>CM046331.1:8297676-8897676 GCA_025403435.1 Artocarpus heterophyllus
AAAAAAGAAAAAAACCCTATTTTTTTAGCTAATAATTAGGCTTTGGGGGGGGGGTGATTTGGACTTATTGTGCGTCAAAAATGGTATAATTAAAAAATTTTTAAAAAAAGAGTAAAAAAAAAGTAGAAAACATCAATGGTACTAGGAAAAGTGGTATACCAACTAATTATGTCGCAAATTGCACGACATGTTTCAAATGCTGGGCCAATTTAAGAAACATCACTTCTGCGGCATTGTTTTTAATTTATAGACTTTTATGAGAAAGTTTAAAAATACTATTTTTAAATAATATAAAAACATAATTGATCACAATAATTTTGAATTAGTTTTAGGCAAACATATTTTATTTAAGAGTATTTTGACCCTTTGGTTAGGAGAAGTAATATAAATTCCAGTGACAATAAAAAATTGGTATACCACTTAATTTACTCTTCAATTGTTATGTCTACATTTTGTCATTATTATTAAGTTTTTGAACCACCTTTTTTTTCCTTCTATGTAATTATGCTTCGGAATTTTAACAAAAATTAAAATAATTTAAAAATTACAATATTTAATGATGAAATAGAAAAGTAAATATACTTCAAATTTGACATATGCTCTTTATCAACAAGATTTAAATAATTGACCTTGCATTGGACATGCTTTAATAGTTTAAAAAATTTTAGAGCCAAAATGAAATAAAAAGCATAATACGTGGTCAAAACTTAAATTTAACCTAAATATTAATCACACAATAACGGGCGCAAAATGTTTCTGCAAAAAAGGACAAAACTAGGAGGGAAGAAAATAGAGAAGTGACAAATCGTCCGGTGTCAGATACAAAAATTGCTCAGGGATTCTCCGCGTGCACGGAATTCCAAACGTGAAGGGCCTACGCAAATTAACAAACAGACCAGAACAAAATTTAACAAACGGACAAAACGTGCAAGGACCTTCTGTTATAATATATTTTTATTTTAGGTTGTAGCAGGTGAAATTGACATAAGCCGACGGTCATTTATTATTGTTTAAAGTTCAGAAGCCACAAACTTCAAAACCCCAAAACAGAAGTTTATTCAGAAACCATTCTCTCGCTCCTTTTACAAGTACAAGAGTGGGCAAGAGTGTGAATTTTTCCTTCTTTTTTTTTTTTTTTTTTCTTTTGCTTGTTTTAATACATCGCCAATGGATTCTTTTCTTCTGGGTTCATTTAAAGGTCCTTCTCTGCCTGCAAATGGTACGTTTCTTTTACTTCTCTGCATTTTTCTTCTAATTCTTGATTTGGGTTTTGGTTTTTTTTCCCCCTTTTTTTGGGGTTTTAAGACATTTTTTTTTTCCTCTTTTGGGTCTGATACTAATCGGTATTTCGATCTTTTCTGTTTTTAGTCCTGTTGGATTAAAAATCAGCATCGTATTGAGCATGTCCATTTTATAAGAATTTCGTTCATTTCAAAATTTCCTCTTTTTTTTTTCTTTTGTATTTCAAACTTCAAGGTCGGAATAGTGAATTAGGTCATATGTTTTCATCTTGTTACCTTTTCTCTTTGCTTGTTCATTAAACATTTATTTTTTCTTCTACTTTTGGGCTTTTCCATGCGCTTCACATCTTTGGGACATTGATGACTTCCCTTTATTTCGTGTATTCCTCGTAATTTTGCTTATAAATAATCACAGGAGTGAATGATTGGAAGAAAGACAATCTCAAGAAGGTTCGCTTTTCAGGTAGGATTCACCCATCTAAAATCGTTATGCCATATTATTATCATTATTTTAAGTGACATGTGAACTTGTGTTTTGCTAAGGAGACTTAAGTCTTCTGGGCTTTTTTTTAATCATCTTATTCTCTCATTTTATTCATTTGTTTATTTATGCATTTATTTTGGTTGTCGAGGAGAACATTTATTTCACAAAGTGGTTTTCTTCCTTTGCACAGTATAACGCCAATTTTAGCAGAAGATATGTTAAGAGAGCACATGTGTTTGACTGAAGCCAAGCGTTTTTACTGCTATTCATTGTGGTTAGGATGCTATGATGTGTAATAATGATAGTTTTAGTGGATTGTAGAGGTTGAAAAACTGGTTGAAGCCAACATGTGGCTTGTAGGAAGTAAACAGGGTAGAGTGAAAGCAGAACTTCCCAGGCGTTAGATCTGGGCGTAGCCATGAAAGAGCATGAGCTACATACCAAAATCTAGCTGCTTGACTTTGGCCTTCAATTTTTCTGCAGATTGTTTTCTGTGATCTTGGCATTGACAAACCTTGTCCTGTCTCTGAATGAGCAATGAAATTTCTTTTTGTGGGATGGTTTAATTGTTGTGATTTTCAGGATTTTGGACAAACCTCCTTCTGTTATCTTTCACTTTAAATGTAGTATCCGTTTTCCTGCATTCCATGATGACCCTTTCCCCCTCAATGTTTGTGAATGTAGGTTCATATGTATCACATAGTCCTTCGAGCGTCAGAGAGTGGAACGTCATAGAAAGACGATGCACTGCTAGGTTTCAACCTGCTCTTCCAAAGCATTGCACGAAGGGTACTAGAGAAACTTCTACATTTTACCATGGACAAAGCAAAAGACTCCTGGTAAATGCCACTGCTGGACACCCGCTTGAATCGGAGCCTGGAGCCATTGGTTCAAAAAATGCTTGGAACTCTAGTAAAGATGCCTTAGATGCTTTTTACAGGTTTTCTCGGCCGCACACAGTCATAGGCACAGTAAGTCTAAACTCAAATAGGGCAAGTCCCATGTAGCCGTTTACATATAATCTCATTCGTTTGGCTTAATTAAAATTTCTTCCGTTAGATCACTCGAGATGGCTTACCTGACTTTTCTGTAAACAGGCATTGAGCATTGTCTCGGTTTCCCTCCTTGCAGTACAGAGACTTTCAGATATTTCTCCATTATTTTTCACTGGGGTGCTGGAGGTGATGTTTCAATATTTTGAACATGTTCTCTTCCTCTCTCTCTCTCTCTCTCTATATATATATATATATATATACACACACACATATATATATAGCATCATAGATATTGGTCTTATGCAGTGAATGTTTTTTCTTTTCAGGCTGTGGTTGCTGCTCTCTTTATGAATATTTACATTGTTGGTTTGAATCAATTGTATGACATTGATATAGATAAGGTAGGTCTTACTATCTTATTGGTCATATCGTAATACTTTTACATTCTTAATAGCAAAGAAGGCAAGAAAATACCATTTTTTTTTTCTTCTTATATTCAAGCACAAAGTCATTGAACCACTAGGAAGAGCATTTCAATGCAGATGCTCCTGTCGGCTCCGAATACCCTGATAAAAGGGTCTACTTGTTCATCATTTTTGTTTTTCTTTCAAAGAAAGACCATGAGGATTGTCTAACTGTAGGTCTTTACTACATGTTGAATTACAGGTTAACAAGCCATATCTTCCATTGGCTTCCGGGGAATATTCAGTTCGAACTGGCACCTTGATTGTCACATCCTTCGCTGTTCTGGTATCAAAAATAGCTTGCCATACAAATAATAAACTAAAATATTCACAACTACCATTCTGGGGTCGAAGTCTATTTGCTTGCAAAAAAGTTTTATTCTTCTTTTGCCTCCTGTTTTGAGTTCTGTGTGGTGTAAACAAGAGATTACAACCTATTATATTTGTCAAAACTGCTACATCTGTAATTAATAATTATCAAAAATCAATTTCATGTGCTGTTAGTTTTCTGGCCGTATTAAGATTTAAAACTATTTATTTTGTATGGCACAACGCCTATAAGATTCTAGGGGCAAATGAAAAAGAAACTTGACTAGTTTTACATCCGATTTAGAAGTACCAGGACTTGATTTACTTGTGTATGAGACCCAACTCTTTTAACGTCATGGTTCTTCCAAGTTTGTTACCTCATCTAAGAACACCGTCATATCCTAGCAATGCATATAAGAATTTTTACAAGCATTCTCTTTGTTGTTGTTAGTTGTTAATGAAGCCTTTCTGTTGCTTAATTATATCCTTTTGAATTCATTAATATTTCGATTTGTTCGGTCGAATGTATTGATTTTGTATGTCTGTTGAAAAAACCACTGGTTTTTGTCTTAACAAGGGGGTTAGTTGTGCAGCACAAGCTTGCAACTTTCACCGTGTTTTTCGTCATTTATTTGTCAACAAAAGGTCAAATTATTTTAGGACAAGTGTGTTTTTCTACTTGTGGGGAAGAATATTGGCTTATGCTTTGAAGGAGTTTAAGTGATAATATGAAAAGATACTGTGCAACGTGTTATACTTTTATTTTTGTTTTTATTTTTGGTTCTGGAGGATAGCTTATATTTCTTTTAAGTTTTATCGTACTTTGATGTTGCTTATATATTAAGACACATGCATCGAGACATATATGTACACACAATTATATATGCAGAATTTTCTTTTTGTGATAATATAGGCATCGTAAAAGGCTGCCATTCCGTTTGTTACATTGTTCTGTGAGTTTAATGTTCTGTGCAATGCACCTCAATTCTGCCTAAAAGTATTTTAACTAATTGTTTGTCAGAGCTTTTGCCTGTCATGGATCGTTGGTTCATGGCCCTTGTTTTGGGCGCTCTTCATAAGTTTCGTACTTGGAACTGCTTATTCAATCAATGTGAGTTAGTACTTGCTGTAGATATTTATAGATATAGTTGGTAGTTACTTGATTAAAATGCTGAGGTACAACGTGTTGTAAGGCAGAAATTTTGCCGCATATTAGAATTGGTTTCTCACATGTTAGTTTCTGAAACCTTTCATGTCAGATGCCCCTTTTGAGATGGAAGAGATTTGCTGTAGTTGCTGCAATGTGCATCGTTGCGGTCCGTGCAGTGATTGTTCAACTAGCATTTTTCCTGCACATACAGGTTATGATTCTCATTCTTTTTTTTTTAATTCTTTATTCTTTTGTCTTTGCAAGTCAAGTTACACATTCATGCGTTCATGTTTTTTCACAGCATGCGTGATCTATGCATTCTTGTTTCTTGTGTTGAAGGCTATTTGCTTTTAAGAGAATTTGAACATATAAAAAGAAGCCTTTTAATCTCATTTATTGCGATGTTAATGTATGATAGAGCACGCCTAAAACCTTATTGAGTTACTTGAACAGTTAGCATCCATGATACTATCTGAGCAATGTCTACCGTATATTTATCTGTCTGCAAATAGATTGTCTAATGCGTTTTCAATGTTACTTAAAAGTAATAAAGTATATACTGTTTTTCAGACCCATGTGTACAAAAGACCAGCCATCTTCTCAAGGCCTCTGATTTTTGCTACTGCATTTATGAGCTTCTTCTCAGTTGTTATTGCATTGTTTAAGGTAACATCTATCTTCTATCTCAAGAATGTCGAAACCCAAAATGTAGGTACTGTTGAGAATGCATGGATTTTTGTTTATGCTTTTGGTTTAACACATGTGACATAATTCATTTTTAACCAACAAATGTGCAGGATATACCTGATATTGATGGAGATAAGATATATGGTATTCGATCTTTTACAGTGCGGTTAGGTCAAAAGAAGGTTAATTATTGAATGTTTTCATGGTCCCTAAACGCATTTAAGCATTTTTTTTCTTTATTATATGGTTTAGCTGAGCCTAAATCACCATGTGCAGGTATTCTGGATCTGCATTTCACTCCTTGAAATGGCTTATAGCGTTGCTCTTTTAGTGGGGGCGTCATCTGGCTTCTTATGGAGCAAAGTTGCTACGGTAATATTAGCTAAATTCTGGTTTCTTGTTAACGGTGAAAAAGCAAAAGTAGACAAATTGCAGAAATAGAAAATAATGAGACCAAAGGAATCTGTACAAAATGAATACATTTTGCTTTTCTTTTCTGGATAAGCAATATTTTCTCGTTTTCAACATTCTTTTTAAGATTGCTAGATAGTCCAATTGAACTGGGTTTACATATGAGCCTAAAGTTGCCTTATGGTAAGAAAAACTTTAATAAACTGTTTTGTTTCAGTGATTTGAGATTGAAAATTCTGGAAGGTTGATGGTATCTTCTCAAGTTTCACTACAGAAATTTCTCTGGAGATCTTGATATTCTTCTCCCTTGTTTCATTGCTGAGTGGCTCAACAATATTCTAGTAAAACCAAAAAAAGAAGTTGATCTATGATTTCCTGTTTTTGGACTTGTTAGGTTTTGGGACACACAATTTTGGCTTCATTACTTTGGAGTCGTGCCAAGTCCGTTGATTTGTCCAGCAAAGCTGCAATTACATCTTTTTACATGTTTATATGGAAGGTAAACTACCTGCTTATATTTTTTTGGACTTCAGTACAAGACCGAGAGACATTCACAAAACTTGTCTGCTACTCTGCTTTGCGTCTTGGTTGACCGAATGCCAAAGTTTTCCTTGTCTTGTTTTTCTGCTCATTCTTGGCGTTCCCAGTTTTTTGTCCTAGGCTGTCTTATAAGTTCAAATGTTAGGTCACTTGCCTTAGGTTTTATGTTTTTTGGCATCTTCTCCTAATACTTCAATAGGGACCTCTAGTATAACCAATTTGGTTATTGGAAAATGACAAGCCTGACGTAGAAGTCCCATGACAATATCGATTGCTTGTTTCCCAAAGTCCTCAAAATTTGCTTTAACATGTTTACACTTCTTCATAGGATGTTGAAGTTTGAGAAGCCTCAGTTCCAGTAATAGGACTTTCCCCGAACACATCTCACTTGTAACATATTTTAACTCTTAGTTTGAATGTTTTGAGTTTTGATGCCGCCAAGGCCGTGCATGTGTAGCGATTGCTAGCTTATTTCCATATCGTAGTCGTTGCATTCTCTGTTTAGAAGATAACTGTAATGAATGCACATTAATTTAGATTATCGCGACCGTTTCAAGATCAGTGATATGTTGCATTTGTTGTTGTTGACTTGTCTTGTTTCTTTTTGCAGCTCTTTTATGCCGAGTATCTACTTATACCGCTCGTTAGGTGAAGAAATGGAGATAGAATGTTGATTAAAGGGCATTCGTAGGTTGAGTTTATTTGATGGATGTTATAAGAAGGGATATAAAATGTTTATTTGGGAAGTGGTTTAGTGTTGGATGTTCAAGGTAGGTATTTAAGTTCATTTGGGAAGTGCAAGTGTATTGTATTTGCCAACGTCCTGATAGTGTGCTCTGACTGAATGTTGTACGTATAAAGCAGCCTTGCTAAATGAGGAGTTGAGAAACTAATTTGGGAAGAATAGAACTTGAATTCATCAAATGACAGATGCGGGGCCAATCTACCCAAATAGAAAGACCTATTTTTTGAAATAAATAAATAAAACGAAAAGGGTATTTTTCTTTTTAAACATTTTTTTACGAAATCCCCTTCAACTCATGCCCCGTTATCTTTCGCACTGTCAATTGAAGAAGTAATGAACCTAGCATCTAGAGGAAGAAATTGTTCAATTAAATTGAAGTTGTCAATTCACTCTGTTATTGCATACTTATCCAAGTGAGAAAGAAAAAGACTTATTTTGGTGAGCCATTGATTCAACAAAGGACTAAAAATCAAACAGGGTCTATGATTTCTTCACGCATTGGTCAGCATGGACCAGCAAACTATTATTTTTCCCTCATTGTCATCAGCATGTGTAAGTCACGTCATTTTCCGTCAACTTAAGGAACAGTAATTGACAAAAGGCATGTTTCCATCAAATTTAGAGCCCATTTGAAAATATAGTTGAACCAAGAGTTTAAAGCCTAAAACACTGTAGTAATTCAAGTTTTATGAGAAAACATTGAAGTAAAGTTTGAAGTATTTTTTTCTTTTTTTAGTTAAAATCATGTTCCTAATCGGGTTCTTGGAGTTGAGGCAGTGTGATTACCACTTTCTAAAGTTCAATGGGATTATAGAAAATAGTGCATTTTAAAAATGTTAAAAATTTCTCCCTATTTTAAAATAAGGAGTGCTAAATAGAGCTACTATTCTAACCTTGTCACCTTAATTATCTCTAACTAGTACACTAAAGAACAAGCCATCTGTTGCGCACATATTTACAACGAGCACCGCCGGCTTAAACTCTAGGGAGGTTAAGCAATGGCTTAGGCCCCCAAATTTAGAAGGGCCCAACTTTTATTTCCTAAAAAATAGGTTGTATTTAAAGTAATCCTATTTTAAAAAATTAGAATAGATATTTTTCATTATAATTGCCTTTAAAAACCAACATCTTTCTGGAGAAAAAAAGCCGTTGTCTATAGAGTGCCATTTTTTAGGAGTAACCATATTGAGATTTTTAGGTAACCAAGCTAATCATGTATTCTTTTTGCAAAAGAGAGAGAGAGAGAGAGAGAGATAAAAGAGTAAAACATATATACCCTAGAAAAATAAGATTTTTTTTTGATGGGGTAAATCAGATAGAAACTTAAACATCTCCCTTAAAAAAAAAAAAGACACTAAGACTTAAACGTTTTCTTCCAAAAAAAAATGCCAAGTTTTTTTTTTTTTAAAGGAATGGCAGATCGTTTTTCAAAATTTCAACTTAATTACCATGTAATATATATATGTGTGTGTGTGTGTGTATTCAAAAAGAAAAAATTGAAAGTCTCAAATGTTGTTTTCTTTCACTTATATCTCTCTCTGTCTTGCTTTTCTCTTCCTAACAAAAAAAACTCTATTAAATGCCATTGTATTAATTCTTCAAAGCAAAAACCCCTTCCCTAAAAAAAAAATCACAAGACTATAATTGCTATTCTCTTCTCAACAACATCTCAAAATTATATCTTTCTTAATCATTTCTTATTTACTTGTTAATTATTGCTTTTAAAGCTTTATAATTGCAATTTTTTTCGTTATTGTTGTGTTGATTTCATTTTTATATGCGCATAAGTTAAGAATAGATATGTCTAATAGAAAATATGGGTTGAAGAAAGTTCAAAATTGGTTGCCCATGTTAGTTAAGTGTACAAGCTTGCTTATTTTTTTAGTGGGAAACATTATTATTTTTTTTAGGGAAAAACTTATTACTTGACTTTGATGTAATTTTATTTGCGTTGTTATTTTTTTGTTTTGTGTTCACTGAACATAATTTGTTGTTATGTTATTCTATGAAATAAGAGATTGCTCTTTTTTTTCCTAATGTTAAGTTTTAATGTAGAATATATAAAAAAAAAAACTACTAACAACATTTGATTGGTTCAGTTGGTAGGGAACTATTCTGCTTAAGCAAGCGACTCGAGTTCGAATCCTTATGAACGTAGCTGCCAGTGTTAAGAGAGTCCATGGCCATTTATATAATGGTTCGTGCCTCCTGTGGTGGGCTCCGGAAACCAAAGGTGTAGACCATCACCAAAAAGACTACTTAAAAAGGCCCATTTTAAAAAAGTCTACTTCGTCCCCAAAATTTATAAAGCCGGCCCTCACAAAGAGTGTCTTACCCTTTTTAACGCAAGTTCACGCCCTCCTTCTAACCCAATATTTCTAAAAGGTTCCTTAGTTCTCTCACCTCATTTTATGTAATTGCGCATGTCTTTCTTTCTTTCTTTTTCTTTTTTCTTTTTTCTATCATGTTTCATTTTTGATATGCAACTACCCAAATTTTATAAGAAAAGGATACAGCTTTTGTTTCTATTTTTCTCACCTCATTTTACGTGACTGCCGTGTTACCTCGTTTTATTTTTTTTCCCTCATTATATAATTGTGGTTGATATTGCAATTACCTCCAAGTTTAAAATGTGCTAGTTCTTTTTTTCGTTTTAACAAAACCCAAAACGTCTAAGTTTATAAGAAAGCAATACAAATATTGAAACAAAGTAAACAGTTGCCTTAAAAAATCTTCTTTTGCTAAATAAATTGCCAATTAAAAACAAAATAAATCACAAATCGAAAGTGTGATTCGTATTTGAAAAGTTTTGACAGAGAAAAATTGAAAAACAAAAATTCATTTATAAAAAGATAAAAAATGCAAACGAAAATAATGTGCAAGTCGAATCAAAAAATAATTAAATAATAATGCTAAGTCAATATATATATGTAGATAAAGAAGAAACAAACAAAAAAATTATTTTTTTTACATTTTTATGCTTTATAATAAAAATAGTTTTCCCTTATTTGTTACTTAAAAAAAAAAAAGGACTGCTGGGAGGTGTGTGTGAACGTGTGTGTGGGAAATGAAGAAGAGGATGATAGTCTTGTTAATGTATTTAAAACAATGACTTGTTATTGAATGGATTTGTTTGAGAAAGTTGGTATAACATATGTCAAAAGATCAGTTTGGCATAAAAATACAATCCATGTATATACAGGTAACAGAAAATGAAAGACAATTATGATTTTTTGGATACAATTTTAAAATTTTAGAAAGATAAAACGCCCCAATTGGTTGTTGGTTTGAATTATGTTGATTTGAGGTTGCTAGTTTGCGTTGTATTGATTCAAACTTTTTTGTCTTGAATTGGAAAATTTTTACAGTGTGATTGAAATTGCATATCCGTAATTACATTTGGATCTGCAGCTAAGTATAAATATAAATCGAAATGAAATCCGAATTTGTATTTGTGTAGATATAAAGAGTAAAGAGAATGGGCATATTTTTACTTTTCGAAAATGGTTTTAAAAGATGAAATGGAGTGAAGCTATACTTTGAGTCAAGACATTTGAGTTTGAACAAGAAATAAATGTGAAAGTTTCAAAACAACATTTCATAAAAGAATTCATAAACATTAAGCAGGTGAGATCATCAAGCGAATAATAAAATAATAAAGAATCGCGAGTAAGGGTCTCACTGACCCACAACTTGTGCACACACATAGTACTGACAATATAATAATAATACAACCACAGTCCAAGTACAAATAGAGTTAAAACATTACATGCCTTGATCAATTACTACAAATAATCTACTAGTCTTTCTACTGCTCTTGAGTTTTGTCTGTTGAGTCTTTTCAGAACCTAAGAGGAAATCCACCTAGAGGGGGGGGGAGTTTGAAAACAAATAAAATGTGAGCAAAGGGCTCAGTAAGACCATATTATAGGAAGTCATTTAATTTAAAAGAAGAAATCTCACTAGTCAAGAGATTATTAAAAAGAAAGCTTAAATGAATAGATTTAAGTAAAACCGTTCTTACCCAAAACCGTTTATTTGGTCGACCAGAAATATCATCATTTTCTTTTCCTAAGCAAACTACATGAATATCACCACCGTAGTGGCCTAGCTGGGTTTCAGGACCTGCTCTCAAAGTCGATCGCTACACGACTCGATCTCTGATATGGCATCATGCCCTTATGTTTATTTTCATCATTATTCAAAACCCATTTACCGAATATTATCATTTACATTTATTATAGAGTTCATTTCAGTTCACGGTTTATGAAAATATAACCGATAAATTCATTTTCAATCAACTGTTGAAATCATTTTGGTAAAGACCCTTTTCAAAGCCAAATCATTTGAAACTAGGTTACCAAGGAAGAGGGGTAGAAGTCCTACCTTGATACTCGTGCCGGTGCTCCACACCGTAATCCTGGTCCGCTATACGTTAGCTCCGCGAAGCCACGAACGATCCTAATACAAACTAAGTCGATCAATATTTAGTTTGAGACATTCTATGTTACTAAACCGTTTCATGATATCCTAGTATGCCATTTGTATCTTTAAAATCATTTTATAAAGTTAAAATTTTAATCGGGGTTCAAAACAGTGAAAACGGATGAAAATCACAAAATTTGCCCTAGTTCGGTCGGCCTGTCGGTTTCCCTGGTTTGGACTGCCGAAGGCCCATGTCCGGTCGGCCGAACATTCCTAGGTTCGGCCTACCAAACGGATGAATTCGGCCTGCCAATCCTTTGAATCTGGCCTGTCGAACTAGAAAAACCTAGAATTTTCAGCCACGGGTTTTGGGTCTTCCAAAACTCAAATATTGATTTTAACATATTTTTCTCAATTCTCAGGCATAGAAAACAATCATAGATGATAGAAAAACATAATAGAACACCTTTGAACTCATTTTAACAAGATTTAAACACAAAATCCCAAAAATCCAAAAATAAGAGAAAAATGAGGAAAAATGAAAAATCTTGAATCGAATCTGTTTTTCTTCAAACAAAGCTTAGATTCTAGGTGTTCTAAGTTCCTTTAACTCAAATCAAGGGTTTTCTAAGCTCAAACAAACTTAGATTTCAAAAATGCATGAAAAATTGAAAATTGAAAAAGTTTAGAAATTTTCAAAACTAACCTCGAATTGAAGCTTTAAATTACGTTCTCAGTTGCCAAATCATGTCCCCGAGCTCTCTACACGCTAACCCAAAGCTTGGATTCGAATTTTGTTTCAAAATCTTGAGGAAAATTTGAGAGAGGAAGAGAGTGACCGAGAGAGAGAGGGAGAGGAGAGAGTCACACGGGAGAGAGGGAAAGAGAGAGAGTGAGAGTGAATCAAAGAGAGGGAGAGGAGAGAGAATAAATAGAGAGAAATAATAGATGGTTTTACTGTGTGAAAATCAGGTGCCGTCCACGGTTTTATAAAACGAAATATTTTTTTTGACATTTAACAAATTGTTTTGTTTTAAAAACTCAAAATAACATTTTAAGGCAATAAGAAGTCATTAAAAATCATTAAAACAACAAAACAACTTTAAACTCAAAATTTAATCAAATGATCAAATTAATCTTAAGAAAAATTAGTTATGGCATACTAATTTATCATTTTACATCATAATATCATTAAATCAATTTTGGGGCGTTACACAACGTAAACAGTTGCCTTAAAAAATCTTATTTTGCTAAATAAATTGCCAATTGAAAACAAAATAAATCACAAATTGAAAGTTTGATTCATATTTGAAAAGTTTTGACAGAGAAAAATTGAAAAACAAAAATTCATTTATAAAAAGATAAAAAAATGCAAACGAAAATAATGTGCAAGTCAAATCAAAAAATAATTAAATAATAATGCTAAGTGAATATATATATGTAGATAAAGAAGAAACAAACAAAAAAATTATTTTTTTTACATTTTTATGCTTTATAATAAAAATAGTTTTCCCTTATTTATTACTTAAAAAAAAAAAAAGGCTGCTGGGAGGTGTGTGTGGGAAATGAAGAAGAGGATGATAGTCTTGTAAATGTATTTAAAACAATGACTTGTTATTGAATGGATTTGTTTGAAAAAGTTGGTATAACATATGTCAAAAGATTAGTTTGGCATAAAAATACAATCCATGTATATACAGGTAAAAGAAAATGAAAGACAATTATGATTTTTTGGATACAATTTTAAAATTTTAGAAAGATAAAAGGCCCCAATTGGTTGTTGGTTTGAATTATGTTGATTTGAGGTTGCTAGTTTGCGTTGTATTGATTCGAACATTTTTGTCTTGAACTAAAAAATTTTTACAGTGTGATTGAAATTGCAAATCTGTAATTACATTTGGATCTGCAGCTAAGTATAAATATAAATCGAAATGAAATCCGAATTTGTATTTGTGTAGATATAAAGAGTAAGAAGAATGGGCATATTTTTACTTTTCGAAAATGGTTTAAAAAGGTGAAATGGAGTGAAGCTATACTTTGAGTCAAGACATTTGAGTTTGAACAGGAAATAAATGTGATACAGTGCACAAATTTGGAACGTTAACCTACTGCAAAATTGCATAGAGGTACATGTATATTTTACGTTTTTTTAGGTGAACATTTGTGCAGTTGTTACGCTGAGTTAACCTTCTAAATTTGTACCCTATCATTCCTACGTCACCACTAGCCAAGAGGATTTTCAACTTTCATGATAGTGTATATATTGCCAAACCTTTTATCTTGTTCGAAACAATATGTGGAATTAGAATTTTGGTTTTATACTCAATTTAAATGACGAAGAGGTTGAGGATATAATATTTTTTCCATTTTTTTATCCTACGATTAAATTCCTTCGTTTTCCCCTAAAAGAAAATCCTTTGTTTCTATAATCCTTGAAGGTCTTTGAAAAAGAGAAGGGAGAGTAGACAAGACTAAAAAGAATAATTGAACATAAGGGTATTGCAATGTACTTAAATTCTCCATCGGCCATTTTGGATAGCTTTTGCTTTTATTTTCAAACAGTAAAATAAGAAAAGTATATATCAAAGCTCTTTCATAATGCTTGAATACTATAAGGAAAATAACTTTTTGATTCAAAAAATTCTGTTGAACTTAGTTTGCTTAAATAAACCAACGACTTTTTTTTTTTTTTTTATAAAGAGTAATATAATACAAAGATATAAATAGAATTTTTAGTTTGTTATTTACAAAGAAGTGATGAAAAAAGTAAAAAAAAAAAATTCTTTTCATAAGCTATTTTTATTTTTGTTTTCATAAAAACCAAGGAGATGACTTGTCAATGCATCCATCTAAATAGGTTCAAAAGCAATTTTTAAATTAACTAAGCACAAAGATGTTTATTTGAAGCCCTTGCAAATGGGGCCGTAACACATTGGTCCGCAAGGATGAATGAATACAGTATTGTGGGTATTTTTCTTGGAAAAGGAGGAAAATGTCAAATTTTTAAATTTTTTTAAAGTAAATATTTGGTTTTAAAAATATGTGTAGTCAATAGCAAATTTATGATATAAATAACTGATTTAAGAAATATTTATATTGTAAATAAATAGGTAAATACTTTATTTACACAATAAATCTATTTATTGAGTAAATAAGAATTATTCACATTATAAACAAAATGGTTAATAAGTTATTTACATCATAAATTTTACATTTACTACAAATATTTTCAAAACTCATTATTTACTACAATTAGTTTTAAAAAAGCGATATTGCTAACGATTGTGTTTAAATTTTCAAGACATAACCGACTGGTTGTCGTTATTTTTTGGTCACTTGGTGGTAACTCTATAGTTAGCGGTAGTGGGACTGGAGACGTTGGGCTCCTTTGGCAGAGCTTTTGCTTTTTTTTTTTTTAGTCAATAGAAGAAAAGTAGAAGCAGTGATTTTTCAATAAGTATTTAGAATATTCTTTTTTAAAAAAGCTTAAATAGGTGAAAATAAATTTATAATATCTTAATAAGTAATAAAAATGTTATAATAAAGTTTAAGACAAGTCTATGGTAGAGAACACTAAAATTCTCTACCGGTAAAGAATGATCTGAGGATCTATATTCAATCTCATGAGGCTTTAATAGGCTCAAAATAGTCCTTACCATATTATATCCTTTTTTTCAAAAGAAAAAACGAAAAAAAAAGTACTTGTAAAGAAAAGCAACTTCAATAGTTTCAATCCCTGCTGAAAACATTTTTTCCTGAGTCCACTGTTGGTAACCATGATGCCGGTTGGCGTCGAGGATGCGAGAGAGGCATGGCGGCGATCTGGGGCCCCCACAATGGCAATATGGAACCCCTTCCGACGGTAGCGCGAAACTAACTTTAATTTTTTTGCTTTGAATCTTCGCATTTAAGCTTTTTTTTCTTTTTCCTTGTTCTTTTTGATATATGTATGTCTTAAAAAATCTGGTGATAATGAGATGATGAAAATAGAGAAATTTTGTTGCTCTTCCCCAATATTTTTTTGTAAATTTTTTCTTTTTTTTAAAAATAATATATATAAAAGTTGAAAGAGGAACAAAAATTTAAATTTTCCGCATATGAAAGTTGAGAGAGGAACAAAAATTTAAATTTTTGTCATTGTGATGAAACCATTCGATTAACGCCCAAACTTGAAACAATTTTCAAATTCTTGTGTTTCTAGAGCACCAGCTAAAAAATAAAAAGAAATTTCATCGACCATCATCATGGCGTATGGGCAAGGGGACCAATTGTCTATGTTGAATAACCAAAATGCAAACAGAACTGCAAAACTAAGTCGAAACTGCAATTAGATTTGGGTTTTTTTGACATAAAATTTATCCCCCTTTTAATTTGGTTCTACAATAATTAGACAAATGAGGAATTCAATTCCAAAAAGAAGAAGAGGTATAAGAAATTGAATAATAATAATAATAATCAAATGAAGAAACGATATTCGTGAATCAGCGCTTGAGAGAAGTGAAGAATGCCGACGCAAGATAGGTGCCCAACTAGTTCGATGTTCTATTGATATTCTCGAGCGTGCTTGTGTCCTGGTTCTCCATTGAAGACATTCAGAGAGAGAGTTGTTGAGGTGTTGAGATCCTCGGCCAGAGTCTGGCGGGCACCTCGAACGTATTGCAAAGAGGGTCCCTACTCGATGAGGGGCCCAGCTCGGATTTACCACTGGGGGAGCGCCTCTCCTAAGAGTTGAACCCGTATCCTCTTGAATAAGAGGGTCTTAGGGTGTCCCCTAGGTACCAATCCCAAGCAGGGACCCTCTCAGTAATACGTTTGAGGTGCCCGCCAGGCTCCAGCTGGGGATCTCAACATCTCAACATAAAACGTGCATTCAGGTGGGAAACACGACCCCCGAGTGGGTCCCTGCTCGGGGAGAGACCTCGGCTCGGGTGGTGGCTCCCTCCTACAAATTGTGGATGAGAGGTCCCTACTCGAAAGAGGGAAGCAGCTAGAAGTTTTGCCTCCAGTGAAGGAGCGCGTCCCCTAGGAGTTGAACCCATATCCTCTTGAATAAGAGGGTCTTAAGGTGTCCCCTGGGTACCAATCTCTCCAATGCGTCCCTCTTCTAAGCAGGGACCTCTTGTCCATAATTTGTAGGAGGGAGTTGTTAGACATGTATGTCCTAAGGAGTAAAAATGTAATACGTTTTTTGGAGACATTTTTATCAATAAAGAATTTATTCATTTATATATATACCAAATCTTGTCCTCTTTATGTTCATATTTGTTGAATGTATGATAAGCAAACAGTAGTCTGAGACTGTCAGTCTAAACCTTAAGAATTGGGCATATGATGGGATGACTATGCGGAAAACACGATTCTTAAGGTGACGGTCTAAAACATATGATCCACAGTCGAGGGAATAAAGTTGGGCACTTTATTCATGTAAAGATTGTTATGTTGTCTATATCTCTTTTAGGAGATGGTTTGTCTTCACCATTGGAGTTGGACTCCGTGAATAGAAACATTGGCGCGTTATCATAGGCGACGACGTGTTGGATCGGGACATAAAGTGAATTGATTTGGATTAATAATTCTGTCTTGGCAAATTGATTCACTTTAGACAGTCATTTGTATTGTATCCTAATCCTGAGATGAATAGTGGGCCCATTGTCTCGACTTGTGTCTTTTGATGTACCAATGGGTGACTCCCACATCTCTATAGTGGTATGCATGCCGGTACGTTGGAGGCATGACTCTTGATAACGTAGACTTGTTATTCATAGATATGGAATCCGTAGCTCCTCTTTAGGAGTAATGATATCCTCTTATATGCGTTGTCCTGTAATTGGAAAATTGGAGCGCTCAACCATTTGGATACATAGGTGTAACCGAATGGTATACTATCTTTGGATGGTAAGTTTTCTAGTGGTGAGACAATGGAACGTAAGATAAAAATAATCGGGAAGGTAAGACATAACTTGTCCTTAAGCCGATTATAGATGATCATATGGGGATACGATACACTATGATATATCATGGAGACTTAGCTACACGAGCTTCGTAATTCTATAAAGTTCGAGAGTGCAACTCCAAGCTTTTAGTGGAGTAGCGTTGGAGTTGATAATTGTGAAATGTATATCTGGGATATTGGGTTTCATAATTATCATGAACTTGAACTTTATAGGTCCATTTTGGTCCCCTTTGCTAGCTCACAAAGTCCTGTAACGACACGGTGTGCTTTTCCCATAATTGGTGACTTATGTCGGATTTATCAGATTGGTTTAAAATTTGTAAGAATCAAATAATTCATGTCTGTTTATCGGTTGAATTAATTTTGTAAGAAATTAGTTCAAGATAAACTTGTTGAATTATTGCGATCAGATAATTCTTGTCTGTTTATCGGTTGATTTAATTTTGGACAAATTAGATCAAGATAAACTTGTAGAATTATTGTGAATTGATTTATTTTCTTAGAGATTATCTTGATAAAGTTTGTTTTGATCAGATAACTTCTCTATTGGGTTATTTGAATCAAAACTAAGACTTTATCCTTTAGAATCTCGGGTGAAAAATAAAAGATTCGCGGAGATTTTTTCTCGGGAGTTCGGCCTGCAGGATGACGTGTTCGGCCTGCCGATCAGCGGATATAAGATTACACGTTTTCACGCGGATCTTATCAGATATTGATCCGAACTTGATTCTATTTCGAGTTTTTGAGACCTAATCTGATATGGACTGACCCTAGGACCAATAGGTATAAAAAAGGGAGTGAGTCTCATGATTTACTCATATCAATAGAGATCAATTTGAGAGCTTAAGAGTGATACTCTTCTACTGAGCATCTGAAAACTCCCTGAGAGCTTTTGTTCACAAATCACGAACACTAGCTTTGGGTTCTCTCTGTTGGTTGGAAGGAGAGTCACCGGTAGAAGAGCTGTACGTGTGAGCCCACACTCACTCCGGTTGTGGATAGAGAATAGCAAAGAAGACCAGTTGGTTGAGGCTCTTCTAGAATGTTACTTCTCTACACGGATTGCGGAGGTTCTTCGGCACACTGAGGTTAGTAAGATCTGTCTAATTTATACATGTAACATGTCAAACTTGTGTTTTTGAATTTACTCTGATGGAAAAAAATTTTAAAATTCTGCTGCGCACTTTGTTTCCAACAATTGGTATCAGAGCCGATGTTTTTACATAAATTTGTAAGTTCGTGATCATGTTATATGCATAAATTTTGTGATCTTAATCTCTCCTATGCTTGAATTGAATTTTATAGAGAGATAGCACTCTAGGTTTCTATATAATATAAATGTTGTCATGGATTATGTGGTGAATGTTTATTCATTAATTATGGTTGATTAAATCTTTGTTTAATTATTTATTTATTAATTAATAATGGTTATGGTTCCTTAGAGGTTAGAATGTGTATCTAGGTTTTTCATGTAATTAGATGGCAGACTATCATCTCCGTCTAGGAATTGTTATTTAATTTTTTAATTTGTAAGAATTTTGTAATTAAATAATTATTCGGAGAAGACGGATCGATAAGTCGGATCTTGAAGATTGATGATGGCGCCTCCAGGTATTTCCTGAGTCTCTAATTTTATGTTTTTGAATTGTTGAAAATAAAATTGATGAATTGTATTAAAATTGTATTTTCTGGAATGTGCGTTTTTTGCTCGGTCGGCATGCCGGACCTCACAGTTTGGTAGGCCGAAGGTCACAAATCGACAGGCTAGACGTGTGGTCCGGCAGGTCGACAGTGGGGCAGAAAATATGGTGCTTTACCGGCAGGTCGAAGTTTTAGTTCGGCAGACCGAACCTGCATAGATCGGCAGGCCAATGTATCAGATCGGCAGGCCGATTGAACAAGACCGGCAGGCCGATCGCCCAGATCGACCTACCGACCGAGAGCTGCCGAGTATCCAGAAAAGGTTTAATTTTTTTGGTGCAGTTTTAATTTTATTTTTGGGACGATTCTGAGAAACATTAAATTTGGATATGACCGAAAATATGAAGTATTTGATTCATACGGGATTGAAGACTTGAAGATGGATATTACATGAAGAAGGATACAGCTTGAGGATTCAAGGATGAAGAATCGATAAATGTCTCGATTATTCTCTTGTAATCTTAGTTTTCTATTCTCTAGGGTGGAACCATAATATTACGGTTATTATTATTTTGCTTGTAGCTTTGCTTGATTGCTTTGCTTGTCTGCATTATAATATGATTTACCATGTATATTGATAACATGTCATATAGAATAGGGAGTGCCGCTCATATTAAAATTGTTCATGCATAATTTTAAAATAAAACCTTGACTTTAAAAGATTGAGTGGGAGAAGGTTTTCGAAGAGAGGACCTAAGGCGTCCATCGTTGGTCCATAGGAAGAACATGGTGGTCCCGACCCCTAGGAAGGGATTTCTATCATGTACCAGATTGGATCTCTGAAAGGATAAGGTATTTTAGTATGATTTATGGTTGCATACCCCTAGGTGGTGATTATAAATCATGGATAAAATATTGAAACGGTGGTTATACACTCACGTTAATTTTATTATTAACCTCCCCTAGGAGCTCTGTTAATAAAATTAATGGCCAAAGAAACGATTATTAGTATATGCTGGATCAAACGGGTCCTGGATGGCATATATTAATCAGGAGGGGATCCGTGTTCCTGATTGAATTTGGCATGACTCCCCTAGGAGCTTGTTGAATTCTGAGTTGGGAATTATCGTTGTAAGGTTGTGATATTTTCAAGGTTTTGACACATAAACGCATTTGTATTATTTTCCATGATTGTGTTATCTTACTAAATTATTATATATGTTTGCTTATGTTTGGTATATGATTCTTTGTTGTAGATTGAAAATGTCTAAAAACGCTTTATCATCGATACTTGACAAAAACCAATTAACCGGTGAGAACTATAATGATTAGAAACGAAACCTAGACATCGTCCTTTCCTTTGAGAAACTGAAATATGTTCTGACAACTCTTTGTCCTCCCAAGCCTACGGGAGACTCAAGTAATGAGCAATTCCAAGCGTACGACCGCTGGAAAGATGCTAATGATCAGGCCCGCTGCTATGTTATGGCTAGCATGAACAACGTGCTGCAGGCTCAACATCAGGATTATGAGACTGCGAAGCAGATCTTGGATAATCTTGAGGATATGTTCGAAGGCCAGGCCATAACAAAACGGCAAGGGGCACTTCGAAAACTCTTAAACTGTAGACAGAGACTGGGGACATCTGTAAAGGAGCACATGATGTTGGTCATGGGTTACCTCGCTGAGACTCAAACCAATGGAGCCGACATCGATGCTGAAACTCAGATGACTATGGTCTTTGAGACTCTGTCTAAGGAATTTATTCCGTTTAGAGCTACTTTTAATCTAAGCAATAGACGGGATATGACCTTGACAGAACTAATGAAACAGTTACAAGAGTTTGAACTTCTGATCAGGGAGTCTCCTGCTGGTGGAGAGGCCAATATGGTAGCTGCTTCTGGTTCCAATCCTAACTCTGGGAATGGAAAGAAGCAACGGGCCAAGAGTGGGAAGTCTTCTATTCCTATTGCTACCAAGAGCAAGAAGAACCCAAAGAAGCTTAAGTGCTTCTTTTGTGGTAAGGTCGGGCATATAAAGAAGCATTGCAAGGACTTCCTTTCCAAGGGAGGTAGGTGTGATCTTCTATATTTAGAAACTTGTTTGGTTGAGGAATCCAGTGACATCTGGGCCATAGATTCCGATGCAACTAATCATGTTTGTGTTTCTCTGCAGGGATTCAAAGAAACGAGAAGTCTACTTCGTGAAAACTTAACGCTTTGGATGGGCGATGGATCCTTGGTCTCAGCGGAAGCAGTGGGAAATGTCCATCTTTATTTTGATAATTATAGGAATTTAATTTTGCGAGACTGTTTTTATGTTCCTAAATTTAAAAGGAATTTAATTTCTGTATCTTCTTTATTTAAAGACTCCTACGTGGTATCTTTTAATGAAAAAGTGGTGATTCGTAAAAACAAATCTTTTATCTGTTCTGGATGGATGCAAAATAATCTATATTTTATCAAACCTAAGATGGACTTATTGCTTAATGCTGAGATAAATGATAATGACTCAAAAAGACTTAAAACTTCTCACTCTAATAAGACTTATCTTTGGCATTTGCGCCTTGGCCATATTAACCTGAATAGGATTCAAAGGTTGGTAAGGGATGAACCTTTAAGTCACTTAAAGGTGGAATCTATACCTCAATGTGAATCTTGTTTGGAGGGTAAAATGACCAAAAGACCATACGGGTCTAAGGGCAATAGGGCCGAAGGGGTTCTAGAACTTGTGCATAGTGATGTTTGCGGACCAATGAACATCCAGGCACGAGGAGGGTATGAGTACTTCGTCACTTTTATTGACGATTACTCAAGATATGGGCATGTGTACCTAATGCACCACAAAAATGAAACTTATGATAAGTTCAGGGAGTTTCGGGCTGAAGTGGAAAAGTAATTGAGTAGACCCATAAAGGCACTTCGATCTGATCGAGGTGGGAAATACATTTTTGATGAGTTCTTGGGACACTTGTTAGAGAATGGGATTTTATCCCATTTGACTGCGCCAGGCACTCCGCAGCAGAATGGTGTAGCGGAGAGAAGCAATAGGACTTTGTTGGACATGATTCGGTCCATGATGAGTTATTCATCATTACCTTTATCCTTTTGGGGATATGCACTACAAACCGCATGTTATCTTTTGAACAATGTGCCTTCAAAATCGGTCCTTAAAACTCCTCACGTGTTGTGGACAAGACGGAAGACATCCTTAAACCATATTTGCATATGGGGATGTCCAGCTCATGTCCTGTTTAAGGATTCGAATATGTTGGAAGCACGTTCAGAAGTTTGTGTATTTGTAGGATATCCAAAAGGGACTAAAGGGGGTTATTTTTATAACCCAACGGAAAATAAAGTCATGGTTTCAACTAATGCAACTTTCCTTGAGGAAAGTTACGTGGACGATTTTAAATCTCGAAGCAAAGTGGTGCTTGAGGAGTTAAGGGGTGATCCATTCGCTCCGGAGGTTCCGAACGAAACCATTCCGATAGGTGTAGAAAAACCAAACAAACCTGAACAACAATCTCAGGGGCTTCGGCGTAGTGGGAGGATCGGGCGTCAACTTGAGAGGTATATGTTCAATGGGGTGGTCTTTTTGGCTGAACCAGAAGAACATGACAGGGATCCTTATACTTACACAGAAGCTATGGAGGATGTTGATTCAAGACTCTGGACAGAGGCCATGAACATTGAGATGAAGTCTATGGAGACTAATCGGGTCTGGGAGCTTGTGGATCTTCCCGAAGGGGTAAAACCCATAGGGTGTCAGTGGATCTACAAGAGGAAAAGAGGAGTGGATGGAAAGGTCGAAACCTTTAAGGCTAGACTGGTAGCTAAGGGTTATACGCAAAAGGAAGGAATCGATTATGAGAAAACCTTTTCGCCTGTAGCCATGCTTAAGTCCTTTCGGATTCTCTTATCCATAGCTGCCACTCTCGACTACGAGATTTGACAGATAGATGTCAAGGCGGCTTTTTTGAATGGCTATCTTGATGAGTCCATTTATATGGAACAACCAGACGGGTTCAAGGTCGCGGGTCAAGCGGGTAAGATTTGTAAGCTGCTAAAGTCAATTTATGGACTTAAGCAGGCATCCCGTTCTTGGAACATAAGATTTGATCAAGTGATCAAGACTTATGGGTTCTCACAAAATGTGGATAAACCATGTGTTTACAAACACATAAAGGATGAGAAGGTGGTTTTTCTACTGCTCTATGTAGATGACATTCTGCTTATTGGCAATGACGTTGGGGCGTTGTCATCGGTCAAATTATGGTTGACCAAGCAGTTTGACATGAAGGACTTAGGTGAGGCTAATTTTGTTCTCGGTATCCAGATCTTTCGAGATAGGAAGAACAAAATGATAGCTTTGTCTCAGGCCGGCTACATAGATAAAATTCTCAGGAGGTTTGCAATGCAGGATTCCAAGAAAGGTGGGCAACCATCTAGGTCTGGAATTACTCTTTCTAAGAAAGACTCTCCAAAGTCTTATGAAGAAAGAGAATACATGAAGAAGGTTCCTTATGCTTTGGCAGTGGGTAGTCTCATGTATGCCATGCTTTCCACACGACTGGATATTAGCTATGCGGTCGGGATTGGAAGTCGATTTCAGGTGGATCCTAGACCGAACCATTGGTTTGCGGTAAAGCATATTTTCACGTACCTGAGAAGGACTCGAGGGTATATGCTTGTGTATTCGGGTGAGGATTTAACTCCTCTAGGATACACTGGTTCGAATTTTCAATCCTGTCTGGATTCTAGAAAATCGACTTCGGGGTTTGTGTTTACTCTGGGTGGCAGTGCCATCAGTTGGAGAAGTGCGAAGCAAGATTGCACTTCGGATTCAATGATGGAGGCCGAGTATGTGGCGGCTAGTGATGCTTCGAAAGAAGCAGTGTGGCTCCGCAAGTTCCTTGGGGATCTTGAGGTAGTTCCTGGTATGGATAAAGCGGTATCACTGTACTGTGATAACAATGCGGCAGTAGCTAATGCTAAGGAACCAAGATTTCACAAGAAGAGTAAGCATATTGATCGAAAGTATCATGTGATGAAGGACTTCGTTGAGGGCGGGCATGTTACGGTGTGCAAGATCGCGTCAGAGGACAATTTAGTTGATCCATTTACGATGACACTTACTAGGAGAGTCTTCGAGAGGCATGTGGAAGCTATGGGGATGCGAAATTTGCTGTATTTACTCACTTAGTGCAAGTGGGAGATTGTTAGACATGTATGCCCTAAGGGGTAAAAATGTAATACATTTTTTGGAGACATTTTTATCAATAAAGAATTTATTTATTTATATATATACCAAATCTTGTCCTCTTTACGTTCATATTTGTTAAATGTATGAAAAGCAAACAGTAGTCTAAGACTGTCAGTCTAAACCTTAAGAATTGGGCATATGATGGGATGACTATGCGGAAAACACGATTCTTAAGGTGACGGTCTAAAACATATAATCTGCAATCGAGGGAATAAAGTTGGGTGCTTTATTCATGTAAAGATTGTTATGTTGTCTATATCCCTTTTGGGAGATGGTTTGTCTTGACCATTGGAGTTGGACTCCGTGAATAGAAACATTGGCGCTTTGTCATAGGTGACGACGTGTTGGATCGGGACATAAAGTGAATTGATTTGGATTAATAATTCTGTCTTGGCAAATCGATTCACTTTAGACAGTCATTTGTATTGTATCCTAATCTTGAGATGAATAGTGGGCCCGTTGTCTCGACTTGTGTCTTTTGATGTACCAATGGGTGACTCCCACATCTCTATAGTGGTATGCATGCCGGTACGTTGGAGGCTTGACTCTTGATAGCGTAGACTTGTTATTCATAGATATGGAATCCATAGCTCCTCTTTAGGAGTAATGATATCCTCTTATATGCGTTGTCCTGTAATTGGAAAACTGGAGCGCTCAACCATTTGGATACATATGTGTAACCAAATGGTATACTATCTTTGGATGGTAAGTTTTCTAGTGGTGAGACAATGGAACGTAAGATAAAAATAATCGGGAAGGTAAGACAGAACTTGTCCTTAAGCCGATTATGGATTATCATATGGGGATATGATACACTATGATATGTCATGGAGACTTAGCTACACGAGCTTCGTAATTCTATAAAGTTCGAGAGTGCAACTCCAAGCTTTTAGTGGAGTAGCGTTGGAGTTGATAAATATGAAATGTATATCTGGGATATTGGGTTTCATAATTATCATGAGCTTGAACTTTATAGGTACATTTTGGTCCCATTTGCTAGCTCACAAAGTCCTGTAACGACACGGCGTGCTTTTCCCATAATTGGTGACTTATGTCGGATTTATCAGATTGGTTTAAAATTTATAAGAATCAAATAATTCATGTCTGTTTATCGGTTGAATTAATTTTGTAAGAAATTAGTTCAAGATAAACTTGTTGAATTATTGCGATCAGATAATTCTTGTCTGTTTATCGGTTGATTTAATTTTGGACAAATTAGATCAAGATAAATTTGTAGAATTATTGTGAATTGATTTATTTTCTTAGAGATTATCTTGATGAAGTTTGTTTTGATCAGATAACTTCTCTATTGGGTTATTTGAATCAAAACTAAGACTTTATCATTTAGAATCTTGGGTGGAAAATAAAAGATTCACGGAGATTTTTTCTCGGGAGTTCGGCCTGCAGGATGACGTGTTCGGCCTACCGATCAGAGTGTTCGGCCTGCCGATCAACGGATATAAGATTACACGTTTTCACGCGGATCTTATCAGATATTGATCCGAACTTGATTCTGTTTCGAGTTTTTGAGACCTAATCTGATATGGACTGACCCTAGGACCAATAGGTATAAAAAAGGGAGTGAGTCTCATGATTTACTCAGATCAATAGAGATCAATTTGAGAGATTAAGAGTGATACTCTTCTAGTGAGCGTCTGAAAACTCCCTGAGAGCTTTTGTTCACAAATCACGAACACTAGCTTTGGGTTCTCTCTGTTGGTTGGAAGGAGAGTCACCGGTGGAAGAGCTGTACGTGTGAGCCCACACTCACTCCGGTTGTGGATAGAGAATAGCAAAGAAGACCAATTGGTTGAGGCTCTTCTGGAACGTTACTTCTCTACATGGATTGCGGAGGTTCTTCGGCACAATGAGGTTAGTAAGATCTATCTAATTTTTACATGTGACATGTCAAACTTGTGTTTTGGAAATTACTCTAATGGAAAAAAATTTTAAAATTCCGCTGCGCACTTTGTTTCCAACAATTGGTATCAGAGCCAGGTTTTTACATAAATTTGCAAGTTTGTGATCATGTTATATGCATAAATTTTGTGATCTTAATCTCTCCAATGCTTGAATTAAATTTTATAGAGAGATGGCACTCTAGGTTTCTATATAATATATATGTTGTCATGGATTATATGGTGAATGTTTAATTAATTAATTATGGTTGATTAAATTGTTGTTTAATTATTTATTAATTAATTAATACCGGTTATGGTTCTTTAGAGGTTAGAATGTGTATCTAGGTTTTTCATGTAATTAGATGGCGGACTATCATCTCCGTCTAGGAATTATTATTTAATTTTTAATTTGTAAGAATTTTGTAATTAAATAATTATTCGGAGAAGACGGAACGAGAAGTCGGAACTTAAAGATTGATGATGGCGTCTCCAGGTATTTCCTGAGTCTCTAATTTTATGTTTTTGAATTATTGAAAATAAAATTTATGAATTGCATTAAAATTGTATTTTCTGGATTGAGAGTTTTCTGCTCGGTCGGCATGTCGGACCTCACAGTTCGGCAGGCCGAAGGTCACAGATCGGTAGGCCGGACGTACGGTCCGGCAGGCCGACAGTGGGGCAGAAATTTTGGTGCTCTGCCAGCAGGCCGAACCACCATGTTCGGCAGGCCGAACCACCATGATCGGCAGACCGATCACCCAGATCGGCTTGCCGACCGAGAGCAACCAGGTGTCCAGAAAAGGTGCAATTTTTTGGTGCAGTTTTAATTTTATTTTTGGGACGATTCTGAGAAACATTAAATTTGGATATGACCGGAAATATGAAGTGTTCGATTCATACGGGATTGAGGACTTGAAGATGGATATTACATGAAGAAGGATACAGCTTGAGGATTCAAGGATGAAGAATCGATAAATGTCTCGATTATTCTCTTGTAATCTTAGTTTTTCTATTCTCTAGGGTGGAACCATAATATTACGGTTATTATTATTATTATGCTTGTAGCTTTGCTTGATTGCTTTGCTTGTCTGCATTATAATATGATTTACCATGTATATTGATAACATGTCATATAGAATAGGGAGTGCCGCTCATATTAAAATTGTTCATGCATAATTTTAAAATAAAACCTTGACTTCAAAAGATTGAGTGGGAGAAGGTTTTCGAAGAGAGAACCTAAGGCCTCCATCGTTGGTCCATAGGAAGAACATGATGGTCCCAACCCCTAGGAAGGGATTTCTATCATGTACCAGATTGGATCTCTGAAAGGATAAGGTATTTTAGTATGATTTATGGTTGCACACCCCTAGGTGGTGATTATAAATCATGGATAAAATATTAAAACGGTGGTTATACACTCACGTTAATTTTATTATTAACCTCCCCTAGGAGCTCTATTAATAAAATTAATGGCCAAAGAAACAATTATTAGTATATGCTGGATCATACGGGTCCTGGATGGCATATATTAATCAGGAGGGGATCCGTGTTCCTGATTGAATTTGGCATGACTCCCCTAGGAGCTTGTTGAATTCTGAGTTGGGAATTATCGTTGTAAGGTTGTGATATTTTCAAGGTTTTGACACAAACACATTTGTATGATTTTACATGATTGTGTTATCTTACTAAATTATTATATATCTTTGCTTATGTTTGGTATATGATTCTTTATTGTAGATTGAAAATGTCTAAAAACGCTTTATCATCGATACTTGACAAAAACCAATTAACCGGTGAGAACTATAATGATTGGAAACGGAACCTGGACATCGTCCTTTCCTTTGAGAAACTGAAATATGTTCTGACAACTCCTTGTCCTCCCGAGCCTACGGGAGACTCAAGTAATGAGCAATTCCAAGCGTACGACCGCTGGAAAGATGCTAATGATCAGGCCCGCTGCTATGTTATGGCTAGCATGAATAACGTGCTGTAGGCTCAACATCAGGATTATGAGACTGCAAAGCAGATCTTGGATAATCTTGAGGACATGTTTGGAGGCCAGGCCATAACAAAGCGTTAAGGGGCGCTTCGAAAACTCTTTAACTGTAGACAGAGACCGGGGACATCTGTAAAGGAGCACATGATGTTGGTCATGGGTTACCTCGCTGAGGCTCAAACCAATGGAGCCGACATCGATACTGAAACTCAGATGACTATGGTCTTTGAGACTCTGTCTAAGGAATTTATTCCGTTTAGAGCTACTTTTAATCTAAGCAATAGACGGGATATGACCTTGACAGAACTAATGAAACAGTTACAAGAGTTTGAACTTCTGATCAGGGAGTCTCCTGCTGGTGGAGAGGCCAATATGGTAGCTGCTTCTGGTTCCAATCCTAACTCTGGGAATGGAAAGAAGCAACGGGCCAAAAGTGGGAAGTCTTCTATTCCTATTGCTACCAAGAGCAAGAAGAACCCAAAGAAGCTTAAGTGCTTCTTTTGTGGTAAGGTCGGGCATATAAAGAAGCATTGCAAGGACTTCCTTTCCAAGGGAGGTAGGTGCGATCTTCTATATTTAGAAACTTGTTTGGTTGAGGAATCCAGTGACATTTGGGTCATAGATTCCGGTGCAACTAATCATGTTTGTGTTTCTCTGCAGGGATTCAAAGAAACGAGAAGTCTACTTCGTGAAGACTTAACGCTTCGGATGGGCGATGGATCCTTGGTCTCAGCGGAAGCAGTGGGAGATGTCCATCTTTATTTTGATAATTATAGGAGTTTAATTTTGCGAGATTGTTTTTATGTTCCTAAATTTAAAAGGAATTTAATTTCTGTATCTTCTTTATTTAAAGACTCCTACGTGGTATCTTTTAATGAAAAAGTGGTGATTCGTAAAAACAAATCTTTTATCTGTTCTGGATGGATGCAAAATAATCTATATTTTATCAAACCTAAGATGGACCTATTGCTTAATGCTGAGATAAATGATAATGACTCAAAAAGACTTAAAACTTCTCACTCTAATAAGACTTATCTTTGGCATTTGCGCCTTGGCCATATTAACCTAAATAGGATTCAAAGGTTGGTAAGGGATGGACCTTTAAGTCACTTAAAGGTGGAATCTATACCTCAATGTGAGCCTTGTTTGGAGGGTAAAATGACCAAAAGACCATACGGGTCTAAGGGCAATAGGGCCGAGGGGGTTCTAGAACTTGTGCATAGTGATGTTTGCGGACCGATGAACATCCGGGCACGAGGAGGGTATGAGTACTTCGTTACTTTTATTGACGATTACTCAAGATATGGGTATGTGTACCTAATGCACCACAAAAGCGAAACTTATGATAAGTTCAGGGAGTTTCGGGCTGAAGTGGAAAAGCAATTGGGTAGACCCATAAAGGCACTTCGATCTGATAGAGGTGGGGAATACCTTTCTGATGAGTTCTTGGGACACTTGTTAGAGAATGGGATTTTATCCCATTTGACTGCGCCGGGTACTCCGCAGCAGAATGGCGTAGCAGAGAGAAGGAATAGGACTTTGTTGGACATGATTCGGTCCATGATGAGTTATTCATCATTGCCTTTATCCTTTTGGGGATATGCACTACAAACCGCATGTTATCTTTTGAACAATGTGCCTTCAAAATCGGTCCCTAAAACTCCTCACGAGTTGTGGACATGACGGAAGACATCCTTAAACCATATTCGCATATGGGGATGTCCAGCTCATGTCCTGTTTAAGGATCCGAATAAGTTGGAAGCACGTTCAGAAGTTTGCGTATTTGTAGGATATCCAAAAGGGACTAAAGGGGGTTATTTTTATAACCCAAAGGAAAATAAAGTCATGGTTTCAACTAATGCAACTTTCCTTGAGGAGAGTTACATGAACGACTTTAAACCTCAAAGCAAAGTGGTGCTTGAGGAGTTGAGGGGTAATCTGTTTACTCCGAAGGTTCCGAACGAAACCATTCCGATCGGTGTAGAAAAACCAAACAAACCTGAACAACAACCTCAGGGGCTTCGGCGTAGTGGGAGGATCGGGCGTCAACCTGAGAGGTATATGTTCAATGGGGAGGTCTTTTTGGCTGAACCGGATGAACATGACAAGGATCCTTATACTTACGCAGAAGCTATGGAGGATGTTGATTCAAGACTCTGGACAGAGGCCATGAACATTGAGATGAAGTCTATGGAGACTAATCGGGTCTGGGAGCTTGTGGATCTTCCCGAAGGGGTAAAACCCATAGGGAGTAAGTGGATCTACAAGAGGAAAAGAGGAGTGGATGGAAAGGTCGAAACCTTTAAGGCTAGACTGGTAGCTAAGGGTTATACGCAAAAGGAAGGAATCGATTATGAGGAAACCTTTTCGCCTGTAGCCATGCTTCAGTCCATCCGGATTCTCTTGTCCATAGCTGCCGCTCTCGACTACGAGATTTGGCAGATGGATGTCAAGACGGCTTTTCTGAATGGCTATCTTGATGAGTCCATTTATATGGAACAACCAGACGGGTTCAAGGTCGCGGGTCGAGAGGGTAAGGTTTGTAAGCTGCTAAAGTCAATTTATGGACTTAAGCAGGCTTCTCGTTCTTGGAACATAAGATTTGATCATGTGATCAAGACTTATGGGTTCTCACAAAATGTGGATGAACCATGTGTTTACAAACACATTAAGAATGGGAAGGTGGTTTTTCTACTACTCTATGTAGATGACATTCTGCTAATTGGCAATGACGTTGGGGCGTTGTCATCGGTCAAATTATGGTTGACCAAGCAGTTTGACATGAAGGACTTGGGTGAGGCTAATTTTGTTCTCGGTATCCAGATCTTTCGGGATAGGAAGAACAAAATGATAGCTTTGTCACAGGCCGGCTACATAGATAAAATTCTCAGAAGGTTTGCAATGCAGGATTCCAAGAAAGGTGGGCAACCATCTAGGTCTGGAATTACTCTTTCTAAGAAAGACTCTCCAAAGTCTTATGAAGAAAGAGAATACATGAAGAAGGTACCTTATGCTTCGGCAGTGGGTAGTCTCATGTATGCCATGCTTTGCACTCGACCAGATATTAGTTATGCGGTCGGGATTGTGAGTCGATTTCAGGCGGATCTAGGACCGAACCTTTGGGTTGCGGTAAAGCATATTTTCAAGTACCTGAGAAGGACTCGAGGGTATATGCTTGTGTATTCGGGTGAGGATTTAACTCCTCTAGGATACACTGATTCAGATTTTCAATCCTGTCTGGATTCTAGGAAATCGACTTCAGGGTTTGTGTTTACTCTGGGTGGCGGTGCCATCAGTTGGAGAAGTGCGAAGCAAGATTGCACTTCGGATTCAACGATGGAGGCCGAGTATGTGGCGGTTAGTGATGCTTCGAAAGAAGCAGTGTGGCTCTGCAAGTTCCTTGGGGATCTTGAGGTAGTTCCTGGTGTGGATAAAGCGGTATCACTGTACTGTGATAACAGTGCGGCGGTAGCTAATGCTAAGGAACCAAGATTTCACAAGAAGAGTAAGCATATTGATCGGAAGTATCATGTGATAAAGGACTTCGTTGAGAGCGGGCATGTCACGGTGTGCAAGATCGCGTCAGAGGACAATTTAGCTGATCCATTTACGAAGACACTTTCTGGGAGAGTCTTCGAAAGGCAAGTGGAAGCTATGGGGATGCGAAATTTGCAGTATTTACTCACTTAGTGCAAGGGGAGATTGTTAGACATGTATGCTCTAAGGAGTAAAAATGTAATACGTTTTTGGAGACATTTTTATCAATAAAGAATTTATTCATTTATATATACCAAATATTGTCCTCTTTACGTTCATATTTGTTGAATGTATGATAAGCAAACAGTAGTCTGAGACTGTCAGTCTAAACCTTAAGAGTTGGGCATATGATGGGATGATTATGCGGTAGACACGACTCTTAAGGTGATGGTCTAGAATATATGATCCGCAATCGAGGGAATAAAGTTGGGCGCTTTATTCATGTAAAGATTGTTATGTTGTCTATATCCCTTTTGGGAGATGGTTTGTCTTGGCCATCGGAGTTGGACTCCGTGAATAGAAACATTGGCGCGTTGTCATAGGTGACGATGTGTTGGATCGGGACATAAAGTGAATTGATTTGGATTAATAATTCTGTCTTGGCAAATCGATTCACTTTAGACAATCATTTGTATTGTATCTTAATCCTGAGATGAATAATGGGCCCGTTGTCTCGATTTGTGTCTCTTGATGTACCAATGGGTGACTCCCACATCTCTATAGTGGCATGCATGCCGGTACGTTGGAGGCATGACTCTTGGTAGCGTAGACTTGTTATTCATAGATATGAAATCCATAGCTCCTCTTTAGGAGTAATGATATCCTCTTATATGCGTTGTCCTGTAATTGGAAAACTGGAGCGCTCAACCATTTGGATACATAGGTGTAACCGAATGGTATACTATCTTTGGATGGTAAGTTTTCTAATGGTGAGACAATGGAACGTAAGATAAAAATAATCGGGAAGGTAAGACAAAACTTGTCCTTAAGCCGATTTTGGATGATCATATGGGGATGCGATACACTATGATATGTCATGGAGACTTAGCTACACGAGCTTCGTAATTCTATAAAGTTCGAGAGTGCAGCTCCAAGCTTTTAGTGGAGTAGCGTTGGAGTTGATAATTGTGAAATGTATATCTGGGATATTGGGTTTCATAATTATCATGAGCTTGAACTTTATAGGTCCATTTTGGTCCCCTTTGCTAGCTCACAAAATCCTGTAACGACACGGCGTGCTTTTCCAATAATTGGTGACTTATGTCGGATTTATCAAATTGGTTTAAAATTTATAAGAATCAAATAATTCATGTCTGTTTATCGGTTGAATTAATTATGTAAGAAATTAGTTCAAGATGAACTTGTTGAATTATGGCGTTCGGATAATTCTTGTCTGTTTATCGGTTGTTTTAATTTTGGACAATTAGAACAAGATAAACTTGTAGAATTATTGTGAATTGATTTATTTTCTTAGAGATTATCTTGATAAAGTTTGTTTTGATCAGATATCTTTTCTATTGGGCTATTTGAATCAAAACTGAGACTTTATCCTTTAGAATCTCGAGTGGAAAATAAAAGATTCGCGGAGATTTTTTCTCGGCAGTTCGGCCTGCCGAACTGGCCAGTTTGGCCTGCCTATCACACAGTTCGGCATGCCGACCGCGACAGTTAAGATTACGCGTTTTTCACGCGTATCTTATCAGATATTGATCCGAACTTGATTCTGTTTCGATTTTTGAGACCTAATCTGATATGGACTGACCCCAAGGACCAATAAGTATAAAAAGGGAGTGAGTCTAATGATTTACTCAGATCAATTTGAGAGATTAAGAGTGATACTCTTCTAGTGAGCATCTGAAAACTCCTTGAGAGCTTTTGTTCACAAATCACGAACACTAGCTTTGGGTTCTCTCTATTGGTTGGAAGGAGAGTCACCGGTGGAAGAGCTGTACGTGTGAGCCCACACTCACTCCGGTTGTGGATAGAGAATAGCAAAGAAGACCAGTTGGTTGAGGCTCTTCTGGAACGTTACTTCTCTACACAGGTCGCGGAGGTTCTTCGGCACACTGAGGTTAGTAAGATCTGTTTAATTTATACATATAACATGTCAAACTTGTGTTTTGGAAATTACTCTGATGAAAAATTTTAAAAATTCCGCTGCGCACTTTGTTTCCAACAATATCATAGTGTATCGCATCCCCATATGATCATCCATAACCGGCTTAAGGACAAGTTCTGTCTTACCTTCCCGATTATTTTTATCTTACGTTCCATTGTCTCACCATTAGAAAACTTACCATCTAAAGATAGTATACCATTCGGTTACACCTATGTATCCAAATGGTTGAGCGCTCCAGTTTTCCAATTACAGGACAACGCATATAAGAGGATATCATTACTCCTAAAGAGGAGCTATGGATTCCATATCTATGAATAACAAGTCTACGCTACCAAGAGTCATGCCTCCAACGTACCGGCATGCATGCCACTATAGAGATGTGGGAGTCACCCATTGGTACATCAAAAGACACAAATCGAGACAACGGGCCCATTATTCATCTCAGGATTAAGATACAATATAAATGATTGTCTAAAGTGAATCGATTTGCCAAGACAGAATTATTAATCCAAATCAATTCACTTTATGTCCCGATCCAACACATCGTCACCTATGACAACGCGCCAATGTTTCTATTCACGGAGTCCAACTCCAATGGCCAAGACAAACCATCTCCCAAAAGGGATATAGACAACATAACAATCTTTACATGAATAAAGCGCCCAACTTTATTCCCTCGATTGCGGATCATATATTTTAGACCATCACCTTAAGAGTCGTGTCTACCGCATAATCATCCCATCATATGCCCAACTCTTAAGGTTTAGACTGACAGTCTCAGACTACTGTTTGCTTATCATACATTCAACAAACATGAACGTAAAGAGGACAATATTTGGTATATATAAACGAATAAATTCTTTATTGATAAAAATGTCTCCAAAAACGTATTACATTTTTACTCCTTAGAGCATACATGTCTAACATTCTGATGGTGAGACAATGGAACGTAAGATTAAAATAATCGAGAAGGTAAGATAGAACTTGTCCTTAAGCCAATTATGGATATTCATATGGGGATACGATACTCTATGATATGTCATAGAGACTTGGCTATACGAGCTTCGTAATTCTATAAAGTTTGAGAGTGCAGCTCCAAGCTTTTAGTGGAGTAGTATTGGAGTTGATAATTATGAAATACATATTTGGGATATTGGGTTTCGTAATTATCGTGAGCTTGAACTTTATAGGTCCATTTTGGTCCCCTTTGATAGCTCACAAAATCCTGTAACGACACGGCGTGCTTTTCCAATAATTGGTGACTTATGTCGGATTTATCAGATTGATTTAAAATTTGAAAGAATTAAATAATTTATGTCTGTTTATCGGTTGAATTAATTTTATAAGAAATTAATTTAAGATAAACTTGTTGAATTATTGGGATCAGATAATTCTTGTCTGTTTATCGGTTGATTTAATTTTGGATAAATTAGATCAAGATAAACTTGTAGAATTATTGTGAATTGATTTATTTTCTTAGAGATTATCTTGATAAAGTTTGTTTTGATCAGATTACTTTTCTATTGGGTTATTTGAATCAAAACTGAGACTTTATCCTATAGAATCTCAGGTGAAAAATAAAAGATTCGGGGAGATATTTACGCAGAAGTTTGGCCTGTCGAATGACGTGTTTGGCCTGCCAATGGGGCCTGTTCGGCCTGCCGATCAACGAGCATAAGATTACGCGTTTTCACGCGGATCTTATCAGACATTGATCTAAACTTGATTCTGTTTTGAGTTTCTAAGACCTATTCTGATAAGGACTGACCCCAGGACCAATTGCTATAAATAGGGAGTGAGTCTCATGATTTACTCAAATCAATTGAGAGATTAAGAGAGATACTCTTGGTGAGCATCTGAAAACTCCATGAGAGCTTTTGTTCACAAATCACGAATATTAGCTTTGGGTTCTCTCTATTGGTTGGAATAAGAGTCATCGATGGAAGAGCTGTACGTGTGAGCCCACACTCACTCCAGTTGTGGATAGAGAATAGCAAAGAAGACCAGTTGGTTGAGGCTCTTCTGGAATGTTAGTTCTCTTCACAGGTTGCGGAAGTTCTTCGGTACACAAATGTTAGTAAGATCTGTCTAATTTATACATATAGCATGTCAAAATTGTGTTTTGAAAATTACTTTGATATATTAAATTTTTAAAATTCTGCTGCGTACCGTTTTTCCAACAACATTGTCAAATTTTCATATGTTATAGTAGTTTGCTACAGTGTAAAACTTTTATATGCTACAGTATTTAAGTTTTAACCTTAAATTCTAACTAATTTCTCAAACGAACCCATCATCTTATGTACTTATTATTATTTTTGTTTTTAAGTTGTCCAATATATAATTCATTACTAAGCCTCAATTTTTTTTTCTCTCTACGAGAACATACATATACATAGGCCTTTGCTAGAGTACCGATACTTCACTTAGCCGGCAACAAATTTTTTGGGTTAAAAATTATTCAAATCAGTTTTGTAGCTACACGTTAAAGGTAAAGAAGTTCTTACCTGTGTGAAGGTACACACAAAAGACAAGGTAAAACAAGGGTATATAGTTCGGTTATTCTTCAATCTTTTTTAAAAGTTGTAATTTGGTCTTCAATTTTTTTTATTTAACTGAGTCTAACTTTTTAAAAATGGTACAATTTAGTACTTAGTCATTAAGTTTAACTGTTAAAAATATTTTAACCACTTTAGTGAAGGTATTTTGGTAAAATACCTAATATATTTTAAAAAATTAAAATTAAAACATTAAAAACAATAAAAAAATAAAAACATTACAACTAGATCTAAATTAAAAAAAAAAAAATCTTCTCTATTCCAACACTGTCCCCCACCCCACCCTCCTCCAACATCCCTCGCTCGTTGCTAATGCCATCGTTCACAGCTCTTTCTCTCATAGCTCTAGCTCTCTCTCTTTCTCATAGCTCTCTCTCTCGATCTAGGCATGATAGGGAAAGAGGCGATCGATAGGTTGAAGGGGTAGATCGTGACGGGGTTAGGTGCAACCAGGCTTGGGTGTCAGGGGAGGTTAGGTCGCGACGAGGTTGGGTGTGACAAGGGGTTTGGTCACAATGGGGGTAGGTGGGAGGGGTGTAGGTCACAACAAGGATAGCTGGGCAAGGGGTAGGTCACGACGGGGGGTTAGAGGTGGGGTTTGGTTGGGTGCAACGAAGGTGGGTTCGATTAGGAGGGGGACGGGATAGGTCGCCAGTGCCGAAGGGGACGGTGGGCAACAGTGGGCGAAAGGATAGGAGTTGGGTTTGGGGATTTTTTTTTCCTTTTAGTTTGCTTTTTCCCTTATTTTTTTTTCTAATTTTTTAATAATTTTTTTATTTGTATTTTAATATTATTTACTAGAATTTTGTGGGTAATTTAGTAAATTTGATAATAAATAGATGTTTAAAAATTTTTACCGTCCAAACTTAACGTTTAAGGGCCAAATTGTACTCTTTTTAAAAGGTTAGACCTAGTTAAATAAAACAAGGTTGGGGGACTAATTGCAACTTTTGAAAAAGATTGGGGAGCAAGCGAGCTATTTTCCTGTAAAATAATATAGAAATGACTAGAGGGGTATGAGCATCATTTAAAAGTAATATTTTAATTATAGGTTATTTATCTTTTTATATCCTGTATTTTAAGTTTATTCAAATACTATATTTTCGGTTTTAGATTTTATCAAACTTATACGTTTAGATTAAATTTAATATATAAATTTATATTTTACTTTAATTAATAGTTGATTTTAATCTTTAAAATGACCAAATTATCATTAAGTAAAATAGAGAAAAATTAAAACTTTTAAAAAATAAAAAGAAACAAGAAAAAAACACACAAAACACCTATTTTTATAGTATTTTATATATTTTTAAAGTAAAAAATCTTAGTATAAAGTTTTTTTTATTTTTCAATTTAAGAGTATTTTGGGTAATTTTATAGGTCTGATTTAAATATTGATTAGAAGAAGGTATAAATTTATATATTAAATTAAATCTGAAGATATAAATTCAAAAATATTTAAAACTAATAATATAGATTTTGAATTAACTTAAAATAGAAGCTTTAAAAAGATAAATATCCCTATTTTAATTCTGATGAGTAAATGTCACCGTAACATTACTGTATATTGAAGCAATAGACAGTCTGCAACTGGTGAATGTAAAAAGAGATCGTCATAAAAATAAGGAACCTAGGCGCTTATAATTCTAATTATATACATGAAGATAGAGAGAGATATGAATGTAAAAAGAGATAATCATAAAAATAAGGAATCCAGATGCTTATAATTCTAATTATATACAAGAAGATAGAGAGAGAGAAGGTGTGAGGTTGGATCTCGAATTCTTATGCCACTGTCTTCATCAAAAAGTTCCAGACCTGCTCCCCCTTGTCTTCATCAAAGCTGCCGATGATTTCCCAACTTGTTAAACTTTACGTGCTCCCAACAGTGATAAAGTCCTTCTTGTGGCAATCATTTGTGAGGCTTTAGGGTTGAAAGAAATCACAACCTCTTCATCTCCGTTCTTGCTTCATCATTTGAACTTAGATTGTCGTGAGCAAGTTGGATTGCGTTGTTAGAACAAATTTGTGATAAAACCATAATCACCCTGGATCATTCATGTCAAATCATCAAGAATATTAATAAGTTACTGAAGCTAACCTAAATCCATAGGTGAGATGTGATTCCAGAGTCGGTAGGTTGAGAATATTTCAAGTCTTGTAAATAAGTCCTCTTTTTCAGTATGCATCAGTAATTTCTTTGTAGATGAGGAACAAAAAAAATAATGTATGTACTTACTTGGGGACCACAACCCCTTTTATAATTGCTAAACCCTAGCAATTATCCTTAATTACCAATTTAGCACATCATAAATCCATAATCACCCTGGATCATTCATGTCAAATCATCAAGAATATTAATAAGTTACTGAAGCTAACCTAAATCCATAGGTGAGATGTGATTCCAGAGTCGGTAGGTTGAGAATATTTCAAGTCTTGTAAATAAGTCCTTTTTTTCAGTATGCATCTGTAATTTCTTTGTAGATGAGGAACAAAAAAAATAATGTATGTACTTACTTGGGGACCACAACCCTTTTTATAATTGCTAAACCCTAGCAATTATCCTTAATTACCAATTTAGCACATCATAAAATTAGTAATTATATTTTGGTTTCTACATATAAGAGGTCCACACTTAATGATGCATTAAAAGCCTAAAACTTAAATTAACCACTTTTAATTGAGCAACTTTATCTGATAGCCTTTAATTCATATTTATTTAATATATTAACCTATGTATTGGATTAATTCCAGCATGCGCTTCTTGTGGCGTGGCTGATGGTTTGATTGGTGGTTGTTGATGGGGATTAGACTGGAGAAGTGAGAGATGATAGAAATCCTTAGGAATGCATGTTGAAGTAGGCCAGGCTCAATAAGAGGTTGGTTAATATGTGACTTGATGATTAATTTGTATGTCCAAAACAAAAGTCGTTCCTGGGTTAATCTTTAACTTGGCGTTAGTTTTGAATTTTTAGCCAAAAGTAGCTCTCGAGGATCAAGAGCAAACAACTTGAAACAGCAAAGTAGACATCAAATATCAGTACTTGAAGATAGTTGTAACTAATTAAGCTAGAAAATGACCTTTCAGAGAACGAAAGATGTAGATGGATAATTACCGATTCTGGAACTCATTGAATTTTACCATTATTTTATTAATATTTGTCACTGTTGTTAAAGTTTATTTTGATTTTTTTTAATTGCTTAGAGATGTCAGCCTACACGAATAAGTAGTCTGCCCTTCTCAATTATCTACTGCTAAATTTTCAATTAATGATCACCATTTTGTGAAGAATCAAAACGGCAATATATAGGTGAAGTACTCTAGGAATACCCATATATATTGTATGTATATATATGTATTGTTAGGGTAGAATAAGTGAAAATATTATATAAAAAAAAAGTTGCATCCAAAAACTAAGTGCAATTTAAGTATTTGGAAAGAGGAAGAGTCTGACAAGATAAAGACGCTTTAAGTTTTTCAAAGTTGTTTAGTACGATAGAAAAGATAAATGTTGTAGTAGATAACAAGATTGAATATTTACATATCAACCTTTTGTCAATTACATCTTTAACATATAATCAAGTGAGAATAAGTTTCGCGTGGTACTCTTAGAATGTTCGAAACTCGAAACGTTTAGTCTTTTTTTTTTTTGCAAAACGTTTTTTTTAATTTTCGAGTTGAAACATTTTTTTCTTTGTTTTTCAAAACGTTTTTTTCCTTTTTAACTGTTGAAAAGTTTTTCCCTCCAAATTTTTTTTTATTTATTTATTTTTGTTAACATGTTTAATAGACTAGTGCAAAGCGTGCTTTTTCAACTAGTATTGCTAAAACGTAATAATAGAGCCTTAACCGTACGTCCAACCTCCAAATTTCGAAGTAAATAGATATTAACTTTTAGTCAAAATAATTAAATAGCAAACATATATAAGATTTTAAAAAAAAACCTTTGGACATATATGAGACTATCTTAGTGGGCCAATTGATTTAAAAATTTTAGGGTCATGTTTGTAAATATATATATATATATATTTTAAGGGATTCTTTAAAGAAATATTTAAATAGAGATATAGTTAAGAAAAAAATATTTTAAAAGCTAAATTAGTGAAGAATATTTTTTAAAAAGGAAAATTTAACCACATAGGATTTTTAAAATTTTTAAAAAAGTATTAATAAACAAGCAAGCAAGCAATCTTAATGGGGGCATTAAAAAGGCATTTGCCAGATTCTGAAAAATAGTGATTTGGAAGATTGTGTGAAAGCAATGTGAGAAGAAAGGCAGTTGAACCCCCTGCGAGCAAACCACAATATATGTCTCCCTCATTTTCATCAGCATTTTGTGCAAGTCACGTGACATTTTCCATCATTTAAACGGACGGAAGCTGATAGAAGGCGATGTTTGCAGCAAAATTAAGGTTCAGAGTTTGAGTGATTAAAGATAACTGTGAATCCTTAAAATTTGTCCCTATTTTAAGATTTCTTTATACGGAAAAGGCAAAAGAGAATGTTATAGCCTCCACTTCGACCACTTTGCTGATTCCACCCTTTAATTACCCAAAACTCTAATTTTGACCTCAGATGACTGACTTTCGAAATGCAAGAAATTGCAATTATTGAACGCAAAAATCTTCACTTTTCATCCACTTTTCATTTCATTACCTTGAAACACGTACAAAACAAAAAAATCACATATAAAACACAAATTACTCAAGAGTAAAACAAGAAAATATAAGAAAATCGGTCAGAAAATTATATTAAATTAAGCACTTACCATGACGCGATAATGGTTCTGTAGATGAGAATTAGGCGACTTACAAATGTAAAAAAGAGACAAAAAATGATAAAATTAGAAAACAAAAAGTTTGAAATTTAATGTGGCTCATTAATTACTAGTCCTTGATATATGGGTTATTTTTAAACGTTTGATTAGTTCACCTATTCTTACAATTTCCCTACATTTCTCTTCCTTCTTTTAACTAGATTTGTAGGAAATGTCATTTTTTCAAAAATAATTATAGTAAATAATATGTCTTGAAAATATTTACAATTGATATCAAATTGATGATGTAAACAATTTATTGATTCTTTTATTTACAGCAAAAAAATTCTTATTTACATAATAAATCAATTTGTAACGCAAATGATATATTTAATTTTTATTTATAATGTAAATATTTCTCTTTTACATAGTAAATAAATTATTTATATTATACATGTGCTATTTACAGTAAATATTTTCAAAACTCCATATTCATTTACATTTTCCTCTTTTTGATTCTTTCATTTCCCAAGACGTCTACGTTGGGCCTGAATCCAACCAATCCAGCCCAGCCCAATGAACAAGCCAAATGGTGGTGGCCCGAGACCTTTCAGGCACTATTCAGAAACCCTAGCTCCATTTTTCACTTCAAAACTAAGCTAAACTGCCATAATTTACCAGAAAAACGCCATCTCTTTCTCTCTCTCTCTCTGAATCTGACTATTCTCAATGGCGGATTCAGTTGATCAAGCGGCGAAATCGGTTTCGGAATTGTCTGTGGATTCTTCCTCTGAAACTCTGAGCAAAAAGTAAGTCCCTCCCAAAATCAATTTCTTCGCGTTTTCCCCTGTTTGGTTTGCGAGAAAATGAAGGAAAAATAACGAACTTGGAAAAAAAAAACTGAGTTGTTTAGACTGTTATTATAGTTATCCCTTCCAGCTCTTTAGTTTTATTCTTCTCACTTTCATCATTTCCAAGCCAAATTGGGTTTAGGGTTTTAGGTTTTTGACTCAGAATTGAAAAATCGAGATTTTCTAGGGTTTCTGACTGTATCGGTTTTACATTGCTTACAGTGCACGCAAGAGGGAGTTGAAGAATAAGCAGAAGGAAGAGGAGAGACGGCGAAAAGAAGAGGAAAAAGCAAAGCAGGTAGTATTAATTTTCTAACGAGTGATTTAATATATATACTGCCATTTGATTTACTGCCTTTTTATTTCGTATTTACTACCTTGATTTTCTTCTCTCTTTCAAATGAGTGATTTTGAGTGTGTAAAGTGAAAAAAAAAATGTAGTCTTTGTTAAATTGTTTATAGCGTAAGGATTTAAATAGGACTGGCTATTTCCTGTTATCAAGGCTTTTGTTTTTTGGTATTTCTTTATATATATTTTGACCATTTTTTGGAATAACTATGAATAAGATGTAGGCTTAAATGTTAATATTCGTTTCATTGGAATTATCCTTTTTTGTTAATTTTTGATGTGGCTTAAATTGCACTGAATAACTTTTCTTGTTACTGTATTTCTGTGTTCTTCGTTCCAATCAAACAATTTTCTTTCTTGTTGTAAAATTGGCTGGCCAACTGGAAATGGACGACTGCAGTCCTTACCTTACCAACACTGGAGGTGTACGACTCAATGAACCTCCAAAATGTGAATATGATAGGGGTCTAAGTAGGATTTATTATCTTCTGTCATTTTTAGTATTTCTGTGTACTTTTCTTTTGAATTACTTTCTTAGGATTTATTTTTAAGTTGTTTTCTAAGATAATGCGTATACCTTTTCCGTACACCATCCTCAGATTTTGATTGCCCCTGATTAATCACGTGGTTTTATTCATTGCCTCTAAATATTTGCTACTACATTATTAAATGCTATCTTAAATATTTTGCTTACATCTTCCAGGCGGCTGCAGCAGCAGCAGCAAACCCCCAAGTTAAGAAATCAGCGCTAGCTGATGATGAGGAAATGGATCCCACGGTACAAACATCGTTGTTTTTCTGATAGAAGTTTTACATCTGACTATGAAAATTTCCTTATTCTTATTTGATTTCCTCTTGCTGCTGCAGCAATACTTTGAAAACAGGATTAAATATCTTGAAGGGCAGAAGAAAGAGGGTCGAAATCCATATCCTCATAAATTCCCTGTTTCCATGACAATTGTTCAGTATGTTGAGACTTATGGAGGCTTAGGCAATGGGGATCACCAGGAGGATGTTTCTGTATCTTTAGCTGGTATTAAAGTTTTGGAACTTTTAGGCGATGGAAGTATTTTTCTTGCTTATCTTTTGTTCATTTAATATATTGCTTTAATCTTATGTTAGGTCGAATCATGAGCAAGCGAGCATCCTCATCCAAACTCTTATTTTATGATTTGCATGGTTGTGGCACTAAGGTACAAGTTATGGCCGATGCAAGGTAGTTAATGTTTTCCCTTTTTATTTTTAATTTTATGATTATATATAACATATATGTGTATGCATATGTTTATTTTGCTTTGCTTGTTCACCCATGGAAGATGTGTCTTAGAATGTTAATTTCATTTATTAGTTGACTTGTTATTCAATATTTGTAGAAAATAAATGGCAGAGTTTTGAGGGTCTAAAATTAAAGTCTCTGATCATTCAACGGCTGTTTCTCTCTGGACACGTTAAGACGCCTCATGATGTAAAGCTTATCACTTATGAATGAAAAATTCAATTGATTCTCTAGTATGTCTAAATCGAGACATGTTAGTATTGTGAGGCAAGTGAAGAATTTTTTAATTGACTACTTAGAAAAATCCCTCCTGCTTTTCCTTGTCTGGAAGTAATTTCCTTTTTCTCAGTTGATTGGAGTGCCATATTTTTGTATGAAAGTTCTCATTCTTCTTCTCCAGCATGCAAAATTTCGATGAATAGATGTTCATTTCTATTTGTTGTTCTTATGAATGCAGCAAGTCAGACTTGGATGAAGCTGAATTTTCTAAATTCCATCCAAGTGTTAAACGTGGTGACATTGTTGGAGTCACTGGGTTTCCAGGTAAATGATGCTAATTCTTCCAGCTGTCTCTTGCTCTAAATTATTTTCACACAAGGAAATAAATGTCCTTGTATTTGCATGCTTTGGACCATATGCTGGACATCAAAGTGGTATGACAAATAGTATGTGCATCAAATTTCATGCTCATTCAAGTTTTTGTTAGGGTTGATGAACTCTTTCCTGCAATGTGTTATGAAAATTTCCTTATTTAGGAAAAACAAAAAGGGGCGAGTTGAGTATTTTTCCGAAATCATTTTTGGTCTTATCCCATTGTCTGCATATGATGCCAAGGCAGAAAGTTGGTCCGGGTTCAGAGAATGCCAATTTACAGGTTAGAAAAATTGGTTTCGTGAGCAATTTGGTCCTTGAGAATTTGTTTGCTTCTTATTATGAATGTATGACGAATATGATTTTACAGAAAACTGATGTTTGGGTCCCCGGAAGAGTTAGGAATCCTGAAACATATATATTGAAAGATCAGGTACCAATTCCCTTGGCTCCCATAGTTTTTCATATGTTACTTATCTTGGATGATGTATACCGGTATTTATCTGGTTTTGGATATGCGTTAATTTCCAAGATATTTCTTTTTTTGTTGAGCTTCTGATAGATGCATAGTATAACTAAAAAAATGGAGACAGCTTGAATATTTTAGTATGAGCCTGTGTGATGAAACTTTAATGTTTTCTGGTATACAAATGGGTTCCTTTGCTATTTGTTTGCATACATGTAGAATGTCCCTTTTTCTATCTTTTACTTTTTTGCCCGCGTGAATTGCGACGAAGGCATGTTAATGTTTTTCATTTAGCACTTTCAGTCAACCTTGAATCTTGTATTTTGTTTTATTTGTTTATTTTATTTTTGCCTCATGTTCTTTTCTAGTTTTTTTTTTTTCTTTTTCTTTTTTCATTCCCTGTAAGATGAAGCGATGATGGGAGTAGCCTGCCATATGTGTTTCTACCCCTTTTATTGGCACTTCATAATTTTTATTTCAGGAGTTTATTTGTTTGTTATTTTTTATTTTTTAATTCTTGATAGGAAACTCGATATCGTCAACGTTATCTGGACTTGATTTTGAATCCTGAGACTCGACATATATTCAAGACCAGAGCGAAGATAATTGATTATATTAGAAAGTTTCTAAATGACCTTGATTTCTTGGAGGTTAGTTTCTGTAATACCTTAAGGTTTTATTAACCGTGTTTTTGTTGACATGTACTCTTAATATTTTTAGTTCTAATTCTTTTTTCTTCTTCTTTTTCTTTTTTCTTTTCTTTTATCATCAAATTTTCTTTACGTTTTTTGTTTGCGCTTCTTTCTTTTCTGAAAAACTTTTCTCCACCCAGGTTGAAACTCCGATGATGAACATGATTGCTGGTGGAGCAGCTGCCCGTCCTTTCATCACCCATCACAATGAGCTTAACATGAGGCTTTTCATGCGAATTGCACCTGAACTCTATCTTAAGGAGTTAGTTGTTGGTGGACTTGAACGTGTTTATGAGATAGGAAAACAATTCAGGAATGAGGGCATAGATTTAACACATAATCCCGAATTTACGACCTGCGAATTCTATATGGCTTTTGCGGACTACAATGACTTGATGGACTTAACTGAGAAGATGCTGAGTGGTAAGCATCAAACTTTGATCATTACAAACATTTTTGTTACTATACCGATTTTCTTTCTCTTTTTTGTTCTCATGAGCTATCTACAGTTCGCTGAACATAGTTAAATTGGAACAGGGATGGTCAAGGAACTTACAGGTGGATATATAATACAGTATCACTCAAATGGGCTTGATAAGGATCCGATTGAGATTGACTTCACTCCTCCTTTCAGGTTTGTAATAGATCTACCGGTCACAAACATGTGCCATAAACATTTTTATTACTCATCTTTTGGTTCCAACTATTGCAGAAGGATTGACATGATTGAGGATTTAGAGAGGATTGCGAATCTGAACATACCAAAGGACCTTTCCAGTAATGAAGCTAACAAATATCTGAGGGATGCTTGCGCAAAGTATGAGATCAAATGTCCCCCTCCGGAGACTACAGCTCGTTTGTTGGACAAGGTTTGAATTTTTTTTTTTTAATTATTATTGGTTTGAAATACTGAAGAGTGTCGGGATGTTAGTGTCCTTAAATTATGTTTTGTGCTATGTGCTATATGTCGTCTTTTCTATAGAGAACTTGAAGATGAGTCTCTATTAACCGGGGTGGTTAAAGATTCAATGGCCAGTGTATGGTGGTTTTGGTTTTGTTTTGGTAGCGTCCTGAGCACTTGCTGCATAAAATTGAATCTCATGGAATAAGATGACTCACATGTTATGATATGTCCTTTCATAAGAAATAGAACATAGATTAAGCTGAATTAATAAGGTCCAAAGAGGCTTTTGGCCCAAGTTTTTCTTTCCTTTTTCCCCTGAAAACAAAATTAGGGCTAAGCTTAAGCAGGACTTATAGTTTGTTTATTTTCTAATTTTGGTTCCTACTTTTGTGTTTATTTTGTGGGTGTTGATGACCGAATTGTGGCATGCGAACTAATCAGGTCAAGTGTTTGTCCAGTTATACAAGCTTTGTAAAATAATAAGCATTGTAGAAGAGCTCGTCTCTAGTATCGTTGTTCATACGTTTTGCAGCGTCATGCTGTGCAACTATATTTCGTGTCCAGAGTTATGTACTAAATAGGAAATATGTATGCCAGTTTTTTATATACATGATTCAAGATTGATGTGTTTTTCAATGGTTGCAGCTTGTGGGGCACTTTTTGGAAGAGACGTGTGTGAACCCCACTTTCATCACTAACCATCCAGAGATCATGAGTCCTTTGGCAAAATGGCATAGATTCAAAACCGGTCTGACTGAACGTTTTGAGTTGTTTGTCAACAAGCATGAAGTATACTTTGCCAACTTCTGATTCCAAATTCCTCATGTTTATTTATTTATTTATTTCTGGTCCTTCTGATTTTAAATTCCTCATTTTTTTTATTTACTTATTTCCTCCTTTCGTATCACTAACGATGCTTCTGGTTGTTATTATTCTTTAACTGCTCAGCTTGCAAATGCATACACTGAATTGAATGATCCTGTGGTACAACGGCAACGTTTTGCGGAACAACTCAAGGTATTTGCATAAGTCTCTATGACAGTATTGTGTTTCTTCTGTCTTGTGTCTTTTTCTCAAAGAGGTGAGGTTTGATTTTCAGGATCGGCAATCAGGTGATGATGAAGCTATGGCATTGGATGAAACATTTTGCATGGCTCTTGAGTACGGTTTGCCTCCAACCGGTGGTTGGGGATTGGGCATCGACCGGCTCACTATGTTGTTAACTGATTCACAGAACATTAAGGTTCGTGCTGCTCTTTCTGTGTCATTTCATCTGTATTTCTACTCGTGTACGTTTTGCATGTCTTTTTCGTGTTTAAAGATGTCATAATGTTGATAATCACGCACTACTTTTTGCTTTTGGGAACAGGAAGTACTTCTCTTCCCGGCCATGAAGCCTCAAGACGATGCGCCTCCTGCAAAAGGTTTTTTTATTTTTATTTTTTTTATTTTCTTGTTTTTTCTGATGCTTGTAGTCCTAGACCGTCTGCGTATGATTCTTGATTGATATCCTTTTGAATCAAATTGATTGTTTATTGATTATCGCGTACTATATTCTTTTGCAGTTGCAGGAGGAGCAGCATAAGATATTGTAATCTCCTGATGACATGGTTTTTGTGCTGGCTAATCAGATTTCAAATTTGTGAAAAATAGTGGAGGTGGGGAGTTGTGGGAGTATTATTATTATTTTTTGAAATACTTTGACCGACACATATAGTAGTAATGTGGCAGGATTTCTCTCATTATTATGCAAATTGAATTGCGTTAATAAATTTATTTTATTTGTCGAGTTTTGAAAAATAAGATCATAGGGGTTTGATTGATAATTACTTGGCATTCTCTCTGTGATACTTGTACATTTGTATTTGAAAGAAAATGGCGTGCATAAAGCCTTAAAAAAAAAGAAAAGAAAAGAAAACTCCTTTTTTAGTCACTAAAGCGCTGATGTGTCATCGGTGAAGTTGAGCCATCTGTGTTGGTCGAGCTAGCTGAAGATGTGTTCTGGGTTGTTGATTCCTTCGGAGTTTCTTTGTTGGTGAAATGCAAACGGAGCTGCTGTGACTGATGTGTTGTCTTGGAACGACGACTACAACTGCAAGAGCAGGGTAATGATTCGATTGGTTTCTGTAGGTGCACCATGGTGCCTGTGATGTCGTTATCGGTTGGGTTTGCGTGATGCCTGCAGCATTATTGCTGGTCGGATTTGCAGCTTCCAATGTGAGTTTGCGACCGTGCCTAGCATTAGCATTGCAGTGATCAGGAACCGCGATCTTGGACTAAGCACTAAGCACCCTTTATTTTTTGGTAATTTAAATAGGTATCATGATGAAACAATGAACTCAGAAAGAGAAAAACAAAAAAATCATTAAAATGTATACTGCTGATATGCTTAAAGGTATGGTTACCAGATGCTAATCTGTCAATCCAGTCAAATTGTATGGTAAGACCGAGAATTTTAAGAATGAAGTAAATGGACGGATGATGGCCACAAAACAAGTATTCATATAAATTCCAGAAGTAATGTTTTTGTCCGAACTTTTGTTAATTTAGGGAAATGATAATTTTTTTCCCCCTACTTTTATGCCCCTGAGGGTAAACAAACGGAAAAGAAGGCTATGAAACCATCAAATTCACTAACGTGTGATGTCTACGGACTACAATCGATTAATTGATCAACCTAGGGAAAAACCAATTGCATAAACAAATCAGGTGGAGCAAGCAATATATTAATTGATGAACGAAATTTTGATGACGATTTTTGGTGTGGCGGCTGAAATTAGGAAAAGAAACTCTGATTATGACAGTTGTAAAAGTGCTTCGTTTTTCTTTTTGATCCTGTTGATGAACAATTTATGAGTCCGGCCATTTTCTTCATTTTGAAAAATGTTGGTTGTTTACAATAAGCCATTTTGCCTAAATCTAGGGCTGACAATTCGGGTCCACGGGTCGGATTCGGGTTGGGTTGAGCCCTTATATAACACAACCAACACGTCAACCCGAATCCGATCCGTGACCTGACAGGTCAAAAAAAGCTCAACCCGGACACGACCTGATGTGTAGACGGGTTGACTCAACCCGACCCGTGCAACATGCCAATATGCTACTTTGTGCATGTTCGTGTTGACATGACACACTGACCCGCTAAATCCGAAGACTCGCAACATGATAGACCCAACAATAAGCCTATAAAATAAACAATAACCCAACAAAACAAAACCATTAAATAAGTTAACAAAACTTTGTGTAAGTTTAACAAAAAACAAATATGCTAGAAATTAGAATCATGTCAAGTTGGATATACAACAAATGTTAAACTAATTTGACACATTAAAATTAATTTCAGGTTATATGAGTTACAATAAGGTCATACGAGTTCAATTTGGGCTATGTAAGTTGATTAACAATTTTCAGGTCAGCACGATTTTGACACATTTTTGACGGGTTATTTAGGGTTGATTTTGTGTTGATTCGGGTTGACTCGAACCCAACCCGTTTTTTGTGCAAGTCAGACGGGTTTGACCCAATTCCAACCCGAGGCCTATTTTTTCAACCCTAACCCGCATTTTTCTTGTCGGATTCGTGTCGTATCGTCGTGTCGTGACTCAAATTACCGGCCCTACCTAAATCCCACACATAATAATTAAAAGAAAAATAGATATTATGGCTTGCTTGTCTGGGATGCATTTAGTTTGCTGAAATTAAAATCCCATTTGTTTTGAAATCAATTAGAAACACTAATCTTAAGGAAGGTCGAAGTAGAGTAAAATGTACGGCTAAACATTATCAAACAAATATAAATCGTAAAACGAGTTTTCATCAACTCGTACACAATCATGTAGTAGTGTAGGTCCGAGTTGCATACAACAAGCAACCGCTAGTGCCATGTTATTAGACAGATATTGGACCAAAACCAAAAAATTAGCTTTCATTCAAAATAGCAATGTTTTTTTTTTTTTTTTTTTTTTTTTTTTCTTGGTACTATTATATCTACTATTAGATTAAGTTTTCAAAAGTTTGATATGTAATTAGAAGCTGTTCTGTATCGCGTTGCAAATTTGTGGTTAATTTGACAATTGAAATAGCAATGTTTATTGACAAGGTGAAAATATTTGTTCTACCATAAAAGCTCTTTAGTTATTATTGTAAAGGGTTATTTACCGTTTTATACTTTGTATTTTTGGTTTATTCAAATACTATACTTTTAGTTTTTGATCTCATTGAATTTATACCTTCAGATTAAACTTAATATATGAATTCATACCTTTCATAGCTTTTCCTAATCAATTTTCAATTTTGATATAAAATTTCCAAAAATACCCTCAGATTGAGAAATAAGATAACATTAAAAACTTAAAAACTTTATATTAGGATTTTTGACTTAAAAATGTGTAGAAAACCTTGAAAAAAAGTGTTTTGTGTATTTTTGTTTTTGTTTTCTTCTTATTTTTTGAAAATTTTAATTTTTTTCTATTTTAATTAAAGATAATTTAGTCGTTTTAAAAGTCAAAATTGACTATTGACTGAGGCAATGTATAGATTTATGTATTCAATCTAATATGAAAATATACATTTAATAAAAAAAAAAACCGATGGTATAAGTTTTGAATTAACCTAAAATAGAGGAAATAAGAAGATAAATATCCCTACTGTAAATTAGGATAATATTCAAAGTGACCACATTCTCTTTCTATCCGCTCACTTGATCTTGTTTAAAAAACAAAATAAGAGAAGAACCCAAAATTAAAAACAGATCAATATCAAATGATAAAAAATCATCACATGGTACAATCTTGTTAAAAATTAGCCGTTTTATTTCTATGTCACCTAGAGCAATAAAAACCATAGAAGAAGATCAAACAAAAAAGAATACATAAGTTTTTGAAACAGTACACTTTTAACGTGAGATCCAATATCTATTTTAGGTCGTTTCAGTAAGACATTAAGAACTTTTTAAGAAAAAATAGCATATCTCTTAGTCTCACCACGTTTTCTCGAACCTCTCAAAAAATAATCCTAAAATCGACATCTCTTACATGTGAGAGAAAACAGGCACTGCAAACACGTGTAAAATTCGTAAACTCTGCTTAATGAAATTTTGATCCGAACAACATTCGTCTAGAATATAGGCTCTAAAACTTAACAAATCGATCATCTAGAAAAAGAAGTGTCTTATTAAGACATCCCCATGAATTCCCAAAATAAAAAAACGTGAGGGATGGAAAAGGAGCGCATGTGAAATCAAATTCGGTCTTCAAAACATGATAAAGCCTTGAGACTTTCACTCAAAGGAGTACCCCATAAAAAGAGAGAAAGGAAAACCAAAAATTTCTTTAGCTATGTTTTGAATGGAAGAAGCAAGTCACAACTCCTTTTTGGACAATCTTCTTACCAGTTAGAGTCAATGTCAAAAAAATACAGCTCTCTTTGCACTTTTTGACCGTTTACAATGCTGAACGTAATCAAAAGTCTTATCCATGGTCAGACAATGGCCTACCAACCACTAAGCAAGCATTGTTCATTAGCATCTAGTGCAATCAGTTAGCCAATAAGTAATTGGATTAATCTTTTTTCCTTTATCAAGAGGTAGAAATGTGCTTGTGCATCCCAATGGCTCCACTAGACTTCCAAATAAGTTTTTTTTTTTTTTTTTTTTTTTTTAAGTAAGAGGATTTTTTGTGATATTCCTCCGTGATACAAGTGCCGTACAAGATTTTTCCGTAATACACTATGACCTACACTAAAGTCATTGGACCTTAGATAATATGGCATATTGTGCACTGATCTTGATATATAAAAATTAGTTTATCTCTCCCAAAAGTAGTAATAATTGAATAGTTGCCCAAAAAAATCGCAGAAATAGGTCACAAATGTGACTATTAATCATTGATTTATGGTGTGAGTCTACGTAGCCCATACCATGATACAGTCTAGCAGATGAGCAATTCACATAATTTGGAAATTAATCCTTGCTTGGAATGAATAGTGTTTTTGTTTTATTTTCGAAATTTTTTACAATAAGAACTATTAGTTTTCACTTATGGGTAGAAAATATGGGTTCTAATTGAATTTATTTTCCACGGTCTAATCTATGAATAGGACAATTGTGTGTCACATGTCAAAAATTTTGAATATGGATACTCACAAAGTAAATTGTTGTAAATTATTCCAATGGCTAAAAACAACAGTTTCTACTCTAAAAGTTTTCTTCTTTTTTTTTTTTTTTGCAAGAATAAAATGATCTTTGCTAAAGAGAATTCTTATAGTAGGAACTATTTTTTAACTTATCAGTAAAAATTATTGTCTTAACAGTTGAATTAATTTTTAAAAATATGATTTGTGGGTGTGCATATTAAATATGTATAATACACGACGAAAACTGTTTTAAATAAAACATCAAATTGTTAAAAAAAAATCTAATAATTGAAATAATAGTTTAGAAAAAAGGACATTGAAAAAATTTTCTTCTTTCAACTTCAAAAGTAAGAGTTGTTGCTTCATGCAGTTTGAACCACAAATACGTCACTTATGCTTTTTGTTCTTGAAATGCTTGAACAGAATAGAAAGCGATGAACTGACAGGACATGTGCATTGCTGAAAGATTAGTGAACCGCCTCCACTTTCCAAATAATTATGAAATGTTTGTTTGGCCCTACTAGCGGGCCTATTTGCCATATGCAATTCTGTTTGCACTTCATTTGGTATCATTTCTATATCATATCCTACTCAGTGCTGTAAGATAATACAAAATTGATCTCCAAAAGTAACAAAATCCATGAAGTCCTTTTTGTTAGGCGTACCAGGCAAATTAAGATCAAACGGCACTTGCACCCCTTTTTAACTTTCTTTCATTAGCTGAGAGAGAGGAAATTAACATAAAAAAAATAGGACTACCTCAATTAAGTTGGCACCTGCTACGTAATTTATACTCGATCAATTTCCCTACTCTATTTTATTTTAAAAATACTAAAAAAAATTCAATAATGGTTTATATGCACAGGTCTCGTTCATGGTGCTATCTATATATATTTATTGCTGAACAGCCTCATCCAAAAAAATACCAAAAAACAAAACATAAAAGAGAGAGAGAGAGATCAGCCTCTAGCTACACCTGAATATGCATATTACATTATATTATTAAATTATGCGATCCTCTTAGGGTTTAGTGGAACCAGGCTGCATATAATAGTCACCACAATGGTGAAATTTATACCAGTCATCGTACTTTGCCAACTAGCTCCTTTTTTGCACTTAAACAGGCATAAACACCAAAGGTAGAAGTTGACCTTTGAGTAGACCCCCAAAACTCACCAATCGAAAGAATACTAATTTGTGGATCCGAGAAGTAAACTTCTTACCTAGTTTTCTTTAACTCCATATGCTTGTTTGATTCATGACCCTTGGGGTGGTGAGAGAGACATATAGATCATAACATGGAGAAAAAAGTCTTTTATAACAAAAAGGTGGACAAGGAAAAAAACCAAAGCCCACTTGGATGGTGGATCTTGTCTAATTTTAAATTCCCATATTTCTCTAAAAATTGGAAGTGTAGTAACCAATTCAAAGTATCTTATATACACCTCACAAGGGAAAGACCAATATTTGATATTCTAAAGGGCATAGAGCTTTTTTTTTTTTTTGGCTTTGATTCATTCATCATTGATATTCTAAAACCAGAACCCATTTTGATTTTCAAGAGTCTGTATATGTGAATCATATATTGGGGAGTGACTTGTAAGCTTTAGTGCCATAAAAGCGTTGACAGCTAGGGACAGAATAAGGTGGATATGATCAGCAGGTTTTGCTTTAGAGGACTATAATTAAGAAAGATTGAAAAGTGTATGCCCCTAAAGTGGAAGTGTCGTATGGGTGAAAAATTATATGGTCCAACAATGTAAAGGATGTATTGCCCAAAAAAAAAAAAAAAAAAAGGCAAAGGATTGCAAGACAGCATAGTATTTGCCTATTCTTTGCCATATGTTTGTGTCCCATGTGCTTTTCCCCTCTCTCTCTCTCTCTCTCTCTCTCTCTTATTTCTCTCTTTAGTCCTACACAATGTATTTGATATCTCATGATTATAGCGTGTAATAATTTTTTAATCACCCTAACCTATATTTCATAAGAGCTAAATTTTAGAAAAATATAAGTGCAAAGATTTTTTTTTTTTTAAAAACGAAATTGTAGAGAAATGTAAAATAAATTGTCATAATCATTTTAAAAATTAGTGTGAGCTCACAAATGCTCTCTTTAAATACTATCTTTTGAAACTTATTTTTTATAAATACAACACATGTTTAATATGACACAAATTCGGCATATAAGATGAATAATAGTATGATACAACTTTTTCAAATGTAATATAAATAAACACATTTTTTTTTTACAAGTGTGGTGTAATAAGTAATTTTTTTTCTTTTTTATACGGTGTAGGACATATGACTCTCTCTTTAATAAAAAAAATGAAACTTTCAAAATTTAAACTCGGATCAACACACACTCACACACCTAATAAACTGAGCTAGCCTCAAGTGGCTTTTAATGCATAGAATTTACTAATGAGGAATGATGCACAAAATAAAAAAATTTATCACGAACAAGTTGAATCCATTAAAAATTTTGATTTCCACTTGGTAACATGGTAACCAATAACCAGCAACCTTTCTTACATGGGCCAAGACCTACTGAGACCACATAACGATATATAGCCAACCAACATTCCTGGCCCCTCATGTCTTGATGACATGTATAAATCAACAACCATCTTGTCAACTTACTCCATATTTATCGATCTAGTTTCTTTTTTTTTTTTTTGGGTTTTAAAACCGAAAATTAAGTCATCAACGTTTAGCAAGGACAAATTATTATGTTTCCTTCAAATTATATTTTGCCCTTTGTTCTTCTTTCTTTTTGTGGCTTTTTTTTTTTGTGTTTAGAAAAAAAACTTCGGATTAAACACGTGAGAGGTTTTTTGAAAACACAAAGTAACATCTCTATCAATCACAGAGGATAATTTGTTCTTTCTTTTTTGATAACACTCCCTTAGGCAGGGTAACAGATGTGGCCAGTCTAATTCGTTGGCTATATTGCTTGTCAGAGATGTTGTTAAATCAATAGAGGTGGCTCATGTATGTGATAGGCCGTTATTTTTTGAGTCGTTGCTTAATTTTTTTCTTACTTAATTGCAAAAAGTTGATTTTTTTTTTTCATTTTTCTTATATAATTATCATAATATGTTTGAAAAGAGTTTTGTCTTCGTATATATTTCATATTACACCGTATCCCATACATAATATTTCCCAGTACAACATGTTTCAAATTTATTTAATAAACATATATACCGAAAACTTTCTTACGGTGGTATACATACCTTTGTCTACACATTGCACTCAATAGTGATTCTATTCTAGTCTATTGGCTAAATTTCCTACAGCATGAAATAACCAGGTGAGCTTTTGCTCAGTAAGACTAAACATAGCCCACAAATATATCCTACTTGTATGCATGATCCATTTATGCTTGTTTATGGTCATTAATTATTCTTTTAATATCTCTAACTTAATTAGAGCCAAAGTGTTTGTACTGTATGTGCACATGGGTCATCGTAATACCGCGACCAAAACATATCTTAAGATTCCCTTTGAGTCGGGAGCTGGTATAACACTTTTTTTTCTTGTTTGGTGAATCATTTTACCAGTTCGTTAATTTAGGTTGATATACCATGATGATTTATTGACTTACAATAAGTGCATACCAAATGTATCTCTCTAAAATTTTTAAATAACATATATATATATTTTATTCAAAAACCCTTTATTCCATACCGTATGTGGGTTTGAACTTACTTGGGATTGACACAACATTAACCAACTTCATGTTCTTCTGCTAACCATCTAAGTGTCATGTTTGGACAATTTATCATCATTAGGTAACTTACTACTGTCGATCTATATGTCAATACAAAATGTGAACAGCAATTACTAAATTGGGTTACTACTTGGTTTAAAAACCTAAGCACTATAGATCTTATTCCTCTTGATTCATGACGCCTTATCGTTACTAACGAAATAGGAAAATATTCTCGCCAAAGGCTTATTTGTCCTATTTTGGAAATTTTGGGGTCTGTTTGGATAGTTTTGAGGAAAATGATGTTTTTGCCCTTGATGGGCCTTATTAAACTTTTTGGGCCCGTTTTAGCTAATTCTATACAAAATATTACTTACTAACAGAAGAACAAGAAATCAAGGTATTGATTCTCTCTCTCTCTTTGCAATAAAAACTCATTTTAATAAAACTTTAAAATTTCCAACTTGAATATTTAAAATTCAAATAATTTTACCCTCGAAACAAAAAGATCATTTTTTACCGTTGGCCTCGATTTTTCATAAGGATTAAAATTCTTCAAAGTTCCTAAGCCATATTCCTTTTATTTAAAAGCATTTTTTTATATTGAAATTTTTGTGAAAAAATCATAAAATTTATATCTCATAAACCATAGGGAATTTTGACAAGCCATCCATGTTTTTTAATAGTTCCATTGAGATCTACAACCTTCATGTTTTAACTGAAAATTCTCATTGTATAGTGGAGTTTTCTGCCATTTTTTAACTCTACCGAGTATGAACAAATCTTATCAATTTAGTGCTTTGAAATTTTCACAAATCCTTGTTCTTAAAAATTGTACATCTTACTGTTTTGAGTAGCTTTTTAAGTCTTACTTAGAAAATAATCATGTTTAAACATGCAAAATTTCATTTCTTTAAAAATCATCTAAACTTTGAAATTTGCATAGTTTTTGTTCAAATTTGTCTTTAAGCACATAAACCCCTAGTTCTTAGCCATCCATTAGCATAAACATACACAAAATATATCACATACACATGTCATAGTCTAATTTTAAGCAACTTCATACCAAACTTGCTTTCAAAAAGTCAAAACAATAACAAATTTGAAAATATAAATTTAGGGCTTTTACCAATAAGTTTGTGAGCTTGTGAGCCTCCACAAAGCTTGATTTTTGACACTCTTCCTAGACAAAAAAATTCATGGCAAGAAAACTCTTATCACAATTCCCTCCAAAACCCAAAATAAACCATAGTAACTCATGAAAAAGTTTAGGATTTACCTTTTAAAATGGTCTTTCCTTGAGCTTAGCTCTTAATCTTGATCCTGACTCTTAATTTGGTGGTGGATTCTTGGGTAATTTTGAGCAAAGAAAATGAGAAGAGGTAGTTCTAGGAGTTGCTGGTTTTGAAAGGTGATGATGGGGTGATATTTGGCTTCTTTATTTCATGGAAAAATAAGTCTAACTTAGTTGTTTTTAATCACTTTGGTGGCTCATCACCTTAATCATCACCAAACCAAATTTGTGGTAAAAATGGCTTGCATTTACAAGGCGGAATCTGGCTACAACAAGGGGGAAAGGTGGCCTTTTCTTCACCTTTTAGGTGTCCCTTGGAGTGGGTCCCACAAGCTTTTACACAGTGAAGTTTTACACTATACTGTGTTTTTCTTATACTGTTACGGTAAAACTGAAAAAATATGCACTTAATAGCCTAGAATATTTTGACTTACTTTTTGATCCACTTTTTTGATCCTAACATAGTTTCTTTTTGATCCACTTTTTTTATCCTAACACAGTATCCCATATATCTGTGTTTTTGCTTAGACGGTATACTTATATTGCATTGTGAACCTTTTACTACTATGTGTCTTTCTATACTTGTATTACATCAACAAATGTGTTGTGGACGCAAAATCCTTTATCACTTTAACTAATTGGTGATTAACCATTTTACACTGTTTTATTTAATTAGCACTTTATTATGTATTAAATTATACCACAATATTATAACTAATTGTGATATAAGTTTTATTTTGAGGATATTATTTACAAATTTTTGAGTACTTAAACGCACAAAATTTGTATATTAACAATATCCCAAGTTGCCCAAAATTCATAGACAAATTATGTATTAATATTATTTATATATGATTTACACTTTATTGGAATTTATAAAAATACGATTTATAAGGAAAATTCATTAATTAAGTCCAAATAAGTTCCAGACTTAAATTAATAAATTTTTCTTGAACATTACAATATGGGACCTTCAACGGAGGGGGTTGAATATAAGACCAATGAAGATCGGAGAAAAACAACTTTTATGGCCCACTTAGTTGCTAAATAACCATAAGAGAATTGTAAAATGAGGAGAGACATTATCAAAAGGAACAAACAAAGTCAAAGTATGAAGGGAGTAACTCAAAGGTTGATGAAGAATTGATATGAGGTCTGATATACATAAGGGTTAGTGGATGGGCACAGAATATGGAGTAACATGGAGTTATCTTTAGAGATTATTAGAACTTTTACAGAAGACAAACTCAGGTTGACTTTGGAGATGATTTTAGATTTCTTTTTAAATGATATGGAGATCACTAGACTTTAGATGATTTATGGCTTCTAAGAGCATCATGGAGATCTCAATGTTCGATATTGAAGAACTACATCAAGGGAAAATGGGTTTAATGGTTTAAGCTCAAGCTAGGTTTGTTTGCCTTCATCAATCATTGTGCTTGCTCTGGAGCTCTATTTATAGGTGAAGAGCTTGCTTTTGGTGGCTAACTTTATCAAACTCTTCTAATGATCTAGTGGAAAATTTCTGCACTCCATTTCCTTTCTAGCTTCTAGCTCATATTGATTTCTATATATAGAGTTCAAATAACTCAAGAATGGCGTGAAATGTAGACAAAACAACTTAATTCTTACTAATCTTATGTCTTCCCAAGGTTTAAGAGGTTCTAGGAGATTTTTATTGAAAATAATCCCTTACTCAATATATTTAGTGGTTTAATGAGCTTCAGCTAGCTTGTTTCATGCATGTTGCTGAACCATGGGAAGGTTGACTTCATTTAGAGTGAAGTGCATGGGGCCATCGGATACAAACTTGATTCATGTTTTCTTAATATTGTTTGATCACTTTTTAGAACATATAAATTTTTTCCTCTAGCTAATTGGAAGGCACTAGAATTTATTGAGATTTGGCCTTTTAGGCTATATTAATGGCTATATATGTTTGTATTTTTTCCTCTACCCCTTCCAAGGTCTAGGCCTTCAAACCTTATAGCTCTTCGATGCAAAAGTTTGTGCTCTTTAAACCATAGCTAGATCCTCTTGAAGATAGGCTTGTGATCTTCAAACATGTAGACTTTTGGAAAGCATTCCCTTGAATCTCTAGAATACCTCCCCAATCTTTTCCTCTGAGAAACCACTAGACTCATTGTTCCTTAAAGATATTGTTGAGATTGGTGCTTTTATTGTTGGAATTAAAATATGAAACGCAGCAGAAGGAACAAATCGTTGACAAAGAAAAATTTTTGAAAACTTTGTTCATCGGGAATAGATATATAATTTTAATTATAAAAAGCTTTAAGAATTTTTACTAACATTTTGAAGACTATCAGGGTATCCTAGCTTTTCTCTTTGATACCACGATCTTCCAAACCAGGCCTCCACACCAATGGAAAGACGAGTGGGCGTCAAACTGCAAGAATAAATTTTCCTCACACTTTTCTGAATCTGCTATGTACTCAACACATGAGATAGCAGACCTTTTTCTTTAGAGAAGAACTCTCAGTTTTTCTCTCTAAAAATTACGTGAATAAAAATTATGTTGAGATAATTGTTCTCTCTCCTTTTTTATATCTAAGCCATTAGTAATTTTACTTTCCATTTTCTTTTTCTTTTTCTTTTTTTCTTCTTCTTCCCGAATCACACACTGATTCATATATATATATATATATATATAAGAGGAAAGTTTACGTAAAGTAAACTTTCCTTCCTTCCTTTTTTTTTTTAAATTTAACCGAATCACATTCGGTTTAACATATATATATATATATATATATATATATATATATATATGGAAAGCGTGAAACTGAAGTTTCACGTCTTTCCTCCTTTTTTTTTAATATAATATTAATATATATATATTAATATATTATAAAATCTTATATATATAAAAAGATTTGGTTCAAAACCATATATATCTAAATTCAAAAATAAATCACATTTATTTAAGAATAGATTTAAAAAAAATCAATTAATTAATTAACTAATGCTCAGTTAAATGTGATAACATTTATCACATTACATTATGTGTCACAGAGAACATATTTCTATGTCACGTTAATAATTCAAGTGTGAAAACATTAATTCAGAATTCAATAATTCTAAATTAAATATGTATAATTCATTCTATGCAAAAATCCAATATAGTGTTATAGAGGTGGTATTGGGGACCTATGGACCTATAACCCAAACTCCAATAAATTTGACAATTAATTAAACTCTTTGATTAATGTGCCAAATTTATTAGTTTCAGTGTTACTCCACTAAAAACCTAAAACTGAACTCTTGAGATTATAGTGAAATTACTCAAAGAAAATTAACGAGTAGTCCATTGATATAATCATTACATATAAGTCAGTCCTCCATAAATAGTCATAATAAGAGCAAGGTTCAATTTCCGTTCACCTCTCTTATTACATCTTTATCCTTGAGTTCCAATAATTCTCTAATGAACAATTAATTTATAATCTTATTATGAACGAGCGCTCTACTGTTCAAACCTTGAATTATCACTCAAGAGAACTATTTTTCCAACTCCCATAGGGAAGGAATAGATTCCATATCTGTATTATATTATTCCTAGTCATTTATTACTTTATTTTTTCAAGATACTAAGTTATAATCTGTGCTTAGACAAATCTTACCATGCAAGTCAAAAAACATAATGTCATAAATAGGAGTCTAATAAATACTCAGGATTAAGACTGTCAAATATATGATCATCATAGTGATAAATTTGAATACTCTATTTGTAACGGATGATTATTAGAGATTCATAATTTATCTGGTCCAGTCCTATATAATCTTATTATATAAAGTATCTCCAATTCAATGTCTCTACATTAATAGTCCGGATAATGACTATTTCATTTTAGATGAGATTGGACCATACTTGTAATTTTTAATTAAAGATCTCAAACTTTAATTAATTATTACGGACTATTTAGATTATTATCTATAAATTTTATCCCTAAACAAATAACACTTATATGCTAAATTTATAGTCACATAAATAATCAAGAAATTTTCTTGATGTTTATAAATGCATTCATAATACATATAATCAACCAAAATAATAATAAATGTCATTTTATTTATTTATTAATAATATGTACAATGTCACAGCTTTTAGGGCACCAAGCCCAACATTTATAACATAGTGTAAATTCCATCTGGACATTACAAGACTTAAAGTAGTACATAATTAATAAAATAAATTTTAGTTATTATCCTAAATGCATATTTTTTGGTCTATATTTATCTATGCAAACATTATAAAGGTTCTTGTACTTATAAAAGTCCATAATCATTTATATAAAAGAAATGCTCATAATATGGAGGATATGATCATGTATACTTTGTAATAAATTTTGGTTCACAATCTATAGATAAAGCTGGACACTTTATCTTATTTAAGATTGTGAGGTTGTCTATTCCTAATTTAGTGAAATATTCTTATTCAAATAATAGTAATGTTTAATTACTGATAGAGACATCAGTTTGTTTATCACACATTAAATCTGGATCAAGATAGAATTTAATTTCTTGTGTAATTCCATAATAAGAAATTAGAACTTTATCATTATTGACCATTTTATACCTCAATTTTGAAGTGATTAGTGGAATAACATCTATTTGTTGTGTCTTTTGATTGTTAATAGGTGATATATATATATATATATATATATATATATATATTAACAATCAAAAACAGTACATTGGGGGTAGAGTATTATAGGTAGCTAGGAACATTAGTCAGAGATATAGAATCCATAACTCCATAACTCCTACTAAGGAGGATGATGAAATAATATTATCATAAATATTAATTCAGAAACATGGGTGAAGATTGCTTGCTGTTTGATATGGGATATCAAATATACATAGCCTAAATTATCATTTATGATTTGTTGATAGATAGGTCGCCCATTAAAGAATTGATGAAACTTATAGACAAAGAAGTAACTAGAGAGGTCATAGAAGACTATAAATCTAACTCTAATTATGAATATTATTGTAAAATGTGTTATCACATAGTAAATAATTATATCAATGGACAACCTTATTTTCAACAGTTATATTTAAGGTGCCATATATAACTAATGTTAGTGCAGTTTCATCCTCCGATAGTAGCTCAAACTTGAGTTAATAATTACTATTATTAATTTGGTTATGAGATAATTAAATTCATAAATAACTGTTAGAGCTTAAATTATATATCTATTGAGTCCTCTTGCTACTTTTATAATATTCTTTCATATGGCAGTGGATATTTCTTGAAATATTTCTGATCAGTAGGGGCTGGATTGATAATTCACATAGTGCACTACCTGTATTGTGTGTGAGGCCAACCAACGTACTCTTGGAGTACATGTGGTGCCCATTTCATGGTTAGTTGATTCAATTGTGTCACATTATTTTCATATAATATGGTTGTTATCAAAGTACATAAAAATATCTATTTAAAAAATTGAAATTGTTTATGCATAAAAATTATTTTTTTATTAAATATAATAAATAATTAAGAAAATCATAAAACATATTTATTTTAAAAATTAAAAAAATAATATTTCAATTTGAACTAAAATTGGATCGTGGATAGATATTAGATGGAAACAGAATCACACTGTTAGAGGCAGTGTGACATGTGTCAGTCGTTCATTGAAGGAATAAAATCACGTCCACTACCCCTAGGGGTAGGCGTGATTCTCAAGCAAAATCGTAGTAGGATTCTGCTCTAAACTCTTAGCACCAGTGTATCTATAAATAGACTTTAGAGATTTTATTTTTTGCAGACTTTCTCTAGCCTCCATCATGCTTTTTGTTCTACACTTTAAAGTTACAAAGAACCTCTGCCAAGAAGAGTTAAATGGAGATATTTGAAGAGATTTTCAAAAACTCTCACTGATGCCCGCATATTAGTTGACCTAGAAGGAGGAAAATAACAAGAAACATTTGAAGGTTTTGAAACTTTTGATCATACAAAGCTATTGTTAAACTCGTAAGTTTGTGTGTTATTCAATTATCATATATCATCATGAGAATGATTCATAAAGTTTAAGAAAAATTTAAACCCATATTTCACTACATTTTTGGAAGAAATCTCTATCAACTTTTTGCTTATTTCTCCCACCACATCTCGCTCACATGTTACTCCATTATTATTCTCTTGTTACTACGCTTTGGTGAGAACAACAACGAAGTGGGCTGTAAAAGTTGTTCACCTTCGGATCATTTTAGACCTAACTGTCCTCATCACTTTGTTGGAGGTCATATTGTCCTTTTTACAAGCTTTTCAAAGACCTTTGACTCTGTTGGAATCAGCATCAATGCATCACAGATATACGCGTGTATACACCTGACACGTCACACCTTCTAGTTATATCGGACCCCAACAGGCTACTAAAGGTAAGAAAAGGGTTAGGCTTACTTCTTCATCACTCGTCCATAGTTAGCTAAATTAATTTGAAACTGATAGTTAGCTAAATTAATTTTAAACCATTCAAGTAGAATAAAGATCGATTTGGATCAAAGATAGATTGGTATATTTAATTACTCATGGCCTATCAAAATTATGTTTCGACGATAGTTTCACGAGCGTGACTTGGGTCCACAAATGAGATCTATTTACATCATGGGATAGAATGTTGGTCTTGACTCTTGAGAAAAGGCCATGTACGAAGATGGATACAAATAATTTGTTCAAACAACCAGAAAGAGAATAGAGTTTATTAGTTCAATCTTAGGCCAAAATCTAGAGATATCTACCTCATTTCGAAAATTTGGGTGAAAAACAATTAAGATTCTCATATTGATTTTTATTTCTTTTTTCTTTTTTACATACCTAATTTATTCTTCATTACTAAAAATTACGTGTTACGCCTAAAAGGCATATATACACACACACTCACACACACACACACATCATGATAGCTTTATATATATGTTTCAATGTTATGATTACAGTATCCATGTAACGTCCCGAAATTTATTTAATGTTAATGTACTATAAATGATGAATTAGTGTGCCATAATTAACGTTTTAACATTAATTAGATTATTTGGTTGGATTTTGAATTTTTGGTAGTTTTGTTAAATTAATGCATTCAAATGATTTCTCATTTGTTTTAAAATGATGTTTTGAGTTTTAAAACACAATAATTTGTAAAATGTTAAAAATACTCTGTTTTACAAAACCGTGGGTGGCACATGATTTTCGCACAGTAAAACCGCCCACCGATTTTCTCTATTTATTTCCTTCTTCTCTCTCTCTCTCCTCACTCTCACGCACCTCTCTGTCTCTTCCCTCTCTCTTTCTCGGTAGTTCTCTCTTTCTCTCAATTCTCTCTCAAATTTTTGAACTCCATTTCGAATCCAAGCTTCGGGATAGCAAGGAGGAAGCTCGGGGACGTGATTTGGCAACCGAGAACGCGGATTGAAGGTTCAATTTGAGGTTCGATTCGAAATTTCTAAACTTTTTACAAAATTTTTAATTTTGTGCATTTTTGAAATCTAGGTTTGTTTAAACTTAGAAAACCTTGTGTTTGAGTTAAATGAACTTAGAACAACTAGAATCTAAGCTTAGATTGAAGAAAAACGGATCGAATTCAAGATTTTTCATTTTCTCCCTATTTTTCTCATTTTTGGATTTTTGAGGATTTTGGGCCTAAATCTTGTTTAAATGATTCCAAACATGTTCTAGAATGTTTTTCTATCAACTATAATTGTTTTTCATGCTTGGGAATTGAGAAAAATAGGTTAGAATCCCGATTTGGATTTTGGGGATCGAGAAACCCGTGGCTGGGATTTCTGGATTTTCCCAGTTCGGCAGGCCAAACTGTGTGTTCGGCAGGCCGGAGTGATGATCGGCAGGCCGGTGTTCTTTCGACCGGCAGGCCGAATCTGGGGAAATGTTCGGCCGACCGAACTTTGCTTCCGGTAGGCCGAACTATGCAGTTCGGCAGGCCGAAGCAGGGCGTCCGGCAGGCCGACCGAGGCATGAAAAATTTTGTGATTTTTACCCGTTTTCACTGTTTTGAACCCTGATTTAAATCCCAACCTTATAGAATGATTTTAAAGGTACAAATGGCACATTAGGACATCATGAAATGATTTAGTAACATAGAATGTCTCGAACTAGATATTGATCGACTTAGCTTGTATCTAGGATCGTTCGTGGTTCCGTGGAGCTAACGTATAGCTGACCGGGATTGCGGTGTGGGGCACCGGCACGAGTATTGAGGTAGGACTTTTATCCTATGTCTTCGGTAGCCTAGTTTTGAAATGATTTGGCTTTGAAAATGGTTTCTATCAAAATATTTTCAACAGTTGTTTGAAAATGGTTTTATCGGTTATATTTTAATATACCGTGATCTGAAATGAATTTCATAATAAATGTAATTGACAACACTCGGTAATTAGGTTTTGAATGATAATGATAATAAACACATGGGCATGATGCCATATCAGAGATCGGGTCGTGTAGCGATCGACCTTAGGGGCAGGTCCCAAAACCCAGCTGGGCCACTACGGTGGTGATATCATGGTTTGCTTAGGTAAAAGTAAATTGGTGTTTTGATTTGATGAGTGGACTGTTCTGTGACTGAACGGTTCTACTCAAATTATTTATTTATTTATTTATTTAAGTTTCCTTTGAATAACTTCTAATGATGCTATGTTTCCTTGCATTAAATTATTTTATAAAACATAGTCCTACTGAGCCTTTCGCTCACGTTTTATTGTTTTAAATTTCCCCCCTTTCTAGGTGGTTTCCCATTTAGGTTCGGAGAAGATTCTTCGAACCGAACTCAGGAGCAATAGGAGGATTTATTTATATTTTGTATTATTTAATCAAGGCATGTAAGACTTAACTTTATTTGTACTTGGACTGTAATTGTATTTATGATATTGTCAGAACCATGTGTGTGCACAAGTTGTGGGTTGTGGAACCCATATTCGTGGTTTTTATTTAATTTTTTATTACCTGCTTAATATTTATAAATACTTTTATAAAATGTGGTAGAAAATCTTCTTAATTTTTATTTAATTTGATTCTCAAACTCTCGATTTTTATTTAAATTCTTGTTTAATTAATCTAAATATTCCACCACGTCACCTCCCGTACACCGGGGCGTGACAGAATGGTATCAGAGCTCAAGGTTATGAACCTTGGGAATTGTGCACACATAGGTTTGGCAATGAAATACCTTTGACAGTCCAAATTTTGTTTTCAGAAGTGAGAGAATGGCACCTAGACGTCGTTCGACTGCTGACACTGAGTTCGGAAATGATGAGAGCCTGATGAGGTCTATGTTTGCGGCTTTCCAGCAGATGGCAGCCAGGGCTAGACCGGAAGACTCCAGTGTTGGTAGTCGGCATGCGTTCTTTAAGGAATTTCGACGGGCGTCTATTCCAACTTTTGATGGCAATGGGGATCCGCAGTTAGCAGAGTATTGGTTGGATTCGATCTTGAAGCATCTGGATACTCTTGGTGTGCCTGAGGAGTACCATGTGGAGTTTACGGCGTATAAGCTCGAGGGTGGCGCCAACACCTGGTGGAAACAAACTAAGCGTCTGGAGCGCGGTGGCGATATCGGTTGGGACAAGTTTGAGGAGCTGTTCTATGATCGGTATTTTTCGCGGGGGTATAGAGATCAGAAGGCAGCTGAGTTCTACAGGTTGCAGCAGGGTGATATGTCAGTTCGGGAGTATGAGGCAAAGTTTAATGAGTTGGCTAGATTTGCTCCATCAGCTGTGGCATCGGAGCGTGAAAAGTGTATTAAGTTTCAGGAGGGACTCAAGGCTCCTATTCGGCGGCAGTTGGTTGCTCTACGGCTTAGGAGTTTCAGAGAGCTTGTGTCGTCGACGATCTCCGTGGAGAATGATTATGTGCAGTATTGTGAGGACCGAGCCAAGGCTTCAGGAGGACCGCAGAGGAGTGGCAGGAAGAGCACCAGTAGTCATCCAGCTCCGGGGAAAGGCAAGCAAGGCGGTGCGACCAGTGGCAGTAGCAGTTCGTCTGGCAGCGGGCGCAGCAATCCCTACAGCTTTCATTGTCATTTTTGTCAGCAGCCCGGACACATCAAGAGAAATTGCCCAATCAGGAGTGCTCGTCTTGGATCATAGACCGGGGAGGATGCCAGTCGTTCATCTCAGCCTCAGCCTCAGACCCTACCTCCGCCTCCGCAGTACCCGCAGATGCAGTATCCGCAGTTCTCTCCTCAGCAATTCTCATATCCGGCACAGGGGCAGCAGCCGCAGTATTTTCAGCGCAGTGTTCCTCAGTATAGAGCTCTGAGTACAGGTAGTGTGCAGTCGTCTCCATCTCAGCAGCATCGACCGAGTAATCCAGGATCCAGTAATGTCGGTAGAGGAAAAGGAAAGGCGCCAGTGCAGGTTCATGCAATGGCATCTGGAGGGTCAGATTCTCAGACTGGTAACGCGGTTGTCGATGGTATGATTTTGGTTTCAGATCTTTAGCTCGCGTTTTATTTGATACCGGTGCCTCTCATTCTCTCATTTCGAGTTCTTTTGTACATGCCTTGGGGTTAGAGGTAGAAGAGTTTAACGAACCCCTAGTCATAACTTCTCCCATGGGGCGGGTGTGTGTGAATTGTATATGTAAATCCTGTAAAATAAAGATTGGGGATGAGATTTTGAAAGGTGATTTGATTATACTCCCCATGAGTTCCTATGATGTGATTTTAGGGATGGACTGGTTGTCCAGATATAGTGCAGTCATGGACTGCCAACTTAGAAAAGTGACCCTAGTGTCTGATAGGGGGACGGTAATCACTTACCAGGGTGGTGGTGATTGGTTAATGAGTGAGCGTCTCATGAAGTCGTGTTTAGGAGGGCGAAGGAATCTAGATTGTTTTGCTTTTCTTGCCAATCTAGATTGTGAGCCCTATGTTTCGAGTGGCAGTGTAGCGATTTCGGTGATTGATGAGTTCGAGGATGTCTTCCCCGACGAGTTATCAGGGTTACCACCGCATCGAGAGATTGAGTTTGGTATCGAGTTGTTTCCAGGGACATCACCGATTTCTATGGCACCTTATCGGATGGCGTCAACAGAAATGAAGGAATTGAGGAAGCAACTTCAGGAGCTTGCTGATAAAGGATATATTCGGAATAGCACATCTCCATGGGGAGCACCAGTTTTGTTCGCTAAGAAGCACGATGGGACTCTCAGGTTATGTGTGGATTATCGGCAGCTGAATCGTGTTACGGTGAAGAACAAGTATCCTTTGCCTAGGATTGATGAGCTATTTGATCAGTTGGGAGGTTCGCGATACTTCTCGAAGATTGATTTGCGTTCAGGTTATCATCAGCTCAGGATCAAGGAAGAGGATATTCCCAAGACAGCTTTTAGGACTCGGTATGGGCACTTTGAGTTCTTGGTTATGTCTTTTGGGTTGATGAATGCTCCGGCAGCTTTTATGGATCTGATGAACAGGGTATTTAGGCCGTATCTGGATCAGTTTGTGATCGTGTTCATCGATGATATTCTTGTGTATTCTAAGACTTGAGAGGAGCATGAGCAGCATCTTCGGATCGTGCTTCAGACTCTGCGGGAGCACCAGTTGTATGCTAAGAGGGAAAAATGTGAGTTCTGGTTGACTGAGGTCAAGTTTCTAGGTCATGTCATCTCGGAGCATGGTATTTCAGTGGATCCATCCAAGATTGAAGCTATATTGGAGTGGGAACGACCAAGGAATGTAGCGGAGATTCGCAGCTTCTTAGGTCTTGCTGGATATTACAGGAAATTTGTAAAGGGCTTTTCGAAGATTGCAGCTCCATTGGCGAGATTGATCAAGAAAAATGTCAGGTTTGAGTGGATGAAGATTGTGAGCTTGCTTTTAAGGAATTGAAGAACCTGTTGACTTCAGCTCCGGTGTTGGTTATTCCTAGCAGTGACGAGCCGTATGAGGTTTATGCGGATGCTTTAGGGCGTGGACTTGGATGCGTGTTGATGCAGCATGGACGTGTAGTTGCATACGGATTGAGACAGCTACGACCTCACGAGCGGAATTATCCTACTCACGATTTAGAGCTTGCAGCAGTGATCTACGCGCTGAAGACTTGGAGGTGTTATTTGTATGGAGCATCGTTTCAGGTCTTCTCCGATCACAAGAGTTTGAGATATTTGTTCACTCAGAGGGATCTCAACTTGAGGCAGCGCAGATGGGTAGAGTACATGGAGGATTATGATTTCGCGTTGCAGTATCATCCCAGGAAGGCTAATGTGGTCGCGGACGCGCTTAGCACGAAGTCTTCAGGGGTTCTTGCTTGTTTGATTTTGAGGACTGGAGCAGGGATGCGACAGTGAGTGAGTATCGGCTACTGTATCATGAAGATGGTGATCGAGTTTCGTTATATCATGTGGAAGCGACTCCAGCTCTTGTTCGGACGGTGAAGCAAAGCCAGTGGCAGGATCGGCATTTGCAGGGGATTTGGTCGCAGATTCAGAACGGGGAGCAGTTTGAAGAATGGAGCGTGCATGCAGATGGATCGTTGTACTTTCGGGAGCGTCTTGCAGTTCCAGTTATCGCCGAGGTGACGAAAGCCGTTCTAGACGAAGCTCATAGGTCTCAGTTTGCTATTCATCCGGGGAGCACCAAGATGTATCGTGATTTGAAGAGGCAGTATTGGTGGAGAGGCATGAAGAAAGATGTTCGCGAGTACGTGGCCAAGTGTTCGACGTGTCTCCAAGTGAAAGCTGAGCATCAGAAGCCTGCAGGTCAGCTTCAGCCGCTTCCTATTCCAGGGTGGAAATGGGAGCATGTGACGATGGATTTCCTCACAGGTTTGCCGAGGACGGAGCAGCGGCATGATGCAGTTTGGGTTGTAGTCGACAGGTTGACGAAATCGGCGCATTTCATTCCGTTTAGGTCGACGTGTTAGAGGAAGATTCTTGGGGAGTTGTATATGCAGAACTTTGTAAGGTTGCATGGAGTTCCTTTGTCCATCACCTCTGATCGAGACACCAGGTTTAATGCTAAGTACTGGAGGATTTTTCAGGAGGCTTTGGGTACGGATTTGAACTTCAGTACGGCGTTTCATCCTCAGACTGATGGGCAGTCTGAGCGAGTTATCCAGGTTCTCGAGGATATGTTGCGTGCTTGTGCATTGGACTTCGGCGGAAATTGAAAGCAGTGTTTGCATCTAGCGGAGTTTGCGTACAACAACAGTTATCAGGCGAGTATCGGTATGGCACCATTTGAGGCATTGTATGGGCGACCGTGTTGGTCACCTGTGTGTTGGGCCGAGCCGGAAGATAGAGTTATTCTTGGGCCGAAAGAGATTCGTGATAGCAACGAGAAAGTCGCGGTGATTCGAGGTCGGTTGAGTCGGCAGAAGAGTTACGCGGATAGGAGGCGTAGACCCTTAGAGTTCGCGGTTGGAGATTTTGTTCTCTTGAGGGTGTCGCCTCGTAAGGGAACTATACGGTTCAGAGTGAGTGGGAAACTCGCGCCGAGGTATATTGGGCCGTTCGAGATCACTCAGCGTGTTGGTGTGGTCGCTTATCGGCTTAATCTTCCACCCAAAATTTCTCATGTGCACGATGTGTTTCATGTGTCGATGCTTAGGAAATGTCCACCTGGGCAGGATAAGATAGTTTCGTTTTGCGATGTACAGGTTCAGGAGGATACGGCGTACGAAGAAGTGCCGATTCAGATTATCGACCGAAAAGTGATTAGCTTGCGTCGTCGTGAGATACCGTTGGTACAGGTCATGTGGCAGCATCACGGGGTTGATGAAACCACTTGGGAATTAGAGTCAAGTATGCGGGAATTGTATCCGCATTTGTTTTGTTTTTAAAGTGAGTTGTAAATTTTGAGGACGAAATTTCTTTTAGGGGTGGAGAGCTGTAACGTCTCGAAATTTATTTAATGTTAATGTACTATAAATAATGAATTAGTGTGCCATAATTAACGTTTTGACATTAATTAGATTATTTGGTTGGATTTTGAATTTTTGGTAGTTTTGTTAAATTAATGCATTCAAATGATTTCTCATTTGTTTTAAAATGATGTTTTGAGTTTTAAAACACAACAATTTGTAAAATGTTAAAAATACTCCGTTTTAGAAAACCGTGGGCGGCACATGGTTTTTGCACAGTAAAACCGCCCATCGATTTTCTCTATTTATTTCCTTCTTCTCTCTCTCTCCTCACTCTCACGCACCTCTCTCTCTCTCTTCCCTCTCTCTTTCTCGGCAGTTCTCTCTTTCTCTCAATTCTCTCTCAAATTTTTGAACTCCATTTCGAATCCAAGCTTCGGGATAGCAAGGAGGAAGCTCGGGGACGTGATTTGGCAACCGAGAACGCGGATTGAAGCTTCGATTCGAGGTTCGATTCAAAATTTCTAAACTTTTTACAAAATTTTCAATTTTGTGCATTTTTGAAATCTAGGTTTGTTTAAACTTAGAAAACCTTGTGTTTGAGTTAAATGAACTTAGAACAACTAGAATCTAAGCTTAGATTGAAGAAAAAAGGATCGAATTCAAGATTTTTCATTTTCTCCCTATTTTTTTGATTTTTGGATTTTTTGAGGATTTTGGGCCTAAATCTTGTTTAAATGATTCCAAACATGTTCTAGAATGTTTTTCTATCAACTATAATTGTTTTTCATGCCTGGGAATTGAGAAAAATAGGTTGGAATCCGGATTTGGATTTTGGGGATCGAGAAACCCGTGGCTGGGATTTCTGGATTTTCCCAGTTCGACAGGCCAAACTGTGTGTTCGACAGGCCAGAGTGATGATCGGCAGGCTGGTGTTCTTCTGACCGGCAGGCCGAATCTGGAGAAATGTTCGGCCGACCGAACTTTGCTTCCGGCAGGCCGAACTGTGCAGTTCGGTAGGCCGAAGCAGGGCGTCCGGCAGGCCGACCGAGGCATGAAAAATTTTGTGATTTTTACCCGTTTTCACTGTTTTGAACCCTGATTTAAATCCCAACCTTATAGAATGATTTTAAAGGTACAAATGGCACACTAGGACATCATGAAATGATTTAGTAACATAGAATGTCTCGAACTAGATATTGATCGACTTAGCTTGTATCTAGGATCGTTCGTGGTTCCGTAGAGCTAACGTATAGCAGATCGGGATTGCGGTGTGGGGCACCGGCACGAGTATTGAGGTAGGACTTTTATCCTATTTCTTCGGTAGCCTAGTTTTGAAATGATTTGGCTTTGAAAATGGTTTCTATCAAAATGTTTTCAACAGTTGTTTGAAAATGGTTTTATCGGTTATATTTTAATATACTGTGATCTGAAATGAATTTCATAATAAATGTAATTGACAACACTCGGTAATTGGGTTTTGAATGATAATGATAATAAACACATGGGCATGATGCCATATTAGAGATCGGGTCGTGTAGCGATCGACCTTGGGGGCAGGTTCCGAAACCTAGCTGGGCCACTACGGTGGTGATATCATGGTTTGCCTAGGTAAAAGTAAATTGGTGTTTTGATTTGACGAGTGGACTGTTCTGTGACAGAACGGTTCTACTAAAATTATTTATTTATTTATTTATTTAAGTTTCCTTTGAATAACTTCTAATGATGCTATGTTTCCTTGCATTAAATTATTTTATAAAACATAGTCCTACTGAGCCTTTCGCTCATGTTTTATTATTTTAAATTTCCCCCCTTTCTAGGTGGTTTCCCATTTAGGTTCGGAGAAGATTCTTCGGACCGAACTCAGGAGCAATAGGAGGATTTATTTATATTTTGTATTATTTAATCAAGGCATATAAGACTTAACTTTATTTGTACTTGGACTGTAATTGTATTTATGATATTGTCAGAACCATGTGTGTGTACAAGTTGTGGGTTGTGGAACCCATATTCGTGATTTTTATTTAATTTTTTATTACCTGCTTAATATTTATAAATACTTTTATAAAATGTGGTGAAAAATCTTCTTAATTTTTATTTAATTTGATTCTCAAACTCTCAATTTTTATTTAAATTCTTGTTTAATTAATCTAAATATTCCGCCACGTCACCTCCCGTACTCCGGGGCGTGACAATCCACGTGTACGTCCAGTGTTGATCATCGTGAATATTAATCAGCGACGATCTGCCATATTGACCTTATTCCAATTGATCATCAAGCAAAATTTAATGCTGGGCACGAAAAAGCACGGAAAAAAAACCGTATTATTTAGTTTATAATAGTGTAAAAAGTGGTTGTTCCCACATATATGTTGGTAGACAAGAAGGATACATCTTAGTTGACCGTGACCCATATGTTTCAAGCAAAATATGCTAGTACATGTATAATAATTCCAGTACACATCTTATATTTTTTTCCTTATGGCAATTGATACATGGATAGATAGAGATACAACAATAGACTAGGGCCTAACAATAGACTAGGGCCTATGGGCTGACTTAGGCCTATCTTGATACAGTGAAGGGTTAGGCTGGCATGATCTGTCATTGTTCAAGGCATGGCCCAACCCACAAATATTGATGGGCTGGGCTAGGCCAACATTTATCAGCCCATGGGCTAGCCAGACATGGCCCATAAAAAATTATAGGCCGGATGGGCAGACACATCTAGGCCCATAATGGATCGGCCCATCTTGACCCGTGTAAGGCCTATATAGGCCCACAGTGGGCAAGCCCATTAAAGGCCCATAGTGGGCCAGCTCACTAAAGGCCCATTGTGGCCTAATTTCATTTATATGTATATATATATATATATTTTCATGTTCATTTACGGATGAACATAGTTGAATATGACATTCTCCAACAGAAGACCTCACAAATCATATCATAGTAAGCTTTTTTTAATGCTTTTTAGTAATTTTGTAAACATCTTATGTATAATTATTCTGATTGTATCTTTTTTTCCTTACCAAGGTTTTGTCCTATTTGGTTTTCTTTGGAAAAGTCTTTAATGAGGCAATCGTTAATAAATATCCATTTTCATATATCCATTTACTATTCAAACTTTTATATTTGTTAACTTGTTTAAAAATTTAAAAATAAAAAATAAAAATAATTGAAACTTGCACGCTTAGTCGGCTGGCCCATCAAAACCCATGATAGGTCAAGATAGGCCTACCCATCTTAACTCGAAAATGGGCTTAAATGGGCTAGCCTATTCAAGGCCCAAGGCGTGGCCCATTCTCGTCCACGTAAAATTGACCTGTAGTGGAGGCTAGGCCAAGGTAATTCTTTTTTAGACTGGTTTGACCCGACCCACAAAATTTGTGATTGGGTTGGGCCGACCCATGACCTACGTGGGCCTGATGAAAATGGCCCGGCCTAACGTATTCTTGCATCTTTATGGATATATATATATATATATATATATATATATTATATGCCTGTAGATGTAAGTGAGTGATCCACAAACACATTTATAATATTATAATATGTATGTACATATTGTACTAAATAGTATTAATACTGCCAAACTGTCCTTGCAGACCATCCTATCTATATCTCATGACACCTATGAGGAAAAAGAAGAAAGACCCAAGTGAATTGCTTGGTGTACAAATATATAAAAAACGCATACATACATACATAAATATATATATATATATGTGTATATGTGCTTAGCTACAAGTAAAAGGGTTTCTTTCAATAACCAACATCACATGTTGACATATTAGGTTGTGGGGACACAAGCTGTGCAGAATTACCACTCTCTTGGTCTATTTTTATTCGCCGCCGCTTTTTGTGAGTAATTTAGTCGCGCGCCGCTCATCTTGATCATGCGTAAGGCTCGCCGAGATGAAGGACGTTGTCTTCTCAAAACTTATATATATATATATATATATTATGACCTTTTGCCAGTTAAAGGGTCACATGGAGCTGTCAATCTCTTCATTAATGTTGTGTATACATCTGTATTCCAATATTCAAAGTTAAGATGATTAGCAAGGTTGTGATTAAGCATAAATGGGTCTGACATTCATTGTTTGTAACGCGGGTCCAATAATATTATGCAACAATAATACGAGTAGTTTAGGGAGCACTAATGTGGGATTCATGTGTTTGTATTTTGTAAGACAGTTTCAAATTGATTAGTACACTTATAATGTGTCCGCAAATTTGGGAATTATTAGTTTGAGTTATCAAATTGGTTCTCTTCATATTAAATGCAGTACTTGGTCATTCATGCTTTCATGTTATTATATGTCTATGATATCAATTGATTTATTAATTAATTTATTTTTTCGTCAAAATCTCCTGCTTTCTGGTTATGTCTTAAAAATCTAAGAAATTAATAATTTCTTTGTTTTGCGTGTGCAAATTGCTATCCAGGTACCCAATTCTCACATTGATATTTGCCACACACACACACACACCAATATACATTTCTGTGATTACCACTAATGGAGGTTCATTTCTTCCAACAAGACGTAAGATTGACTATGTGTTGAAAGAGACAGAGAACGTCATATATAAAAATGCCCAAAATAAAAGAAAGAATTAGTTAAACTGGCTAGTGATTAACGTTTCACATTTATCTTTGAGTTAAGCATGATCAAGTAGGCAGGAGGCACATACCAAGCTCAATGATACATATTCCTTTCCTCTGAGGGGCCCGAAGTAATTGCCATTTAGCTATTTTTGTTCTCCATGTTTTACATTTCTTTTAGAGTTTTTGTCGCCATTGTCTTCTGAACTCTAACCTAATTGGTGTCAATTGACAAGTTGACAATTAAATTTCAATATTACCAAAATAATTTCTTAAATTTTATGAAATGTATTTTAGAGTGCTCCCAAATTAAACATTAATGTTAAAATATAAATGATATGTCTTCACGCATGTAACATGAAGTACTTCGAACTTCATTCAAAATTTTATAGCAGATCTTACTTTCAACCAGCTTGTGCAACATGGATAAGGACATTCTCATTTAATTATTAATAATTATTGATTTGAAGACACTCTACAACACGACATTAAATTCAAGAATAATTTGCTAACATTATAAGTTTATGGGTATTTGATCACTTACCAAACGTTAAAAATACAAGATTAGGTGTTCCAAATATGTCTTTTCTCTTTCAACAAAAATAAAAGGTAATATATTTAGCAGAGTTGAAAAAGCAAATGCACTACACTAAATGGATTAGATCCAATTGGTTAAAATGAATTACTTTGTGCATTATCAAGATATAATTATATGTGACCACATTTAGTGTAATTATAAATCCCAATAAAATTAATAGAAACGACTTAAAGTAACTAGTGATGGAGGAAGAAAGTAACGTCATCACGACAATAATAGAAGCCCCACTTGTTCAAAAGTACCTTAGCAACAACATATGACAGTTTTGGAGCATTTTTCATCATATATATATATATATAATGTATATATCTTCATGTATATTTCTTCAAAAATTAAAAGGGTACAAAATGTCAAAGAGCTCGCTTGCTAGCTGTGTAGATAAGAAAGAATCAAAAGAATCTATTAAAAAAAAAAAGGAAAAAAAGATCATTATCATTGCTACATATTATGTGGCAGATAAGACGATTAAAAAAAGACCAATTAACCTTGAATAAATAGGGCAATTCGTTGCGTACGACAACATAGTCGATGAATTAATTAGTGTCAGTGAACTTATATATAAGCCAGTGATCAGAGGATTAAAAGAATTATATTCCCATAGAATGAGACATAAAAAATAGTTTTTTCTTAATGTAGGTAAGAATTTTCTGAGTATATACTGAGCGTCACGCTCACTTTGCTTTGGCAAATTGTCCTTCGAGCAGGCAACGAACGAAAGTGATAATAATTGATTAAGAAATCATAAGGCGTGCCGTTAGTCTTCAAATCAAACATGATGTTGTCTAATTTGTTTTCATTTTATTTTATTTGAATTTTAATCCAGGAAAATACCGTGTGTCATAATAGAAAATGTAAGGAATTAGCTGACTATTTGAGATGCTTACATATCTAAGAGAGAGAGAGAAAAAATATAAATATAAATATATATATATTTATATATATATATAAAAAACTATTGTCTTCCAAACTTCTTCAACGTCACACTACAATTAGTTATCCGCTATTCAGTTGACCTTTTAGGGAAGAAATATTGCTATATGTTTTTTTTAGAGGGTACTATATGTTAGTTTTAATGTTTTAGCAGGTTCCTATATACATATATATATATGTATATATATATATGAATGTATATATATATATATATATATGAATATATATATAGGCGTTCACTTTCCCACCTCAAGGATGAGGGAAAAGATAATAAAAGAAAGAAGAAAGGAGGCTTCTATTTAATAAAGAAATAAAAAAAATATAGTGTTGAATAATTGGAGTCAAAAAATAATAACATCTAGGACTAGGTTGCCAATAATGATACGTAAAAATGGCTTTTTGACTATATCTTAATTGTGATGATGTATAAATAGAAATATCTATATATATTGTCTGCTGTGCGCAAATTAATGCCAGAATTTTTTTTTTTAATTTCGGTCAGTACTTGATGATCTCTTTTCTACATACTATCTAAATTAAAAGATATTTTAATTAATGTCCTTTTTATTTATTTTTTTTTCTTGGAGTTTATTCTCTTTTATATATTCAAACTGTTTTTGTATTCACGATTTATGCTTAAATAATATATTCTTATGTACTGTTCCACGTGTTAGGTCAAATTAAACCAAATTCAAAATTTTACTTATTGTGGCTTTACAAAATTAACTTTCTAACGTTCCTCAATGCCCATTGAATTATGTAATTTGTATCTTTGATCCACTTTTTTTTTTCTTTTTTAATAAATCCGAGAAAGAATAATTGGCATTAAATGTTACTAGCAGCCTTGTACATTCCAATTAGATTGGCATGTAGTATAGGGTGTTTGCCTCTCAATTAGAATATATTGATTTTAACCAATAAATAGTGTAAAGTTCTTAGTAGGTATAGTAAAAAAATAAAAAGTTATTACAGCATAACACTCTTACATGCTACAGTTTTTAATTTAAAAGTTTTAGTTCTATCACACTTTCTAAACACACTAGTAATTAACAATCTTATCTCCTACCAAATTCTTAACTGTATTATTAAAATTAGAAAAAGAAATAATATTATCACATTATCATATAGTTAGTAATATTATCACAGAAAAGTGATAGCATAAAAACTGTACACATGTAATACACATTCATGTATGTACGTATGTATGTATGTATGCATGTACATGGCACATGTATTCAATAGAGAGGTTTCTCCTTGTGACAATTATTGAGCTCACATGCTACATATATACATGTACATGAGTTGTACTTTCTTTTATGATTTGTCATGTAGGAGTCATCCCAAATACGAGTCAATCAATCCTCATTATTTCAAAGGGGAAAAAAAAAAGAAAAAAAGAAAGGGAGCAGAAGATAAACTAGATCATATGTCAATATATTCATGTTCTAATCTGTTACTAGAATGGTTTGGCTTCTTCGATGGACCACTAGATAGGGGTTCTCGACCGCAAGTTGTCAACTTTGCTGCTCAGATAAACTGTTGCGGGACAACGATAATGTCAGGAATTAGGTTCAAGTTTCTTATTGCGCATGAAGAATCTTTTTCTTTTTCTTTACAAATTTTTTAGAGTTATTTTCTATGGATCCTTTTCTAATGAGTATTTCCATTGGTAATGACGTTTATAAACCATTACATTTGTACAAAATCATCTTTTTCTACTAATTTGATATTAGTACGTTATTTTTTTTTTAATATTATTGTCTATGGAGAATCTTTTGTCTTTTTCCTTGTATATTTTTTAGTCATATTTTCTATGGATTCTTTTTTGATGGGTATTCCTATTGATAATAATGATGTTTTTAAACAATTAGATTTGATCAAAATCTTTTGCTACAAATTTGACTACTTGTAGGTTACTTTTTTATACACACTAGAGAAAATTTTGTTTTAAAAAAATAAAAATAAAAAATAAAAAATAAGAAGCAAGCACAACCTACTTAGAATAATAGCTAAATCAAGCCAATATTCACTTTAAATTAGTTAAAAAAAATTTAGAAAGACATGATACACGGTGATCCAAAAAATTAAAAATAAAAAAACCATAAAAAAGAGATTTTAAAGAATAAGTTCAAAACTAAAGTCAAAGAGTGTTTCTTTCCTTTAGTTATAAATAGAGCTGAAATACCAGTAGTATTAGTGGCACAAGCCCTTGAACTTTCACCGAAGTCCTGGTTTGGCTCTTAAATTAGTTTTATGATAAGAATTTAATTTAAACAAATTAATAAAGCATGAATTCGAATTGATATATGTTTGGCAATCGGCACATTAATAATCCAGTTATGTAAGTATGTTGAAATGTGTATATATATATATATATATATATGCATATTTGTAGTGTTGATTCAAATAACAATCCATTCATTACACGTTTAGTACGTTGCATATTCACTCAAACCCATTTATATCCTTTTTTTGGACAACTTATTTAGAAATTTATGTTTGAGACAACTAATGACATTAGAGCTGTCAATGTCTATTCATATATATTTAGAAAGTAATATTGCTTATGGTGCATTTTAATTATTTACAGCATATATCCTAGTTGCCAAACAAATCAAATTTCCTTATAGATTATAGTTTGAACATAACATATAAATTGGGACACAAAATTTCCAACTATATATATTTATATCACATAAAACTTTGGCCAATCTTAAATCTTTCTTTTATTAGACCAAGAAATAAACGATACGTTTTTCAACACAATATTTTTGAGAAAAGATTACCGAGACTGGCTGGTTCAAGTCGGCAAAATTTCCAATAAGTTATCGACGACACTATATTCAACAATCAGTTACTTCTCTACGTGCTCGGACCATATAGTATGTGCGTGTATATATATATGCATATATATATATGTGCATATATATATATATAAACTTGTTTTTAATAGTTATTTTCTAATAAGATATAGTTTAATAACATTTGATAATATGACTTGTTACAAAATGAGCCTTATTAATTATCATAATTTTTTGATCAGCCGTTTAATTTGTTACAACTATTAGATTTATATCAAACGGCTAATAACATAACCTATTAAAAATATAACCATTAATTCCGATACCGTGTCTAAAATCTGATAATCTGTAATTGTATATTAGAACATGCAAACTTCAAACGTTAGAGTTGTGTAAGTTATGATGTACTTATAAATTTAAAGGAATACAATAATTTATGAATTTTACATTGAACATTGCAAACTTTGACCATCGAAGATGTAAAAATTACGATAAAGTTGTGAACCGGCATGGTATCATGAAGGGGCATTTGCCATCTAGGTATGTAACATATATAAGGGACAAAAAAATAACCTAATTAAGACCAAGATTTGAGGTGGGACTAGAAGAATCTTGTAGTTCCAAATCTTAAGTATCCTAAGCCTAGAAATACATCTTTCAACGGCATAAAATAATAAGTCAAGACAATTGCGTAGGAAGGAGAGAATGGTCTTTTTAGTTCCCCTCTTTAATTTCTAGCATTTCTTTTTCCTCTTGATCCACAAACAAACAGAATAATATAGAGGGACGTTTGAAGAGACTCTTGAGAAAGTTAATTGACTTAAAGAAAAAGTAGTTGTGCGTTCTACATTCTTGATAAGAATTGAAGCTTAAACATAAGATGGAACCCAAGACTATCCACCACTGAAAACTCTCCCAACGGCCCCCTCTTCATGCCACTAGGGTTAAAAGCTTTTAAGCTTGTCAGAAGTTGAATTTGATCTACATTATTAAGTAACTGAGTTATTATGGCCGTGTTTATATGTGGATTTGGGTAACCTCTCCCTTTGGGAATTTTCATAAATACTAATTTAAAATTTACTTTTTATAAATGCCACATATATATTTATTTGTGGCATAACTTAATATATAGTGTAAATGAGTGTGGCATGAATAAACACAACTTCTAAAAATATGATGTCATGTAATTTTTTTCTCTCTTACATAACAAGTAATTTTCTTCTCTCCCTTTAAGCTAACTTTAGAGAATACGTTGCAGTCAAGCTATTTAACATGGCATTAGAACAGATTTTATATGTGATGACAACTTTGGAACCTGGCCCATTTGCATGAAATGCTAAGCATGAGAGAGGCTGTTAAAGGTTGACTTTATCTCACATCGCTAAGTTACTAGACTGTTATGGTATTTATGTGGATTGTGCACCCTATCCCTTTGAGTTAGCTTATGAAAATAAATTTTACTCATAGGACGTTTGACGAATTGGTTGAAACTAAATTTTTTTTTATTAAAAATTGTAGTGTGTGAAAGCTTTATACTATAACAACATTTTGTTTTTTTACTGTAGCTACTAACAACTTTATACTGTAGTTGATTTGAACCAATTTGTTCCAACTAACTTGCCCAATGCCCCTTGAAAAGCTCATTTAAATTTAATTAAATTTAAATGTGCATATGAATTTATTTACCTGATTGAATTTGTTATGTTGTGATAATTGTAAATTATGAGAATCATGCAATAATATAAAGATGCCTGATTCTAATTTTTACCAGGGCTGCGTCAAATTCCGTTATATATTTTCGCAATTTTTTATTTTGATTTTATTTTAGCTAAATTTGACGTTCATACCCTGAGTAAGGGTACACTAGAAAGTTTGTTAAAAAATACTAGGGTCTTCGGAGCTGTCTTATTAAATTGTTGTAATATGCTCCACATTGTTAATTTTTCTTTAAATTGAAGATTCGGATTTGGAAGATTTGTATTAGGGTTCAAATTAGATTTTAAAATTTTTTACCGGGCGTGATATTTTCTACTCTCACATTAGACGCACGTCGACCTTCTGTCATCCATTTAATGGGAAGCTAAGCAAAAATAACAGTTTGATAGCATTAGAAAATAAATTAGCAAAACTAAAGTTAAGAGAGCAAGTTATCAAAAATCAAAGTGTTTGAAAGTATTGATTTGAAGTAATTGATTCAAAGCATTGTAACATTTAATAGCTATAAAAGTTTTAATTTGAAATAATTTTGTCAAACACTATGAAAATGTTTAGGGGATAATATTGTGAAAACCCCAAAATATTATAACACAATGAAAATATTTTTTTATTATAATTTTGTTATTAATTAAAGTATGAGTCATAATTTAATATATAATATATTTTTTAGATTTAATTTTATTGTTTTATTAAGAGTTGGATTATAACCGTAGTGTAGAATTAAATAGGATTTGCTTTGAACACAATTAGAAATGGTGACCTAAATGACTGCGTAGCAGAAGATGATAGGAACATGAACGGACTGTCACGTTCAGAGCTGACAGACAGCTCCCCAGTAACGGGCTCTCGATAAAAACGGCTAATAATTAGGTTAGGGGAGCCCTAAGGCTTAGTGGTGTTAGACTTTAGGGCACATGCCCCAATAACATGGAGGATCACATCAAAGACATTTATACATATATTTTGCTTACAGCGGTCATCTCTGCTCTGCCTCCAACGTTTATTTGTCTCTCAGTCGGATCCCTATGATTAAATGCCCTTGGTGCCAAATTTATCTAAACTTGTCCCTGCCTGCATGGATTCCATTTTGTTTTCTTTACTTCTTTTTATCTTCTCTCTTTTCTGATGAAGATATGTCTAAAATATGGCTACTTGATATTTTCTTCACAGGTTCTTTTAGCCAAAAAAAAAGAAAAAAGGAAAAAAGAGAATATATTTTCTTTATAGGTTATTATTATATAGTCTCTTTCTGGGCGGTGTTGAAAAGAGTCGATAGATTGTCTCTATTTTCTATCCATAAATTCCCTAAAAAATAGTTTCACATAATAACTTGTTAGTTTTTCAAAGGGTCATTAACAGTGTTAAAGTCTCTGAATTCAACATTGTGATATTTTGGTATTTTAGTCCCATTTTTATAAGATTGCTCTCTGATTCTTTTAGATAGTTTTAATCGCTCACACTAAAATGTGCAAAATTTCTAAAATTCGATGAAGGCAGTTACATATCTATATACTAGTTGAATTCCACGTGTTATGCATGTGGGGAGTAATTTTAGAGGTTCCATCTATGCAAAAAATTATTAAGAGAAATTGTATCAAACAACATACTTTTTAAATTTAATATAAGTAAATAACACTTTTAAAATTTTAAAGTATATAGCACTTTTATAATTTTGTATTCCTTTTAAACAATTAAATTCCTAATTTTACTCCATCTTCTTCATCTCCTCCAAAAAACCTTAGATCTACTTTCTCTCTTCCCTCCCTTCTCTCTTCTCCTCTTTTCTCTCTAGCTCCGGCGGTAACTCTAGCGATGACTCCAGCGCTTCCCTCCGTAACGACACCTCCCTTTGCGACTATGGTGCTTTGCTCCCAACGCTACACTGTTGCAAGATCGTACAACTTCAGCCACGACCGCGAGGCTGGCGACGACAAGATCTCTCTTCAGACATCTCTCTCTCTTTCAACAGCTGGTTTCTTTGACCCTCCTCCACTGCTTCATTGATCAACGACGATGATGAGACTAGAGGTGACAAAGACTTCACAATGGCAATGGTATCTTGTGACGGCGGCTCGTGTTTAAACCCAGACGACGTCGATCTCTCCTCAACGTACTCCATCGCCGGTTGTGGCGAACGCGATCGCTGGAGGTGGCAATTTTACTGCTGCAGGAGGTGGCGACTTTGCCGGCTTCCCTCGTCTTCCTTCGTTCAAGTGGCCGTCATTCGGTCAGTGTTGGCGTCGACGATCGCATCAGGGCTTCCAGCAATCAAGTAGATCTATGGTGATTGGTAGATAATGTTGGAATTAAAACATGAAACGCAGCGGAAGGAACGGATCGTTGACAAACAAAATTTTTTTGAAAACTTTGTTCATCGGGAATAGATATATAATTTTAATTACAGAAAGCTTTAGAAATTTTTACTAACCTTTTGAAGACTATCAGGGTATCCTAGCTTTCCTCTTTGATACCACGATCTTCCAAACCGGGCCTTCACACCAATGGAAAGACGAGTGGGCGTCAAACTGCAAGAATGAATTTTCCTCACACTTTTCTGAATCTGCTATGTACTCAACACATGAGATAACAGACCTATTTTTTCTTTAGAGAAGAACTCTTAGTTTTTCTCTCTAAAAATTATGTGAATAAAAATTACTGAGATAACTGTTATCTCTCTCTTTTTATAACTGAGCCATTAGTAATTTTACTTTCCCCTTTCTTTTCCTTTCCTTTTTCTTCTTTTTCTTTTTCGTTTTCTTCGTTTTCCTGAATCCTTTGATCCGTATAATATATATATATATATATATATATATATATAAAGTAAAGTTTACATAAAGTAAACTTTTCCCTTTTTTTTTTCTTTGACCGAATCACAACATGTGATTCGGTTTACACACACACACACACACATATATATATATAATAACTGAAACGTGAAAGTGTTTCACGTTTTCTTCCATCACCTTTTTTTTTATAATATTATATTAATATATATATATATTATAAAAATATTATATATATATAAAAAGATTTGGTTCAAAACCATATATATATATAAATCTCAATTCAAAAATAAATCACATTTATTTAAGAATAGATTTTAACAATAATCAATTAATTAACTAATGCTCAGTTAAATGTGATAACATTTATCACATTACATTATGTGTCACAGAGAACATTTTTCTGTGTCACGTTAATAATTCAAGTGTGAAAAAAATTAATTCAGAATTCAAAAATTCTGAATTAAACATGTATAATTCATTCTATGCAAAAATCCAATATAGTGTTACAGAGGTGGTATTGGGGACCTATGGACCTATATCCCAAGCTCCAATAAATTTGACATTTAATCAAACTCTTTAATTAATGTGCCAAATTTATTAGTTTTAGTGTTACTCTACTAAAAACCTGAAACTGAACTCTTGAGATTACAGTGAAATTACTCAAAGAAAATTAGCGAGTAGTCCATTGATATAATCATTACATATAAGTCAGTCCTCCATAAATAGTTCATAATAAGAGCTAGGTTCAATTTCCGTTCACCTCTCTTATTACATCTTTATCCTTGAGTTCCAATAATTCTCTAATGAACAATTAATTCATAATCTTATTATGAACGAGCGCTCTACTGTTCAAACCTTGAATTATCACTCAAGAGAACTATTTTTCTAACTTCCATAGGGAAGGAATGGATTCCATATCTGTATAATATTATTCCCAGCCATTTATTACTTTATGTTTCCAAGATGCTAAGTTATAATCTGTGCTTAGACAAATCTTACCATGCAAGTTAAAAAACATAATGTAATAAATAGGAGTCTAATAAATACTTAGGATTAAGACTGTCAAATATATGATCATCATAGTGATAAATTTGAATACTCTATTTGTAACGGATGATTATTAGAGATTCATAATTTATCTGGTCCAGTCTTATATAATCTCATTATATAAAGTACCTCCAATCCAATGTCTCTACATTAATAGTCCGGATAATGACTATTTCATTTTAGATGAGATTGGACCGTACTTGTAATTTTTAATTAAAGATCCCAAACTTTAATTAATTATTACGGACTATTTAGATTATTATCTATAAATTTTATCCCTAAGCAAATAACACTTATATGCTAAATTTATAGTCACATAAATAATCATGGAATTTTCTTGATGTTTATAAATGTATTCATAATACATATAATCAACCAAAATAATAATAAATTTCATTTTATTTATTTATTAACAATATATACAATGTCACAGCTTTTAGGGCACCAAACCCAACAGATAAAAGGAGAGAGAGTGGGGTAGAGGAGAGGGAAATGAGAGTTTAGGGTTTTGGTGGTATTTTTGAAATTTTAAATGATGTAAATTAGAATTTACTTTTAAACATGTTATTTTCTTCCCTTTTAATGTTGGGCTATTAATTTTTATTCATATCTTACTTTCGTCTATTTGCCTCATTCTCCCTAAAATAAATTATTATGTTGTTATGTTTCAATTCATTGAATAATAAAGATCTTAATGAACAAGAGTTATTTAATTAATACGCAACTAATACAAGTATCTTTATGAGTATTGCTTTTAAAATAATAAGGATTAGACAATAAAAATAAAATAATAACTCTTAAAATATATATCAATATGAATATGCAGGAAAAAATATTTAAATGAAGTACATCAAAAAAAGATTACATTATAGAAATTATGTTAACTAAAATAACGTAAGGGAAAAAAATTAAATCAAAATTAAACCAAAAGCAACAAATTAGAGAGAGTGCATCTATTAGAAAATAACAATTAAAAGAATCGCCTAAAAAAACTTTTGAAAGAAGACATATTTATGAGAAAACAATAAAAAGATCATTGTAGTAGAATAATTAGAAGGAAAATGATATTTAAATATGACGCATTTTAGAAAAAAAATCATTAAGATAATTAGGATAACAAAGGTAGTCATAAAGATTTTTTTCAATGAATAGTCATAAAGATTAGGTTCAATAAAGTATTGAAGGAGAAATATATATAAAAGTGATTAGCATATGTCAGCGATAAATTAAAAGAAGAAAGTACTTTGATAGTATATTTCGAAATAAAAAAGTGAGATTGTGTGAAACAAACAAATGAAGGAAAAATATCAATAGATATATGGTTGTGACAATAAAAAAAGTTAAAAAAAGAAAAAAAAGAGAGTAGGAAACAACAAAAAGAATGAAAAGAAAAAATAGAAAAAAAAAAGAAAAAAAAAGGAAGAAGGAAGGGTTAAAAAGGCAAAAAAAAAAAAGGATGAAACGCTCTTAACAGTGGATAAAAAGCAAAAAAAAAAAAAAAAAAAAAAAAAAAAGAAGTGGAGCGAAGCTCTCTTAACAAATCGGGAGAAGGGATGAAACGCGGCTTGGCGGCTCTTGTGTAGGTATAGATTAACTAGAAGTCTTACTGAAATATTTACACTGAGTGAAAATTATTATTTTTTTAAAGTTTTTAGCAACACTGAAGAGAAAATTTAACAATTAATGTAACTATTTATGTGAAATTGTAAAAATTTAACATCATTAACTTTTTTTTTGGGAAACCAAAATTCCAATTACAAAAGTTTAGGGAGTAATTTACCCAAAAAAAAAAAAAAGAGGTTTAAAGATCAAATTGTCATAATTTATGAGTGTTGATAACACTTTTTCTTCAAATAAAGCTTGTTCCTATCGGCCTATAGTATATGTTTTGAAGTGTTAAATTTGATGAAAATTTCACTAAAATGAAATAAATAAATAAATGAATAAACAAACTATGAACAAACTTGATAAAGATTTGACAATTCAAGATAGTACACTTGGTAGGTTATTTTTCTTTCATGCTTACCAAAAAGGTTTTCATTATTTACAATGTTCCTTTTATTTTTACGTGATTTTAGTCAACATCTAATCTTCTGAAACATTCACTATTGATAAGAAACCCCACAGTTGAAAGTCGCTTATAAACTCATTACAACGGTTTTTTTTTTTTCTTTAGGCATAGTACTACGAACAATATTAATTTTTTGAGTATCTTCAATAATATAATCGTGCGTAGTATGTTATATATACCAATCTAATTGCTAATCGGATATCACTATAGATGAAATTTAGAATATTCCTAGTTATTATTGACACAATTATCTCATTCTTTGTTAGACGGACAGTTGATTCTCACTTCTTATTGCTTAAAACAATGCAAAGAAAGCACAATCATATATATGTTTTTCACTCATAATTCATTAGATATCAAAGCATCAAGATAAAACCATAGTCGTCATCTATCATTGATCAAACAAACATTTTCATAGAAAAATCAAGATTAGCACGGAAAATCCAATTTAATCGTCTCTTATGCATTCTGCATTTTTATAAAATGATACACATAATTTACATATATTTTTTGAACTAAAATTTACATATGTACTCTCTCTCTCACACACACACATATATGTATACATATATTCTAACGCATAGTTACGTATATAGTACATATTACATATTACATGTTACATATATACTTACATGCAATCATGCAAAATTTTCATACGTATTATGTGGACAAGAAGCAATTGACGATGATAATTTACTTTCTTATATCTTCAATTACCTGAGCCTACATGTGTTCCGGCATCCTGTGAACACATAACCAAAAAAAAGAACTTTTAAAAGGTTCGTTCAAACCCAAGAAAAGAAAAAGGAAGAGATAAAGTGTATTTTTTAATGTACTTTGCATCCTATGCACCAATTCTTGATAATACTATAGTGATGAAATATATATTCCCTTCTTCCCAACTCTAAGAGAAGAACTAGAGAAACAAGTACGTGTATATTTCAAAGGGTACATGTTCACGATCGCACACACACACACACACATGGCATTTTTGATCTTTTAATACTTGGCATTTTTGAAGTCTCTCTCTTGATGACTTGTAAATACATAAAAGATATGAGCAATTTGAATGGAAGTTAACATAATGAAGGCGACTCTTGAAGAGTTAAAATATATTTATGTTTTTTAAGAATTTGTTCCCCTATGGTATGGATAGGGTTAAATTTGTCGCATAACTTTTTAATTTATACGAATTTTTACAAAAATGAGAGGGGTAAAGAAAGCTAGTACTCTCCATACTTTTGTACTTTCTTTCTTTCGGTTAGCTCAAACTAAACTTTCTAGCTCGATATAATAATTTCCAAAGAGGTCATCATGTATATAGAGTATGAGATTTCAGTATGATCATAAAAGTTGAGTTAGCAGTTACTATTAGGGCCAAATTGATCATGTTACACATAGGTGATCACATAATGTTGTAGTATAATGTTACTCAGTAAGGCCAAAAAATATTTCAGGGTAAATTTTTTAGAAACGTGACTTTTTAAAAGTAAATACCTCGAATATGCTAAGGATATTATCATCCGTTCATCCGTACGTCATGATGCCGTTTCAGATAAAAGCAAACGATGTGTTTTCATCTACATGTGTGAGTGTGTTTATTTTACACTTTTAAAAAACTTTCTACAAAAATGTTCCGTTTAATGTTGAATATTTTAAAAATTTTCCATGGGGGCTGTAGTGAAATGTAGAGCAAATCTTAAGGCTAAGAATGAGAACTTTTAAAATGAAGGGCCGGGGAACACTTTAACGTGAGCTTGGGAAAGTTTAGGGGTTGAAACTTTTTCCTTATATTTTGCTTAATTAGGAAGATTAACCTCGTTTGGTTTTGTTCTCAGAATTTTTTGAAATTTTTTACATATTTTTTAAGGCAAAAACTTTAAAAACACTTTTAGCATAATTTTTAAAAAATTTTCATTTTTTAAAATAAAAACATTTTTACCTATTTTGAAAACAATACCAAACGGTCCTTAAGTGTTCTTTTTTTAATTTAGGAACAAAAAATTTGAACCACAAGTGTCATCTTAGGGAACATTTAAAATGTCTATTATCAAAACCAAAATTAAAAAATCATCATGATTTTATCTAATCTTGCCAAATAGAAACTTTAATGAGGTGATGACTTTCATGTAGCAGAGTCATGCAAAACACTTGGCGAAAATAAATCAAATAAGATTTCTAAAATGATGAAGTCAAATTGTAACATTAATTTAAGCTCTATTATAGCTATCATGACTTCATTATCTTAGATTTGTATTACTTTGTTAGATGATGAAGTCAAATTGTAATATTAATTTAAGTTCTATGACTGCTATGATGACTTCATTATCTTAGAGGCGTATTAGTTTGTTAGATATACTTGGAGCCATAATAATTGATGCTATATACATATACAATTTCTGTAGATATGTGTATATTATATATGTTTGTGTATGTATTATGGACATTATAACAAATTTTATTATAATGTGTGGACTCTTTCTTGCCTCAATTAGTAAACTCCACCAACCTAGGCGTGGAGGCTTACTAAAATCCCACGCCATCGTTGGAAAAAGTGCTATTAATTTGAGGAGGAAAGTTGACAATTGGAAAACCATTCTTAAATTATTTTAATAATAAGATGTTGTTTAATATGTTTTGTATGATAATTCATTGGAACAGACGTTTAGCATACGTTTCTTTCAGGGACAAGCACGGATGGAACCTGGGGAAGAAGTAGCGATGACGGTTATATATGTATAGTCACAGAAGACTCTTGCATATATTTTAATTAAACAAAGCGGGGACCATTAAACCCCACATATTTGTTTGGTTTGAGAGTTTCAAGTGGTATGATTTTTTAACCTTAATTTATAGTTTGAACTAGTAGTTTAATTTTTTATAATTTAAATTGTTGTCTAAACTAGCATTTGAAAGTATACAGATATGAAGAGAAAATAAAATATCACATCGAGAAACTGGTTTTTTGATAATATGAAAATTGTGAGAATGTCAAAAATATAGCCATAAGTTTGGATGGTACAAACCATTCAAACAGAGACTTTAGAGACAAAGTTTGATTTTGTATGAGTTTAAACGTTACATTGATAATTAAAATCATTATAGTAAAGGCATATCTAAACGTCCATTTGAACTAGTCTCATATAGGTTTAAAGTAAAAAATTGAATTATGCCCATGGATTAAAGGCAGGTAATAGTGATAAAATAACTATTATATTAACCATTTAGATTTCTCGAGTTGGAAAAAATATCTTTCCAACTTTTTACTTTTTCTTATAATTCTTTCGAAATACTTCTTATTTTTTTTCCATAATATGGAATATATTATTTCCTTTTTTTCCTTAAAAAAAGACACCTCTATATTGTTCTCTTGTCATTCACTGATAACGATAATAATTTAAAATAATTAGTTACACATAATATATAATGAAATATTTTTTTTCAGGAATAGAATATAATAGTTAATATATACTATTTTTTGGATAATATATACTATGTGGCAGTTTTATTCTAAAGAGTTATATTCCACTATAGCAGGTATTCGATGGACATACCCACTGTTGTAATTTTATTCCAGGAGAAATATATTCATAGCATAATTGTATTTAACATGTGACCATTTAATTTAAGTTACTCGACGTTACATAATTACCTAAATTAAATTCCACCAGTTTCATCAATATACATAGAAAAGATATCGCGGCAAACTGTTTTTATGAGAAAACAAGGAGCAAATTTACTAAACACTTGACTGAAAAGGCGATTACTTTGCTACTTTTATCTGCTTTTTACAAAAACTAATGGTTTTGATTTGTAATCTAGGAGACTAGCCAGGAGTGCCCAATGGTAATGAAAATAGCATAAACCCTAAACAGGAGTTTTCAAGCCACAATTATTCTCGACTTTTTGAGTGGCTGATCACAGAATTGAATTTTCATATTTTGAAAATCTGGAATTGAAAGCTGATTGATTTGGATGAAGAACTGCCCAATTACCGACCGGCACCTAGAAACTATTATTATTGTTATTATTTCTTTAGTAGGCTTCCATTTACTTGTAATTTCTATTTGTTTCTGAAAAAAAAAAGTTTTAAAAATAAATCTACAGGAAGAAAATAAATGGACTAGGAAAGCAACGGTCAAGATGTGAACTTGAATAAATTTTCTAAATAATATTAATAATAAAATAAAAATAGAAAACAACTTCTCTTACAAATAATTTTTTTTTTAAAAAAAAAAAACTTGAGAAATTGGTGTTTTGCTCCAAGGAACGGTCAGTTGGTCCACATTGCCTCTATTATTAGCGATAAATAAAATGAGGAAGTGCCTTTGTTCGGGCTGCCGAGGTGGGACTACTTCTATTTTTCCTTATTGCAGGTCCGAAGAAAAAAAGTCAATCCCCTTTTTTATAATTATTTTTTTAAAAAAAAGTCTACTCAGTCCTACGGTTTGGAGGTCTTTACTCTCCAAAAAAAAAAACTATTAACAAATATTAAAATCGATGATATTGTGACTAAACAAATTAGTATCTGGGAAGACCGGTAATATTTTATATATTATTATTTTTATTAGTGGTCTGAACTAAGTTCGTGTCAATTATTAATTTGTACTTGTAACATGTATTTATATGAAGTTCATTGATTTCTCTAAGTGAATGCCTAAAGAATAGTTAAAATATTTGAAATATTTACTACATAAATATTTTTATTTATTAGAAGTAAATTATTTACCTTGTGCTAGTAAATAAATTATTTATGTAATACATATGTTTTATACTTTAAATATTTCAAAATAAATGTTTATTTAACTTCATTAAATTTCAAAAAAAATCTTTGCATTATATTTTGTTGTATTTGTTAAGTTCATGAATATAGATACATTGTCGAAACATATTAAGTCCGTTTGATAAATAGATTCGAATTAGTGATTTAATTTGAATTAGTGTGATTTGAATTAGGATTGAAGTTAGTGATTTGAATTGTTATTCGAATTGACATTTAGATACGCATTTAAGTTTTAATCTGAGTATAAAATAAAATTGAAATTTGTGTTTGGATAGGTAGTGAAGATAGTTTTTGATTTATTAATAAATCTAATAAAATCTTAATGTTAATGATCTTAAAAAAATGCAATATAGATCTTGATTTATTCCTCTCTTCATTAGGAATACAGTGAAAAAAGAATTATCTTAATTGGATATCAAATGAAGAAGTTATGATTTTTTTTCTCCAATATAGGAGAGAGAATTTTAGTTTTTACTATAGCAAAGATATTCGAGTATCAAAAGTTTAAGAGGGATGAGAACTCTGAAAACTTAGATTCTTAGTACTCAAATGATTCAGATTTTGGGGGAAACAAATACGTATCTAATGATTCTTGATACTCGAATCCAAATTTGAGTTCAAAGAATGCATGAAACAAACATACCCTAAATATTTCTATTCTCTTTTTTTTTTTCTTTCTTTTTTAATTTTTAATATTATTATATGCTCAACTTTGTCCCTCATAGCAAATAATTTGAAGGATTGTTTTAATTGTGTTCATCCTTCAAAATGGATGAAGAGCAACCATATAAGGGCCTATTGAGTTGCAGAAATTTAAAACTATTTGTATTTATTTATAATGTAAATGAGACGTTGTTACTCAAAGAATATTCTCATTCTATTCAGCCCCCATAGAATATGCACCTTTCCTAATTTACATTGTGCGTTTATGATCAATAATATATGAAGCATGCATGGCAGATGAAATTCCAAAGGGAAAAAAGAAAAGAAAAGAAAAGAAAAGAAAAGACAATACTATACACTATTTCTATTACTCTTCCTCAAATTGTTGTTAATAACTTATCCATTTCTATTAAAATCAATAAGAGAATAATTATTAGTTTATTCCTAGCATCTGCATCACCATGTGCAGGCGCAATTGATCCACAAATCGGTTCAAAATAATGTGTAATTATTAGATGACGACTTCTTCCAAATTCCCATGGTGAAAAAAAAAAAGGACTAATAATTGGAGTAAATTCATTTTAGCTAATCTTGTATATTTACTAGTGTAAAAAAGTTTTTGAACAAAAATAACACTTACACAACTTTTATATAATATAAATGTTTCTTCTGCCCAATACACGGTACCTTATTATATGTTTTTAGTTTAATCTTATTTCACGTTTTTAGATAGAAAATTAAACAATACTTTCACTTTTTTTTTTTTAAAAAAAGAAAATCTTATTGATACTATCTTTCTGAAAAATAATTTTTGAAATTTTTTGGAGAAAATGTTTTTTTTTAAGAATAAAATATATAGATATTTTTGTTAGGAAATTATAGTTTCTCGTTAAGTTGTGAGCAACATATTAATATAACAATTATATTATAGCTATTTAATTATAGTGAGCTGATTTAAGTAGTCTATTTATGGAAAGCTCATAGGCTACTACTCGGGTATGGGTTTTATAAGTGGATACCAATGCTGACCCAATTAGGTTTTATGGGACCTTAATGGAAAAGTATATAAGGTTTTGGTCATCAACACATCAAATCATTCTAAAACTTTCTCCTCTCCCCATCAAGAAGAGAAAAAACCCATTGAAGACTAAGGTGGTTAGATTGAGGAAGACAATAACCCGTTCATCCCATTTGTCTATCATCATAGAAATCCCACAAAAGAGATGACAGCTGCTACCATGGATATATATATATATATATATACATATATTTATCCTTAATTCATTTTCTTGATAATCTGGCATGATATGATCCTAGGATTGTGATCTGGCTATTCTAGGATTTTACAGAATCATAAATATCCAGAATTAAGAATTCTAAGAAGTGGCATTAGAGCGATTATCATGTTAGGTTATTAGGATTGATTCATACAAATTTTGTTTTGTTTTCTATTCTTTCTTTATTTTGGAATTTTTGGATAGAAAGTTTTTGGATTTTTTATGTGAATTGTGATTCTTACATGATACTTTGTTGAGGAGTTGTTGTTTTAATTGATCCATGGTGTTGTTGTGGGTTATTAAAGATTAAATAATTGAATTGCCATAAGAAAATTGAATTTTCAGTAATTTTTTTATTTCTCGTATGCGTTTTTGTCCTGAAATTGCGCTAGAGTGTCGCGGTGCCTATGGGGTATGCTACGGCAGTCAGCAAAGGGAAGGGCTACATGGGCGCATTGTGGTGCTAAGGGCAGAGTGCTAGAAACTATACTTTCTATAGTGCCGTGGTTTTAGAGACAGAGGCCAAAGCGCCACAGCATCGTTAAGGTGGGCTGCGGTGCTCTAGCAAATTCCCTGTACCACTGCGGTCGTCGTTAGGCATGCTGCAGCATGGCAGACAAAAAATTCGTAGCGCCGTGACACTCATGGGGTGGCGCCGGGCGCTTTGACAGGTACAAATTCAAAAAGAAACTTTTTTTAAGGAATTTTAAAGCAATTGTTTTTATTATTGTCCAGGATTATAGTTTGCATAGTTTGCTTCTTATTTTTTTGTTAAATTGATTGAAACAATATGTTGCCAAAGTGAACTCTATTATGTAGATTAATCTACTTAAAAATATTAAGATGTTTGTGTGTTTTTTATTCATGTGATTATAAAAGGCCCAAAGGTAGGTCATTGTTTGGCCACATAACGGACACACATGTGCAAATAAATATGTGACAATTATGAAGTTTTCCATGTGAACAGTAGTAGGTCCAAAGAAAGGATATTGTTTGATAAGATTTATTGTCAATATTTGATTATTGTGTTAAGAGTACCACTTACAGTTGATGTCTCTATCCCAAAGGCTAGACATCAATATTGTGCTAGGTATCTTGTCATGGGTCGCCAATTTTATTTTGTTATGTCATTTGTTTGTTTTATTATGACATTTTTTTTTATTGTCAATATGTTGTTCTATTTTGTCCTCTATTCAGCTTCTACTGTTACAGCTACAAATGTTTCAGCTCAAGTTAAGAATATTCCAATGTTGAATAAGACTAATCTTAAGGTCTTGAAAAAGAACATAGAAATCGTTCTCAGATGTATGGATTTAGACCTTATGCTAAGAGAAGAGCGACTCACTTCTACTATAGAAAACCTTAATGAAACAAAAATTGAGAAGTGGAATCGCTTTAATTGCATGTCTAATGATCATGAAATGCTCCATTTTGAAGGCGTTTCGAGGCTCTATTACTGAGAGCAGTAATACTAAGAAGTTCCTTAAGGAAATAGAGTAATGTTTTGCTAAGAACAAAAAGTTTCCATAAAGTATAAAGGAAAAGCAAACATAAGGGAGTACATCATAGAGATGTTTCATCTAGCTTCAAAACTATAGTCACTAAAGTTAGAGCTATCTGAGGACTTGCTTGTGTACTTAGTTTTGATTTCTCTTCCTATACAATATGGACAATTCAAAGTGAGTTACAATACCCAAAGTACAAATGGACTCTTAATGAGGTCATATCTCACTGTGTGCAAAGAAAGGCTTCAGTGAGATAAGATTGAAAGTTATCACTTAGCATCAACGTCTCAAAACAAGACAAAAAAGGAGAGCTAAGGAAGCTATAGTTGGAACATCTCTACAAAAGAAACTAAAGAAACAAGATGAGAAATTTACCTGCTATTTCTACATGAAGGGAGGACACATAAAGAAAGAGTTTTCCAAATACGTCGCTTGGCGTGAAAGAAGAGTAAGCTTCTCCCTTTGGTTTGTTCTAAAGTTAATTTAGCTTCGGTACCTAAAGATACTTGGTGGGTAGATTTTGGTGCTACTATTCACATAACTATGTCTATGCAGTGTTGTCTGTGGAGCCAACCACCATGTGATGTTGAAAGATTCATATTTGTGGGCGGTGGCAATAAAGTTGCAGTTGAAGCTATATAACATTTTAGATTATTGTTAAAGACTGGATTTTATTTGGATTTAAATGAGACTTATGTTGCACCATCTTTTAGATGGAATTTAATTTCTATTTCTAGTTAGGACAACTCTGGTTTTTCTTATTCCTTTGGAAATAATAAATTAGTTAGTTTTTTTTTTTAAATTCAAATCTTATTGGTACCAGCTCTTTAATTGATAATCTTTATATGATTGATAATGTTAATTCCTACAATGAAATACAGCATACTGGCACACGTGGTACAAAGCGTAAATCAAATGAGGATTCTCCCTCCTCATTGCATAAGCATTTAGGTCATATCTCCAAACAAAGAATTCATAAACTTGTGTCTGATGGAATTCTTAACCCTTTAGATTTGACAGACTTTCATAGAGAAATAAAGAAACAGAAGAAAATTAGGTCCTGATAGATGTAAAGACATCTTAGAACTTATATATACTGATATCTATAGTCTATTCCCTACAACTTCTTGGAATGACCAATAGTATTTCATTACGTTCATAGATGACTACTCAAGATATGGTTACCTATATTTAATACATGAAAAGTCTCAATCCATAGACGTTATCAAGTCTTTTAAAGCCGAAGTTGAACTTTAACTTGGGAAAAGAATTAAAGTTGTCAAATCTAATCATGGTGGTAAGTACTATGGTAGATATGATGGATTAGGAGAGTGACATCTAGGACCCTTTTCCCTCTTCCAAAAAGAATGTGGAATCATCCTATAATACATAATACCGGGCAAACCCAGCATGAATGGTGTCGTTGAGGGACGAAATAGAATGCTTAAGGACATGGTGAGAAGCGTGATTAGTTATTCTTCTTTACTTGAATCACTTTGGAGAGAAATACTAAAGACTGTAGCATATATCCTTAACAGGGCTCTAAGCAAAGTGGTAACCAAAACCCCTTATGAGTTATGAATGAGAAAGAAGCCTATCATAAGGCACTTGCACATTTGGGGTTGTTCAGCTGAGGCACGGCCTCAAAGGCCAAATGAAAAGAAACCGGACTCAAGAATGATTAGTTACTATTTTGTTGGATACGCTGAGTGCTCTCGAGGCTTTAAGTTTTATGATCCCAATACAAAGTTTTTCTTTGAGTTAAGAAACATGAGATTTCCTTGGAATGTCGAGTTTGGAGGGGAAGATAAAGTAAGGAATGTTGTCTTTGAAGAAGAAATTGCTATTGAAAATGGTTAGGCTCTAATTCCTACCATAACGATGATTAGCCTCCTATTCCTGACATTATTCAAGAACTAGACAACAATGAGGTTTGTTCTAATGCACCAATAGAGCAAACTCAATAACCTCAAGAAGTGCCATTAAGGAGATCAACTAGAGAATGAAGAAGTGCCATTCTGGATGAATATATCATCTTTCTCAAAGAACATGAAGTTGATGTAAGCTTAGCAAAAGATGATCCAATCAACTTCCAACAAGCTTTGCAAACTTCAGGCTCTCAAAAGTGGATTGATGCTATGCAAGATGATATGAAATCCAAGAAAGGTGATGATGTGTGGGATCTTGTTGAGTTGCCTAAAGGTGTGAAGTCCAATGGTTGCAAATAGATATTTAAAATCAAGAGAGATTCGAAAGGCTATGTAAAAGATATAAGGCCCATCTAGTCGTCAAAGGTTTCACTCAAAAAGAAGGCATAGATTATAAATAGACTTTTCATCCAGTTTCATCAAACGACTCTTTTAGGACAATAAAGACACTTATGGCTCATTTTGATTTAGAACTACATTAGGCGAATATTAAAACAACGTTTCTAAATGGAGACATTGATGACAAGATTTATATGGTCCAGCCAGAAAACTTTGAATCTGGAGATCCAAAGTCTATGGTTTGCAAGTTAAAGAAATCCATCTATGGTCTCAAGCAAGCTTCTCATCAATAGTATCATAAGTTTGATTAAGTGATTATCTTGCATGGTTTTTAGGTAATGTTGTTGATGATTGTGCATATCACAAGTTCAGTGGGGGTAAATTTATTATCCTGATTTTATATATTGACGATATTCTACTTACTAATAGCAATATAGGCTTATTGTACGAAACCAAGGGATTTCTAACAAAGAATTTTGAAATAAAAGATCTTAGGGACACCTCTTTTGTATTAGGTACAAAGATATTGTGAGATCACTCCTGAGGTATCCTTAGGTTATTAGAAAAGAATTATATCGAAAAGGTTTTAAATAGATTCGGCATGAAGGATTGTTTATCAGGAGATACGGCTTAGCTAAAGGAGATAAATTTAGTCTCGGTCAATGCCCCAAGAATGACCTCGAACAAAAAGAGATGCAAAAGATTCCTTATACGTTAGCTATAGGAAGTCTAATGTATGATCAAGTTTGTACACATCCAAATATAACTTTTATAATAGAAGTATTGGGTAGATATTTGAGTAAGCCAGGAATGGAAGATTGAAAAGTAGCAAAACAGGTTATACAGTACTTGCAAAGAACAAAAGACTTCATATTTGCCTATCAGAGATCAGACAGTTTAGAGATTATCAGGTATTCTGACTCCGATTATACTGGATGCCAAGATAGTAGTTGTTCCACGTCAAGCTATGTTTATATGTTGGCTGGAGGAGCTATGTCTTAGAAGAGTATGAAGCAATCACTCATAGCTTCTTCAACCATGGCTGTAGAATTCATAGTTTGGTATGAGGCATCTAATCATAGGATATGGTTGCAGAATTTTGTCATTGGGTTACATATGGTAGGTGGTGTTGAAAGACCATTCAAGCTATATTGTGACAATAAATCACAGTGTTATATTCCAACATCAATAGAAGTTCTATAAAGTCAAAACATATAGGCATCAAGTTTTTGGTTGTTAAGGAGAGAGTTTAGAGTGATTAGGTTTCCATAGAACATATAGGGACAAACTTCAGGCCAATAGATCCGTTAACCAAGGGCTTATCACCCAGGTCTTTCATGAGCACACTGCTCATATGGGTGTTGGTTTATTTGATAATACTTTGGTTTAGTTGGAGTTAACTTTGGATGTTCTATGTTTTACTTAAACATTTATATGTTTGTTCTAATTTTCTGCAGAATAAAGTTGATGATTTATGACTTATCTTTGAATTGTTTTGTTTTCTATATGTGGTTTTTGCATTGTGTTTAAAGATTTTGGATGGATCTCACTAAAGACTAAAGTAGGACTAGTTCAAAATAGGCATAATTGAGATCACATTGCATATAATTTTCATGCTACTCATCCATACTTGATCTATGTCATTGAATATGTTGGTATGGTGACCATTGAAGGTTTACGATTATGGTGACCATTGAAGGTTTACGATTATGTGTGACAAAAGCTGCTTTGATCCTATGCTAATATAGGAGATGGATCAGATTGAAACTAAAGTGTAGCATAAAGATAAATAGCATAAAGTTGTACGCCTAAGGAACTTATGGTATAATTGTTTCAGATATTATATGTAACCCAAGTGGGAGATTGTTAGCAAATTTATTTTCCCATTAGGTTGTGGGCAACATATTAACATAACAATTATACTATGGCTATTTAATTATAATGGGCTAACTTAAGTGGTCTATTTATAGAAAACCAATAGGCTACTAACCAGATATGGGTTTAATGAGTGGATACCCAATACTGATGCAAGTATGTTTTATAGGACCCTAATTAAAAAGTATATAAAGGCATTATAGGTTATGGTCCCAACACATCAAATTATTCCAAAGCTTTCACATCTCCCCATCAAGAAGGGGAAGAACTTATTGAAGACTAAGGTGATTTGATTGAAGAACACAATAATCCATTCATTCCATTCGCCTATCATAGTAGAAATTCCGTAAAAGAGTTGATAACTACTACCATGGACACACATATTTATCTTTAATTTAGTTTCTTGATAATTTAGCATTGTATGATCCTAGGATTGTAATATGGTTATTTTAAGGGTTCTACAGGATCATGAATATCTAGAATTAAGAATCCTAATAATTTTGAGTAAAGCGAAAAGATATTTTGGTTTTGTTTAATTTTCAACCAAAAAAAAAAAACATGTTGAATATAAACTCTAAAGAATGAATAAAGGGAAATTAAAACAACTTCCAATTGCTTTCTAATTCTTTTTAGTAAAAAACACAAATTTGTCTTGTTTTCATATATTTGTTTCCGTTTTCTAAATGAGACTACAAACAAACATTATTATCAAACCTAAGGTAACTTTACCGAGAATTGTCATGAATAACAGTTTCAAAATGCATATAGTTAAGGCTTGATCAATACTAATTCTAAAAAAATGGGCACATTTGGCAACCTTGTTCTAACTACATAATTCAAATTGTTACAATATAAAGCTCTCATATGCTACAATATCAAGAAAAAGTAGGCTATAGTGTAAAGCTCCCACATACTACACCAAAATGGTACTAACTTTTAGTTATAAGTGCAATGCCAAACATACTCAACAATTCAAAGAGTAGTAGATTTAAAACACAGAAAACAAATCTCCAAGCAAAAGAACTCATTAGTTGTACGTAATTGATCTATTTTCAGGGAACTATAGGAATTTCAAGTGTTAAATTGTAAATTCGTTTTGAGTTGCATATTATTCGTGAAACATTATAAATGATGCCGAGTAGATAATAAGTGCACACACATATATTTATTACTTTATATATGAAAATTTAGTAGGATAGGAGACTAATTTAGAAAAAAATTAGCAAATTAATTAGTGAATCAGGAAAAAGACGTTTTGAAAGTTAGAAATCAAATGAGATTTGGCATATAGTTCAGAGCAAATTAAGATAGAATTAACCCTTTTACTTTTTTAAGCAACAAGCAATTATTCTCTGATTTTGCCATAATCAACTGGATTTTAGTGCCTATTTCTATAATATACCTTCCATTTTGGCGTTATCATAGTAGGTTATAAATTGTATGCTTTAAAGTTTAAACGGTACCATGGTGGTTTTATTGTTACCACAAAATCTATTGGGATAGTTGCAGAGATGGTAACATTATTATAGGTTTCCACTATTAATATAAAAGAATATGAAAAATTTCAGATTAATATCCTGTGTTATATCGAAATATGCATTTAGTATCTTATGTTTTGAAATATTTAATATCGGTACTTTGACCTTTTAGAAAATCTTTTTTAGTACCCAGAGACTTTTTTGAGTACTAAATATGCATTTTTGTGTCCCAAAAATGCCTCTAGGTATTAAAAATAGTTTTTTTAAAAAGTCGAGGTACTGATATAAAATATTCTAAAACGTAAGGTACTAAATGCATATTTCAAGATAACACATAGTACTAAATTGAAAATTTCCCTATAGAATAACATCTTCTTTGACCAAAACAAAAGCATAATATAGAGGTGGGTGATGGAATTCAAGACTGAGAAGAAAACCAAATAAATTCCTAATTAATTGTATGTTAGATTTAATAGCAGAAATGATTTACTACCATATTCTTAAATCTCAAGAACTATCATGCCAAATTATTAAGAATAATGATTCAGAATGCGTAATTGAATCCCTTATGATAAAATTTGAGTAGGATGGAGTCTTCCACAGTCAAATCTATGTCTAGTGCTTAAAGAATTTCTCTCTTTAATGGGAAAGGAAAGAGGGGAACAAATTGTATGTATAATTTGATTTGAGGACCACAGCCCCTTTATATAATAATTAAAGTAGAATCCCATTATTCCTACTTTGATTAGAATTAGGTTCTATACATTTTAGGCTCAAACTCAATAGATATTCCTAGAGCCCAAAACAATAGATTACTTATTAGGATCTATTAAATTAGATAGCCTATAAACCCATAGTTGTCACTTAAATATGTAAGCCTATAATAGGATATTAAATAATAAACTTAACAATCTCCCACTTGGGCTATATATATTTCCTAAAATAATTATATTATATAGTCTTGAGTGTGCACTAAAAATGTTATTTTATCTTGAAATATGTCCTTAGTAACAATCTAGTCCATATACTATATTAGCATGGGATCAAAGCGGCCTTCGTTATATATACTCGTAAATAGACCCATCAACGGTCACCACACCAATATATTCAATAATATAGATCAAGTATGGATACGTAACATGAAAATTACATTATTTCCAACTGGTCCTACCTTATTATTTGGTACGATCATAAATAAAAATAATTTAATTCAGAGTTTGTAAATAAAGCATCTACTTTTTTTTGCAAAAAACAAATATAAAATGTGTCTAGAGCAAAAAAACACCAAAATACAGACTCCCACTAGACATACACATCGTCAAAAAAACACCCATATGAGTAGTGTACTTATAAAACACCTTTAGGTGGTAAACCCCTAATGAGCGGATCCGCAATCATAGATTTTGTTCCAATATGTTCTATAGACACATGACGACTCTAAACGCTCTCTCTAACAACAAGAAACTTGACGTTTATGTGCTTCAACTTCGTAGAGCTTCTGTTGTTGTTGGAATAAAGCATAGCCAAATTATTGTCACAATATGTCCTCAATGGTTTCTCAATACCATCTACAACACGTAGCCTAGTGACAAAATTTCACCACCATATCCCATAATTAGATGCCTCATAATAGGCTATGAATTCAATTGCCATAGTAGAAGAAGCTATGAGAATTTGCTTAACACTCTTCTAGGAAATAGTCCCCCAGCTAACAAGTAAATATAGACCGATGTGGATATTTTGTTGTCTTGGTATCTCGCAAAATCAGAATCAGAATATCAAGCGATCTCTAAATGCTTCGATCTCTGATAAGCGAGCATATGGTCTTTTGTTCTCTGCAAATAACATACAATCTTTTTGGCTGCTTTCCAATGATCTATCTTAACTCACATATCTCCTAACATTCTCACTATGAATGTCCAGATGTGTACATACTTGAGCATACATAAGACTTCCTACTGCTGATGCATAAGGAATCTTTTGCATTTCTTTCTTTTCAAACTCATTCTTAGGGCACTAACTAAGACTGAACTTGTCTCCCTTAGCAATTGGGGTATCTCCTGGTGCACAATCTTTCATGCCAAATCTTTTGAGAACTCTTTCAACATAGCTCTTTTGTGATAACCCAAGGACATCTCAAAAGTGATCCCGATGTATTTGTGTGCCTAATATAAAAGAGGTGTCCCCAAGATCTTTCATATCAAAGTTCTTTGTCAAAAATCTCTTGGTTTTGTGTAGTAAGCTATGTTGTTGCTAGCAAACAATATGACATCGACATATAACACCAAGAATGTATATTTACTCCCACTGAAATTATGGTATATAAAATCATCAACTTTATTTGCCTCAAACCCATATGAGACAATAACTTGATAAAATTTACGATACCATTGACAGAAGCCTGTTTGAGACCACAAATAGATTTCTTCAGTTTGCAGACCACCTTTGTTGGGTTACTAGATACAAAGTTTTCTAGTTGCACCATATATTTCATTTCATCAATGTCAAATTGAGAAACGTAGTCTTTACATCCCTCTGATGTTGCACCAAATCAAAATGAGCCATAAGTGCCATTATGATTCTAAAACAATCTTTATTGAAAATGGAAAAAAAGTCTCTTTATAATCCATGCCTTCTTTCTAAGTGAAACTCTTAGTAACTAGACAAGTCTTATATCCTCAACATTGCCCTTCTAATCTCTTTTGATCTTAAATATTCATTTACAACTACTGGGTTTCACACCTTTAGGTAATTCAATGAGATCCTAGACGTCATTATTCTCTATGGATTTCATCTTATCATTCATGGCATCAATCCACCTTTGAGAGTTAGAATTTTGTTTGACTTGATGGAAGTTGACTAGATCATCTTCCTCCATTCCTTTATCAAGCTTATGTCCATGGAGAAAGATGACATATCCATCTAAAATCATGCTTTTCCTTTCTCTAGTGGATCTTCTCAATGGCATATCCCCTTGAGGTTGTTGAGTTTGCTTTTCAGGAGCAATTTCTTGATTTTGGATAGGGAGCTCCTCAACATTATCTTGATATTCCATATTTACATTTTAAACAATGTCAGGAATTGGAGCTTGATCATTGTCAATAGCAATAGCAGGAATAGAAATGAATTCCTCTTCAAAGACAATGTCTCTCACCTTATTTGCCCCTTCAAACTCAACTTCCTTAAGAAATCTTGTATTTCTTGTCTCCAAAAAGGTCTTAGTCATAGAATCATAAAACTTCTAACCCCTTGATCGTTCATAGTACCCAACAAAGTAGCAGCTTATAGTATGTGAGTCCAGTTTCTTTTCATTTAGCCTGTAAGGCCTTGCCTCAGCTAGACAACCCTAAATGTGTAAATGCCTTATACTAGGCTTCTTGGTTGTCCATAGTTCATAAGGGTTTTAGCTACTGCTTTGTTTGGAACCTTGTTAATGGTATATGTCGAAATCTTTAGTGCTTCTCCTTAAAGGGATTCGAGTAAAGAAGAATGACTAATCATACTTCTTGCCATGTCCTTAAGCATTCTGTTTTGTCTCTCAATAACACCATTCATGCTAGGTTTGCCCAACATTGTGTATTGTGGGACAATACTGCATTCCTTTAGTAATTTTGCAAAAGGTCTTGGACATTGTTCGCTGGATCCTTCATATCTGCTATAGTATTTACCACCATGGTTAAATTTAACAGGCTTTAATTTTCTTGCCAAGTTGATTTTAAACTTCAGCTTTGAAAACTTTAAATATATCCAGGGACTGAGACTTCTCATGAATCAAATATAGATATCCATATCGTGAATACTCATCTAGGAACATAATAAAATGCTATTAACCATTTCAATAAGCTATAGTTAATGGTCCACAGATATTAGTATGAATTAGATCTAAGATGTTAGAACTTCTGTTGGCACTTAATTTTTTTTATGTTTGTCTATTTCCCTCTTATGCACTCAACAAAAGCTTAGAAATCTGTCAAATCACTGTCAAATCAAGGAATCAAGAATCTCATGAGACACAAATCTTTGAAATCTCTACTTAGAGATATGGTCTAAATGCTTGTGCCATAGTGTGACAGAATCCCTATCGGTTAATTTGTGTTTTATATGACAGGAATTAGTATGCAAAGTTTCATTAAATGAGGCAATAGGATCCAACAAATATAGGTTATAATGTAAAGATAGAGAATCATTACCAATAAGATTTGAATCTTGCAAAATACTAAATTTATTATTTCCAAATGAACAAGAATAACTAAATTTGTCGAAAATAGAAATTGAAACTAAATTCCATCTAAAAGATGGTACTACATAAGTCTCTTCCAAATTCAAAAAATAACCAATCTTTAATAATAATCTAAAAGTTCTTATAGCCTCTACTACAACTATTTTGCCATCGCCCACGTAGCTGAATCTTTCAGCATCACTTGGCTTTCGGCTTCACAGGCAACCTTGCATATACTTATATGTGTTGTAGCATCAAAATCTACCCACCAAATGTGTTTAGATATAGAAGCTAAATTAACGGTAGAACAAATCAAAGTGAGAAGCATACCTTTCTAACTTGTGTACTTGGGACATTTCTTCTTCATGTGCGCAGAAGTAACAGGTAAAATCCTCATCTTGTTTCTTCTGTACTTTATGTTGTGGTGTCCCAACTTCAGCTTTTTATGGTTCCTTTTCCTTTTCTTGTCTTGAAGGGTGGTTGCTAAGTGAGTATTTTCAACTTTTTTCTGTTTAAGCCTTTCTTCTTCTTGCACACAATTAGATATGAGCTCATTAAGAGTCCATTTATCCTTGTTGTTGCTCACTTTGAACTAACCGTATTGTGCTTGAAGATAAATTAAGATTAAATATATGCGTAAGTCCTTAGATAGCTCTAACTTTAGTTCCTTTAGTTTGGAAGCAATATGAGACATCTCCATGATGTACTCTTTTATGTTTCTTTCCTTTATAATTCATTGAAACAAGATTAACTAGCAAGGTACTTGTTTTAGCCTTTTCATTTTTGGTAAAATACTTTTCAATCTCTTCAATGAACTTTCTTAGCACTTTCTTTCTCAAACATTGTGCCTCTAAAGGTTTCCAAAATGGAATGTTTCATGATTATAAGACTCATACAGTTAGGACGCTCCCACTTCTATAAGTTCTTTTAGCATCAGAGGAACTTTTAGTAGTAAGAGGAGGGGGTGGTTCTGTCCAAAGTGGAAGGTCAAGATCCATGCAACTGAGAACAATCATAATGTTTTCTTTCCAATTCTTGAAGCTTGTGACGTTAAGCACGAGAATGGAATTGATATTGGAATATATTATAGAAGTAGAAGTAGAAACAAAATCAAGAACAAAACAAAATAACAAGCTCACAATCAATAATCATGTCACTACATAAGTGTAATCATTCAATAAATACAAACATGACATGATTAAATAATTCACACAATGGTGGGCTCCACCATAGGATACCTAGCACAACATTAATATTTAGTCTTTGGATAGAAAAATCTACTGTAAGTAGGGTCGGTAATTTCAAATACAACACAATGACACGATACGAAAACGACACGAGATAAACGGGTTTGGACCGCATGTTTATTAATTATGCCATAAATGGGTTAGCACGAATAACACAAAAATAAATGAGCTGGATTCGTACTAACACGCTAAACACGCCTTAACATGTTTTATTAAATGGCCGTAAACATGTTGATACGGCACGACACGACTTGCTCATTTATAACATATTTAAACTTAAAAATAAAAATATTTGAAATATTTATAGTAGGTTAGTATTAATTAGATATTGTGTTTTTGTTAATTTTTTTTATTGGCTTTCTTTTAATTTTTTTTTAATTTTTAGTTAATTGGGTCATAAACCTGTTATATGTGTGTTATTATCGTGTCAACCCATCATGACATGTTTAATAATCGTGTTAATCGTGTTGTGCCGTGTTACGCGTGCCATAGACGTGTCGTGTTCGTGTCTACATTTTTGGCACGTTTATTAATCGTATCGTGTTTGTGTTCGGGCTAAACGTGTCGTGCTGTAAACGTGCCGATACGAACACGATTTTTGCCACCTCTAACTGTAAGTAGTACACTACGCATAGTAGTCAAATATTGACGATTAATCCTATCAAACAATAAGCCTTTCATTGGATCGATTTATTGATCACATGGAAAACTTTAATAATCATCACATATCTACCACCACAAGTATTTATTTGGCAAAACAATTGGGTCGGTCATTATTCACATAAACAATTGGCACACACATCTTGATATTCTAAAATAAATGAATTTACATAATAGAGGTTACTTTAGCAACATATTATTTCAATTAATTTATTTTGAAATATCAGATATTCTTCACAAAAATACACATATATTTTCCACTAAAACTTAATAATCTGAATTAAATTAATATTACATATATATATTTCGTAAATATATGTATGAACATTTATAAAAATATATAAAAATTTATAGAAAAAATGAAAAAAACAAATTCGTACACAAAAACAAAAAAAATTCAAAGTATGCTTTTACATATATATATATATTACATATCGAAACTTTCTTTAAGTTTTGCATAATCATACATACACGTTTACCCAATTAATTGAATGACAGAATAAGATATTCAACAAACTGAACTCTACAACAGTAATCGATTAATAATTGAAAATCAAGCACCACAAATACCAAATTTAACCGAAAGAAACAATTCTGATATACACATATAATACATATATTCTAAATATTTTACACCATATAGTCTATAAGTAGTAATAGAAAATATATAACATGTATATATGAATAACCGAAACTAACTAATTCATATAAAATTTCATATTTATTCATCAACGGAAAAAATTAGAGAAGAAAAATCTCTCAATAATTTGAATGATGATTGCCTTGATGCCACTTATTAGATTTAATCATAAATATGATTTGCTAACATATTTCTAAATCACAAGAGCCATCATGCCAAATTATTAAGAATAATGATTAAGAATGTGTACTGAATCCATGATGACACAATCAAATATGTCTTTAGTGCTCAAAGAATCTCTCTTTAATAGGAAAGGGAGGAAGAGAGCAAATTGTATGTATGATTTGACTTAGAGACCATAATCCCTTTACATATTAAGTCAAAGTAGAATCCTATTATTTTTACTTTGATTAGAATTAGGTTTCTACACAATTTAAGGGAAATTGCATGAAATAACACAATTTCAATTCTTAAATAAGTAAATAACACTTTTAAAAATATTTAAGTACATAGTATTTTGAAATCATATGTTCCTTTAAACACTTGAACTTCTAATTCTCCCTCCTATTTTTTCTTCCTTTTCTTTTTCTCTTTCTTTTCATTTTTTTTAATTTGTCTGCTCGTTCGTTTTTCTCTCTATGTAATTTTATACAAAATAAATTTTATTTTAATCTAATTAGGTTATTTACTAAATACTGTTACATTTTGATTTATTTATTTTTATTCCCAATTAATAATGGCCTAATTCCCTCATTCTCCCCATATTTAAAGCCTATATCTAATAGATATTCTTAGAGCATCACTTATTAGGCCCTATTAAATTAGATAGCCTATAATATCATTGTAACTTAAATATGTAAGCTCACAATAGGATATTAAGTAATAAAACTCAATATTGTATGCATAAAATTAGTACCAAAACCAAGAAAATTGACCTTTTTTAATAAAACTTGTTGTTAATGGAAATTACTTGTATGATGACCTAGCACAAATGCAAGGTATGAAAATGAGATGTTCTTACATAAATGGATCAATTATTAAAACCATAATAGTAATGCAATTAAAATGTCAGCTACTATAGCAGATACATCTAATTTATAACCAATTTTAAACAAGTAATTACGCATATATGTAATATAACTCAAAACTTGTAAATATGTAGATGCCTTCGAAATAAAATGGCTATATATAGCTTATAATATGTAAAACCACTATAATTTATTAGTCCAACAAAAGTTACCAACATCATACCTATCCTCAATTATATGCAACAAGTGCTTCTATATATCTTGATATCTTAGTTGATTTTTGCTAATATTAGTAAACATAATTAGAGATTTCATTAGTGGGATAAAAAAACCCACTAGTAACTCTAAACCTTCATATTTTCATCAAATTTTGTTAAAAATATTACCCTTTTATAACATAATTGTATTGTAATTCAACGAATTAAAAATATGCACTAATATATATGTATATTTTTATACCTTACTACAAAATTTTTTTACATACTATTACTACAATTTTACATGCGGACCCATTTATCTACAGAACCCACATTAAATAAACGAGTAAAAATTTTAATTATTTAGGGGTTACAACAAATGAATGGGTTTTGTAACGTCCCGAAATTTATTTAATATTAATATAATGTAAATGATGAATTAGTGTGCCATAATTAAAGTTTTAACTTTAATTAGATTATTTGGTTGGATTTTTAGTTTTTGGTTGTTTTGTTAAATTGATGTGTTCAAAAGATTCCTTGTTGATTTAAAATGATGTTTTGAGTTTTAAAACACAACAATTTGTAAAATGTTAAAAATACTCTGTTTTACAAAACCGTGGGCGGCACATGGTTTTCGCACAGTAAAACCGCCCACCGATTTTCTCTATTTATTTTCCTTTCCTCTCTCTCTCTCCTCACTCTCACGAGCTCTCTCTCTCTCTCTTCACTCTCCCTCTCGGCAGTCTCTCTCTCTCTCTAATTTCTTTCAAAATTTTTGATTTCCATTCGAATCCAAGCTTCGGAACAGCAAGGAGGAAGCTCGGGGACGTGATTCGGCAACCGAGAACGCGGATTGAAGCTTCGATTCGAGGTTAGATTCGAAATTTCTAAACTTTTTTCAAAATTTTCGATTTTGTGTGTTTTTGAAATCTAAGCTTGTTTAAGCTTAGAAAACCGTGGATTTGTGTTAAATGAGCTTAGAACAACTAGAATCTAAACCTAGATTGAAGAAAAACGGATTGGATTCAAGATTTTCATTTTTCTCCTCTTTTTCTCATTTTCGGATTTTTGAAGATTTTGAGTTCAAATGTTGTTTAAATGATTCCAAACATGTTTTAGAATGTTTTTCTATCAACTATAGTTATTTTTCATGCCTGGGAATTGAGAAAAACAGGTTGGAATTCAGATTTGGATTTTGGGGATCGAGAAACCCGTGGCTGGGATTTCTGGATTTTCCCAGTTCGGCAGGCCGAAGTTCATGTTCGGCAGGCCGAAGTGATGATCGGCAGGCCGGTGTTCTTCCGACCGGCAGGCCGAATCTGGGGAAATGTTCGGCAGGCCGAACCTCGTTTCCGGCAGGCCGAACTGTGCAGTTCGGCAGGCCGAAGCAGGGCGTCCGGCAGGCCGACCGAGGCATGGAAAATTTTGTGATTTTTACCCGATTTCACTGTTTTGAACCCTAATTTAAATCCCAACCTTATAGGATGATTTTAATGATACAAATGGCACACTAGGACATCATGAAATGATTTAGTAATTTAGAATGTCTCGAACTAGATATTGATTGACTTAGTTTGTATCTAGGATCGTTCGTGGTTCCGTGGAGCTAACGTATAGCGGACCGGGATTACGGTGTGGGGTACCGGCACGAGTACTGAGGTAGGACTTCTATCCTATTTCTTTGGTAGCCTGGTTTTGAAATGATTTGGCTTTGAAAAGGATTTCTATCAAAATGTTTTCAACGGTTGTTTGAAAATGATTTTATCGGTTATATTTTTATATACCGTGACATGAAATGAATTTCATAATGAATGTAATTGACAACACTCGGTAAATGGGTTTTGAATGATAATGATAATAACCACATGGGCATGATGCCATATCAGAGATCGGGTCGTGATCGACCTTGGGGGCAGGTCCCGAAACCCAGCTGGGCCACTACGGTGGTGATATCATGGTTTGCCTAGGTAAATGTAAACTGGTGTTTTGGTTTGACGAGTAGACTGTTCTGTGTCAGAACGGTTCTACTCAATTTATTTATTTATTTATTCGAGTTTCTTCTTGCATAACTCCTGATAATGTTATGTTTCTTTGCATTAAATTATTTTATAAAACTTAGTCCTACTGAGCCTTTCGCTCACGTTTTATCTGTTTTAAATTCCCCCCCTTCTAGGTGGTTTCCCATTTAGGTTTGGAGAAGATTCTTCGGACCGAACTCAGGAGCAATAGGAGAATTTATTTACATTCTGTATTTATTAATCAAGGCATGTAAGACTTAACTTTATTTGTACTTGGACTGTAATTGTATTTGTGATATTGTCAGAACCATGTGTGTGCACAAGTTGTGGGTTGTGGAACCCATATTCGCGGTTTTTATTCAATTGTTGTTATTTGTTTAATGATTTTAAATTATTTATAAAATGTGGTGGAAATTCTTCTTAATTTCTATTTAATTGGGTTCTCAAACTCTCGGTTTTTAATTAAATTCTCTTTTAATTAATCTAAACATTCCGCCACGTCACCTCCCGTACTCCGGGGCGTGACAGAATGGTATCAGAGCTCAAGGTTATGAACCTTGGGAATTGTGCACACATAGGTTTGACAATGAAATACTTCTGACAGTCCAAATTTTGTTTTCAGAAGTGAGAGAATGGCACCTAGACGTCGTTCGACAGCTGACGCCGAGTTCAGAAATGATGAGGGCCTGATGAGGTCTATGATTGCGGCTTTCCGGCAGATGGCAGCCAGGACTAGACCGGAAGACTCCAGTGTTGGTAGTCGGCATGCTTTCTTTAAGGAATTCCGGCGGGCGTCTATTCCGACTTTTGATGGCAATGGGGATCCGCAGTTAGCAGAGTATTGGTTGGATTCGATCTTGAAGCATCTTGATACCCTTGGTGTGCCTGAGGAGTATCGTGTGGAGTTTGCGGCGTATAAGCTCGAGGGTGGCGCTAACACCTGGTGGAAACAAACTAAGCGTCTGGAGCGCGGTGGCGATATCGGTTGGGACAAGTTCGAGGATTTGTTCTATGATCGGTATTTTCCGCAGGGATATAGAGATCAGAAGGCAGCTGAGTTTTATAGATTGCAGCAGGGTGATATGTCAGTTCGGGAGTATGAGGCGAAGTTTAGCGAGTTGGCTAGGTTTGCTCCATCAGCTGTGGCATCGGAGCGCGAGAAATGCATCAAGTTCCAGGAAGGACTCAAGGCTCCTATTCGGCGGCAGTTGGTTGCTCTACGGCTTAGGAGTTTCGAAGAGCTTGTGTCGTCGGCGATCTCCGTGGAGAATGATTACGTGCAGTATTGTGAGGACCGAGCCAAGGCTTCAGGAGGACCGCAGAGGAGTGGCAGGAAGAGCATCAGTAGTCGTCCAGCTCCGGGGAAAGGCAAGCAAGGCGGTGCGACCAGTGGCAGTAGCAGTTCGTCTGGCAGCGGGCGCAGCAACCCCTACAGCTTTCATTGTCATTTCTGTCAGCAGCCCGGACACATCAAGAGGAATTGCCCGATCAGGAGTGCTCGTCTTGGATCGTAGACCGGGGAGGATGCCAGTCGTTCGTCTCAGCCTCAGCCTCAGACCCTACCTCCGCCTCCACAGTACCCGCAGTTGCAGTATCCGCAGTTTTCTCCTCAGCAATTCTCATATCCGGCACGGGGACAGCAGCCGCAGTATTTTCAGCGCAGTGTTCCTCAGTATAGAGCTCCGAGTACAGGTAGTGTGCAGTCGTCTCCATCTCAGCAGCATCGGCCGAGTAATGCAGGACCCAGCAATGTCGGTAGAGGAAAAGGGAAGGCGCCAGTGCAGGTTCATGCAATGGCATCTGGAGGGTCAGATTCTCAGATTGGTAACGCGGTTGTCGATGGTATGGTTTTGATTTCTAGATCTCTAGCTCGCGTTTTATTTGATACCGGTGCCTCTCATTCTCTCATTTCGAGTTCTTTTGTACATGCCTTGGGATTAGAAGTAGAAGAGTTTAATGAACCCCTAGTTATAACTTCTCCCTTGGGGCGGGTGTGTGTAAATTGTGTGTGTAAATCATGTAAAATAAAGATTGGGGATGAGATTTTGAAAAGTGATTTGATTATACTCCCCATGAGTTCCTATGATGTGATTTTAGGGATGGACTGGTTGTCCAGGTATAGTGCAGTTGTGGACTGCCAACTTAGAAAGGTGACCCTAGTGTCTGATAGGGGGACGGTGATCACTTACCAGGGTGGTGGTGATTGGCTAATGAGTGAGCGTCTCATGAAGTCATGTCTAGGAGGGCGAAGGAATCTAGATTGTTTTGCTTTTCTTGCCAATCTAGATTGCGAGCCCTATGTTTCGAGTAGTAGTGTAGCGATTCCGGTGGTTGGTGAATTCGAGGATGTCTTCCCCGACGAGTTATCAGGATTACCACCGCATCGGGAGATTGAGTTTGGTATCGAGTTGTTTCCAGGGACATCACCGATTTCTATGGCACCTTATCGGATGGCGCCGGCAGAAATGAAGGAATTGAGGAAGCAACTTCAGGAGCTTGCTGATAAAGGATATATTCGGAATAGCACATCTCCGTGGGGAGCACCAGTTTTGTTCGCTAAGAAGCATGATGGGACTCTCAGGTTATGTGTGGATTATCGGCAGCTGAATCGTGTTACGGTGAAGAACAAGTATCCTTTGCCTAGGATTGATGAGCTATTTGATCAGTTGGGAGGTTCGCGATACTTCTCGAAGATTGATTTGCGGTCAGGTTATCATCAGCTCAGGATCAAGGAAGAGGACATTCCCAAGACAGCTTTTAGGACTCGGTATGGGCACTTCGAGTTTCTGGTTATGTCTTTCGGGTTGACGAATGCTCCAGCAGCTTTTATGGATTTGATGAACAGGATTTTTAGGCCGTATCTGGATCAGTTTGTGATCGTGTTCATCGATGATATTCTTGTGTATTCTAAGACATGGGAGGAGCATGAGCAGCATCTTCGGATCATGCTTCAGACTCTGCGGGAGCACCAGTTGTATGCTAAGAGGGAAAAATGTGAGTTCTGGTTGACCGAGGTCAAAATTCTGGGTCATGTCATCTCGGAGCATGGTATTTCAGTGGATCCGTCCAAGATTGAAGCTATATTGGAGTGGGAACGACCAAGGAATGTAGCGGAGATTCGCAGCTTCTTAGGTCTTGCTGGATATTACAGGAAATTTGTAAAGGACTTTTCGAAGATTGCAGCTCCGTTGACGAGGTTGATCAGGAAAAACGTCAGGTTTGAGTGGGATGAAGACTGTGAGTCTGCTTTTTAGGAATTGAAGAACCGGTTGACTTCAGCTCCAGTATTAGTTATTCCTAGTAGTGACGAGCCGTATGAGGTTTATGCGGATGCTTCAGGGCGCGGACTTGGATGCGTGTTGATGCAGCATGGACGTGTGGTTGCGTACGGATCGAGACAGCTACGACCTCACGAGCGAAATTATCCTACTCACGATTTAGAGCTTGCGGCGGTGATCTACGCGCTGAAGATTTGGAGATGTTACTTGTATGGAGCATCGTTTCAGGTCTTCTCCGATCACAAGAGTTTGAGGTATTTGTTCACTCAGAGGGATCTCAATCTGAGGCAGCGCAGATGGGTGGAGTACATGGAGGATTATGATTTCGCATTGCAGTATCATCCCGGGAAAGCTAATGTGGTAGCGGACGCGCTTAGCAGAAAGTCTTCAGGGATTCTCGCTTGTTTGATTTTTGAGGACTGGAGCAGGGATGCGACAGTGAGTGAGTATCGGCTACAGTATCATGACGACGGTGATCGAGTTTCGTTATATCACGTGGAAGCGACTCCAGCTCTTGTTCGGATGGTGAAGCAAGGTCAGTGGCAGGATCGACATTTGCAGGGGATTTGGTCGCGGATTCAGAACGGGGAGCAGTTCGAGGAATGGAGCGTGCATGCAGATGGGTCGTTGTACTTCCGGGAGCGTCTTGCAGTTCCAGTTATCGCCGAGGTGACGAAAGCCGTTCTAGATGAAGCTCATAGGTCTCAGTTTGCTATTCATCCGGGGAGCACCAAGATGTATCGTGACTTGAAGAGGCACTATTGGTGGAGAGGCATGAAGAAAGATGTTCGAGAGTACGTGGCCAAGTGTTCGACGTGTCTTCAGGTGAAAGCCGAGCATCAGAAGCCTGCAGGTCAGCTTCAGCCGCTTCCTATTCCAGGGTGGAAATGGGAGCATGTGACGATGGATTTCCTCACAGGTTTGCCGAGGACGGAGCAGCGGCATGATGCAGTTGGGTTGTAGTCGATAGGTTGACGAAATCGGCGCATTTCATTCCGTTTAGGTCGACGTGTTCTAGGAAGATTCTCGGGGAGTTGTATATGCAGAACATTGTGAGGTTGCATGGAGTTCCTTTGTCCATCACCTCTGATCGAGACACCAGGTTTAATGCTAAGTACTGGAGGAGTTTTCAGGAGGCTTTGGGTACGGATTTGAACTTCAGTACGGCGTTTCATCCTCAGACGGATGGGCAGTCTGAGCGGGTTATTCAGGTTCTCGAGGATATGTTGCGTGCTTGTGCGTTGGACTTCGGCGGGAATTGGAAGCAATGTTTGCATTTGGCGGAGTTCTCGTACAACAACAGTTATCAGGCGAGTATTGGTATGGCACCATTTGAGGCATTGTATGGGCGACCGTGTCGGTCACCTGTGTGTTGGGCCGAGCCGGAAGATAGAGTTATTCTTGGGCCAGATGAGATTCGTGACAGCAACGAGAAAGTCGCGGTGATTCGGGATCGGTTGAGAGCAGCTCAGAGTCGGCAGAAGAGCTACGCGGATAGGAGACGTAGACCTTTAGAATTCGCGGTTGGAGATTTTGTTCTCTTGAGGGTGTCACCTCGTAAGGGAACTATGCGGTTCAGAGTGAGTGGGAAACTCGCGCCGAGGTATATTGGGCCGTTCGAGATCACTCAGCGTGTTGGTGTGGTCGCTTATCGGCTTGATCTTCCGCCCGAACTTTCTCATGTGCACGATGTGTTTCATGTGTCGATGCTTAGGAAGTGTCCACCTGAGCAGGGTAAGATAGTATCGTTTCGCGATGTACAGGTTCAGGAGGATGCGACGTACGAAGAAGTGCCGATTCAGATCATCGACCGGAAAGTGATTAGCTTGCGTCGTCGTGAGATACCGTTGGTAAAGGTCGTGTGGCAGCATCACGGTGTTGATGAAGCCACTTGGGAACTAGAGTCGGGTATGCGGGAGTTATATCCGCATTTGTTTTGCTTTTGAGATGAGTTGTAAATTTCGAGGACGAAATTTCTTTTAGGGGTGGAGAGCTGTAACGTCCCGAAATTTATTTAATATTAATATAATGTAAATGATGAATTAGTGTGCCATAATTAAAGTTTTAACTTTAATTAGATTATTTGGTTGGATTTTTAGTTTTTGGTTGTTTTGTTAAATTGATGTGTTCAAAAGATTCCTTGTTGATTTAAAATGATGTTTTGAGTTTTAAAACACAACAATTTGTAAAATGTTAAAAATACTCTGTTTTACAAAACCGTGGGCGGCACATGGTTTTCGCACAGTAAAACCGCCCACCGATTTTCTCTATTTATTTTCCTTTCCTCTCTCTCTCTCCTCACTCTCACGAGCTCTCTCTCTCTCTCTTCACTCTCCCTCTCGGCAGTCTCTCTCTCTCTCTAATTTCTTTCAAAATTTTTGATTTCCATTCGAATCCAAGCTTCGGAACAGCAAGGAGGAAGCTCGGGGACGTGATTCGGCAACCGAGAACGCGGATTGAAGCTTCGATTCGAGGTTAGATTCGAAATTTCTAAACTTTTTTCAAAATTTTCGATTTTGTGTGTTTTTGAAATCTAAGCTTGTTTAAGCTTAGAAAACCGTGGATTTGTGTTAAATGAGCTTAGAACAACTAGAATCTAAACCTAGATTGAAGAAAAACGGATTGGATTCAAGATTTTCATTTTTCTCCTCTTTTTCTCATTTTCGGATTTTTGAAGATTTTGAGTTCAAATGTTGTTTAAATGATTCCAAACATGTTTTAGAATGTTTTTCTATCAACTATAGTTATTTTTCATGCCTGGGAATTGAGAAAAACAGGTTGGAATTCAGATTTGGATTTTGGGGATCGAGAAACCCGTGGCTGGGATTTCTGGATTTTCCCAGTTCGGCAGGCCGAAGTTCATGTTCGGCAGGCCGAAGTGATGATCGGCAGGCCGAATCGGGGGAAATGTTCGGCAGGCCGAACCTCGTTTCCGGCAGGCCGAACTGTGTAGTTCGGCAGGCCGAAGCAGGGCGTCCGGCAGGCCGACCGAGGCATGGAAAATTTTGTGATTTTTACCCGATTTCACTGTTTTGAACCCTAATTTAAATCCCAACCTTATAGGATGATTTTAATGATACAAATGGCACACTAGGACATCATGAAATGATTTAGTAATTTAGAATGTCTCGAACTAGATATTGATTGACTTAGTTTGTATCTAGGATCGTTCGTGGTTCCGTGGAGCTAACGTATAGCGGACCGGGATTACGGTGTGGGGTACCGGCACGAGTACTGAGGTAGGACTTCTATCCTATTTCTTTGGTAGCCTGGTTTTGAAATGATTTGGCTTTGAAAAGGATTTCTATCAAAATGTTTTCAACGGTTGTTTGAAAATGATTTTATCGGTTATATTTTTATATACCGTGACATGAAATGAATTTCATAATGAATGTAATTGACAACACTCGGTAAATGGGTTTTGAATGATAATGATAATAACCACATGGGCATGATGCCATATCAGAGATCGGGTCGTGATCGACCTTGGGGGCAGGTCCCGAAACCCAGCTGGGCCACTACGGTGGTGATATCATGGTTTGCCTAGGTAAATGTAAACTGGTGTTTTGGTTTGACGAGTAGACTGTTCTGTGTCAGAACGGTTCTACTCAATTTATTTATTTATTTATTCGAGTTTCTTCTTGCATAACTCCTGATAATGTTATGTTTCTTTGCATTAAATTATTTTATAAAACTTAGTCCTACTGAGCCTTTCGCTCACGTTTTATCTGTTTTAAATTCCCCCCCTTCTAGGTGGTTTCCCATTTAGGTTTGGAGAAGATTCTTCGGACCGAACTCAGGAGCAATAGGAGAATTTATCTATATTCTGTATTTATTAATCAAGGCATGTAAGACTTAACTTTATTTGTACTTGGACTGTAATTGTATTTGTGATATTGTCAGAACCATGTGTGTACACAAGTTGTGGGTTGTGGAACCCATATTCGCGGTTTTTATTCAATTGTTGTTATTTGTTTAATGATTTTAAATTCTTTATAAAATGTGGTGAAAATTCTTCTTAATTTTTATTTAATTGGGTTCTCAAACTCTCGGTTTTTAATTAAATTCTCTTTTAATTAATCTAAACATTCCGCCACGTCACCTCCCGTACTCCGGGGCGTGACAGGTTTAGAGGTCCCCAATCTTATTTTTCGTTTCCCCATCCTATTTAATTATATCATGTTTTAATTTTAATATTTATGTATGATGCTCTAATATATATGATAGCAGTCATAATGTTATATTACTTAATATCTCTAAAAATTAAAAGCTATAATTTCTTTCATTTCTAACTTAAAGTCTTTAATTAGTATATTATCTAGTTATTTATTTATATATTTTATTATATAAAAACCTTGATCTCATGATGGAAAATCCGTCCATTCCCGCCAACTGATATGGGTTTATGGGAATGGGGATTGTTTTTCTAAATAGGATAGGTTGGCTAGAAGATCCACAAACTTGTCCTGTTGCCATCCTACTCTAATCTATCAAATTGTCTCAAAATTAGTATTTTCATTCATGCATCTTTTATAATCTTAATGGAAAAGGGCCAGACTTCCTTTCCTAATGTTCATGTCTTGACATATAAAACAAAAAATTAGCTCTTACTGAACCACACGCGGTCTTCACATTTATTTCTCGTCGCGATTTTTAACAGTTGAATAGAAAAAGTAATTTGGGACAAGTGGATAGATTGAGACTTTATTTTATTAAAAAACCACACACGGTCTTCATAATTATTTCTCGTTGAGATTTTTAAGAGTTGAATAGAAAAAGTAATTAGGGACAAGTGGATAGATTGACGCTTTATTTTATTAAGACTATCTAAAAGTCAATTACCAACATAAGAGGCATTTTATCCTAATAATTATGTTAGGCACTGTTGATGCACACGAGCACAAGGGAACTAATCCTATAATATATAAGAGAGAAGTAATAATAATTATAATCTATTAGTTCGTTGCTCCCAAACATTTTTATAATATTTTGAGCGTTCTTATTAAATCTTATAATATTAAATTAAATTCTGCTACTTATAAACTAGAAAGTTTTTATCTAAATAATATATTATATGCTAAATTTAAACTATTGTTTTGTGTGTTGGCGGGTTTTATCCTAAAAAGATCAAAAGAATTTTTCTTTAATTTTTCATAACATAACGTGCCGGATGGCAAACGGAAGTTGACACGTCAGCAGGTTGGCTGGACCCCACCCTAGAGGGTTATGCAATGCAAGGGGCAGGTTGTAACCCCTAGGCATATCACTCGCACCATGGGCAACGTCATCAGTTTAGCAGCAGCCGACAATTCGCCGATAATAATAGTAATCTTAGACTTAGAGAGAGAGAGTTGAGGGAAAAATAGAGAGAGGGAGGCCCACTTGTTGAGGGATTGAACGACGGGGTTGCCGTATGAGGCTCTTCTCCTTGAAGTGAAGGAAGCAAGTATAAAAGGGGGTCGCTTTACTCATCACCATTTCACATTCTCCTATTATATTTTCTCTTCTCTTTCTCTTGGGATATTACAGAATTCCCTTGCTCTCTCTCATGATCCAATGGCCTTGACTTTCTCTTAGTTTTTCTTTTTCCTTCATCAATCTCGCCAAATATATATTTCGGTTCAGATTTTCTATTAGTCTCGGCTTTAATCATCATCACTTTTTTGCTCTTGATTGTGTGCTCCGGTTTGAAACATGAGCGGCGACAAGGCTATCACTCTTGAGGAGATCAAGAATGAGGCTGTTGATCTGGTATCTATTTATCTATCCATCCATCTTTATTTCCCTACGTTTTCTTGCTCATTTTCTCGAGAAAATCTTGATGTTTCGCGTGTGTTGTATCTCGTTTATTCATTTTTGTGTTCATTTTTGAATTGGGTTGAGCTTGTCTTATGGTTTTAGTATTGTTTTAGTATGGTTTTAGTACTGTTTTAGTCCATTCCCATATCAAACAAAAACGAGATCTTAAAAAAAGTTATTATTACACCTTTTTTTGTTGTCATTTTTCTTATGTGTCACTCTCTTTTTGTCCCTTCCAATCTTATCAAGCAAAATTTTCTTCTGCCACACACTCTCTCTGTTCTGTTTGTCGTCTGCAACAGAAAGTAAAAGTTGTGTTCTTTTTCAACTTAATCAGTCCTTTTAATGCATGGAAAAAAAGGATCCAAAGAAAAAAGTAAAAAATGGTTGAAGCTTAATAATTGATTTTCTTTCCCGGGGCACGTTTTTGGTTTTCCCTTATTTTCTCACGGAACAAACAGAGTGCCCTTCGTCTGGTTTAGTTTTGGTTTGGATCTAAACATGTGAAATGACGGGGAGATTAGCGTACTTTACGTTTTTTCCCCTTAATTTTTTATCTTATTTTTCTTTGAAAGATTATTTTTAATGCTAATAAAAAACCATTTTTATCCTCTTAATGTCGTAAAGTCTCCTTGCTCACCAAACAATAAGTTTGAATCTAAATATTATATCTGTTAAATTAAACAACGAAGTTTTAATTCCATAAAATAGGAGTGCTTATGGTTTTGTTATCTTTTTTGATTTTTTTTTTATCCTTTGGTTCTCTTTCTCTGTCTCTTGTTTGTTTGGGTTTAGGGAATTAAAGTCCTTTTTCCGTGGTACTTCAGCCAAATTGCATCCTTTACTTTTAGACTTAAGTTAACTCGGACCGGTTATATATATATATATATATATATTGTTTATTTAATTCAACTTTAATTATTATTATTATTTTTTAATTTTTTGATTTTCACATTTGAGGGTTCTGTCCCGGATCCTCCTTGACATCACCATCGACTCTTGGATTTATCAAGTTCCGAATTCCCTAATACTTAACCGTTCGTTTGGTTCGAGTATTTGATTAAAGTATTTAAATAAAGATTTAAATTTTTGTAAATGAAAATGCTTTAACAAATAATTTAAATCGTTATTCAAAATTTTCAATCAAACGGGCCAATTTACCTATCTATGAATATTTTAATTACAATGGTACCCCTAACTTTATTGCAATTCGGAGCGCGTGTACGTCATGTCCCATTCCCATGTGAGCGTGGAAAAGTTGGGTCCGGCCCACCTGGCATGATAAACTATTTTAATCTTTTTTAATCCGTTTTCTAATATGTTCTTTGTCATAGCTTCTGTGAACGCTTTTTGATTGGCTAGCGGCCCTGGACCCTAAATTAGCAAACCGTTGATTTTCACTCCGGCTCGTTACGGTGACTAGAGAGTCGACTCATCTGGACTCGTACCAAAAAAACGAAAGAAACAAAAAAATAAAAGTTTTTTAGGAAAAGGAAAAAAAATCTTACGAGAAGGTCTATTAGTTAATCGTCTTCCAAAAAAAAAAAGTCTATTAGACATTAATTTTCCTGTTAAACTGTTACATTATTTTAATATGGTGTTAATCTAAGGTCCATTTGGTAATTAAATTCGAATTGTGTTGATTTAGGTTATTTTAATTTGAGTTATGTGATTTGAATTGTTATTCGAATTGACATTTAGATGTACATTTAAAGTGTTAATCTGAATGTGAAATAAAATTAAAATTTGTAGATAGTGAAATTTTTTTTTGATTAATTGACAAATTTAACAAAATGTTAATGTTGATGATATTAAAAAATATGTAAATTGATCTTGATTTATTCCTCCTGTTAGGAATGTAATGAAATAAGAATCGTCTCAATCGGATATCAAATGAAAAAATTATAATTTTTTTTACAAATATAAGAGAGAGAATATAAGATTTTACTATAGCAAAATGATCCGAGTCTAAAAAGTTTAAAGAGAGTAGAATTTTAAAATTTTAAATTCAAAGATTCATTTTATTTAAATTTTAAAGGAAAAAAATCTATCTAAACGACTCTTTAGACTTAAAGTTGAAAAAATTAGCTGAAGGACAGCCCCTAACAGAATTTGACATATAAAGTTGCGTAGTGTTTATTTATTTTAATTTTTATATTTCCCCATTGCAAATACGCCGCCCCCACCCAAAAAAAAAAAAAAAAAAAAAACCCTTTTCTAGTTTAGATGTCGTACTCACCGCCTCACCCACAGATGTTTTGTATTAGGAATACACTACACTCTCCATGCTTGTGCTGCAACAACAGCAACAAATATTATTATTATTGTTATTATTATTTTATTATTATTATTATATTGGCTCTTGATCTTGACTTTTCTTAAATAGAGAGATTGTAATATAATACATCTTTTACGCAATTATTTAACCGTAAAGGAACAAGGCGTGGTTGTAGCCATTAATATATGTTAGTGGTCACATGTATACATATACAAATCCGATAAAACTAATTACAATAATTTTGGTACCTTAGCTGACCGTACATGTGTTGGGTGTTTGGTACGATGGTTAAAACAGTTGGTTAAAATTGTAAATACTGCAGCATGTGAGATTTTACACTGTAGTAATTTTTTTTTTTTACTATAACATGTAAGAGCTTTACATTGTTATTAACTAAAAAGTTGGTTGAAATTAACTTCATCAAACATGCTAGAGATTTGTACAATTATGACTTTTCCCAATAATAATTTTGTCACGATGGACACAGAAGCTATCTTTTCTGAACATATTAGAAGCATTTTTAACCTCTTTTTTTATGAGTTAAAGTAATTTTTGGACGTGAACGTGTAGATAGTAAGAATATTGTTCATGATGCCCCTTTGCAATTGGCTTAAACTATTGTAACGATAAATTGAATTTTCTGATATGTTATGAGTTCATTTATTGTATGTTCGAAAAAAAAAAAAAACCCCTCAACCATAAGGTGCTTTCAAAATTATTTGAATGTTGAAATTGTTCTACATATTAAGCCTGATTTTTTTTTTTTTGAAGTGCATTACCTAGATTTGTTACATTGATTGTCATGTAAATCATCACCATGTAACATACTGGGAATTTCAGTTTTCTAATAGCCAGTTGTTTACAGGAGCGAATTCCAATTGAGGAAGTGTTCGAGCAACTGAAATGCACCCAGGAGGGCTTGTCCTCTGAGGAAGGAGAAAACAGGCTTCAGATCTTTGGCCCCAACAAGCTAGAAGAGAAAAAGGTTATTTGTTTTCTTCATGATATGCCTCACAGTTGTTCTAGCTTTGACACGTTCCTATTCAAATACTGATCAATCATAGTTTCTGTTTTTATATTCCGCAATGAACAGGAAAGCAAGGTACTGAAGTTCCTTGGTTTCATGTGGAACCCGCTTTCATGGGTCATGGAGTCTGCAGCCCTTATGGCAATCGCGCTTGCGAACGGCGGTGGGAAACCCCCGGACTGGCAAGACTTTGTTGGTATTATCTGCTTGCTTGTTATCAACTCCACCATCAGTTTCATCGAAGAAAACAACGCAGGCAATGCCGCTGCTGCGCTTATGGCTGGTCTTGCTCCCAAGACAAAGGTAACACAATTATCTAATTATTGCCACACATTGAAATGTAAGGAAGCAAGATATTCACAAGGCAACCTAAAAACATTTGAGGATCAGGAAAGACTGATCTCTAACAATATGATTATTCTTGTTAGGAAAAAAAAAACCCATGAATTACCTACCTGGGGAATATTTAAATATATGGTGTCAGTGCAAACTTTCAAATTTGAAGAGGATAGAAGAAAATGGCTTGAAAACACATTGGATTTGTTGCTGCATTAGTAACGAGAAAGTGTGACATATAATTATTCTTATTGTCATGGTGCTATACATATAGGTGCTTAGAGATGGTAAATGGAGTGAGCAAGAGGCTGCAATTCTGGTTCCAGGAGATATCATCAGCATCAAATTGGGTGACATCATCCCAGCCGATGCCCGGCTTCTGGAGGGCGATCCTTTAAAGATTGATCAATCTGCCCTCACTGGAGAATCTCTTCCCGTGACCAAGAATCCTGGGGATGAAATCTTTTCTGGTTCAACTTGCAAACAAGGTGAAATCGAAGCAGTTGTCATCGCCACTGGTGTGCACACCTTCTTTGGCAAGGCTGCTCATCTTGTTGACAGCACTAACCAAGTTGGTCACTTCCAAAAAGTGCTCACTTCCATCGGTAACTTCTGCATCTGCTCCATTGCTGTGGGCATGCTGGTTGAGATCATAGTCATGTACCCGATTCAGCACCGCAAGTACAGAGACGGGATTGACAATCTTCTTGTGCTCTTGATCGGAGGAATACCAATTGCCATGCCCACTGTCTTGTCTGTGACAATGGCTATTGGATCCCACAGGCTGTCTCAGCAGGGCGCCATCACCAAGAGAATGACTGCCATAGAAGAGTTGGCCGGTATGGATGTCCTCTGCAGTGATAAGACTGGAACATTGACGCTTAACAAGCTTAGCGTTGACAAAAACTTGATTGAGGTCTTCGCAAAGGGTGTGGAAAAAGACCATGTGATCTTGCTGGCTGCAAGAGCATCTAGGACTGAAAACCAGGATGCCATTGACGCTGCTATTGTTGGAATGCTTGCCGACCCTAAGGAGGTATAACTAATTGCAAACATATGTTTTCTCATCCTTATATTAATACATTGGAAAAAAAAAATTAAAAAAAGTGGCTATTGCAGGCAAGAGCTGGAATTAGAGAGGTGCACTTTTTCCCATTCAATCCTGTGGATAAGAGAACTGCTTTGACTTACATTGACTCTAATGGAAACTGGCATAGATCAAGCAAAGGTGCTCCCGAGCAGGTATTTTAATTAAAATTTTGATGACCATATACCAAAATTATGCCGAAATGATACAATTTATTCTGATCTTTTCCTTCCCCTTCCCCTAGTTAAATAGTTGATTCCTCTGAACAGATTATGACTCTATGCAACTGCAAAGAGGATATAAAGAGGAAGGTTCATGGTGTTATTGACAAGTTTGCCGAACGTGGGCTTCGATCCCTTGCTGTTGCTAGACAGGTATCATAATTGATCTCAACTTTTTCTAGTGACTTATTGCAGTTTTTTTGTTTTGTGCTCACCTGTTTTGCTGTTTTTGTGATTTCAGGAAGTGCCTGAGAAAAGCAAGGATAGCCCTGGTGCTCCATGGCAGTTTGTTGGGTTGTTGCCCCTTTTTGATCCTCCACGACATGACAGTGCAGAAACTATCCGCCGGGCTCTTAACCTTGGTGTTAATGTCAAGATGATTACTGGTAATTTGAGCTCTCTTTTCGTTGAGAATGACATATTACAAATGCAATAATTTCTTCTTCTTCTCCTCCTTCTTCTTCTTTTTCGTCAGGTAGCGCTTAATAGAATTTGTGTTATCTTGACTTGCAGGAGATCAACTTGCCATTGCAAAGGAGACTGGTCGACGACTTGGAATGGGAACAAACATGTATCCTTCTGCTTCCTTACTTGGTCAAGACAAAGATGCAAGCATCGCTGCTCTTCCCATTGAAGAGTTGATCGAGAAGGCAGATGGATTTGCTGGAGTGTTTCCAGGTTGGTATTTTTCTACTGAACTCGTACGTGCTGCTTAGAATTTTGGATATTTTGTCTTTTAACGCTTTACGTTTTGCTTAACAGAGCACAAATACGAAATCGTGAAGAAGTTGCAGGAGAGGAAACACCTTTGTGGAATGACAGGTGACGGCGTCAACGATGCCCCTGCACTGAAGAAAGCAGATATTGGAATTGCTGTTGCTGATGCTACTGATGCTGCACGAGGTGCTTCCGACATTGTTCTCACAGAACCCGGTTTAAGTGTCATCATCAGTGCAGTGTTAACCAGCAGAGCTATTTTCCAAAGGATGAAGAACTACACGGTTTGTTCCTTTGCCTTCTCTCTTAATTCATACATAACCTTTTGACACCTTTATATTTTCTTTTCAATGAAGGTTCATGAACTTTTTCTTCTCTATTTTTCAGATATATGCAGTTTCAATCACGATTCGTATTGTGGTAAGCAGACGAAAATCTGCGAACTAAGTGAGACGTTGTTTGCATATGTCTTGGTTTAACAAGTGTTAGTAATTATCTTCTGTTGTCTTGCCAAATCTGCAGTTCGGTTTCTTGTTCATCGCCCTCATATGGAAGTTTGACTTCTCTCCTTTCATGGTTTTGATTATTGCCATCTTGAATGATGGTGAGTCTTTAACATGCAACTGTGAATTAACTTTGGATGTAATCGATTGACTTTAAGATTGACACAAGATGCCTTGTGAAATTTCGAAGGAACCATTATGACGATCTCAAAGGACAGAGTGAAGCCATCTCCATTGCCTGACAGCTGGAAATTGAAAGAAATTTTTGCAACCGGAATTTTCCTCGGAGGCTACTTGGCATTGATGACTGTAATTTTTTTCTGGTTGATGAAGGAAACTGACTTCTTCTCGGTAAGAGAATATTTGTTTCATGTATTATGCTCAAGTTTAAAGCTAGTTCAATGATGATACGGTATATATATATATATATATATGTAATGGTCCGTTCTATCGCAGGACAAATTCGGTGTGAAAAATCTGAGGCTGAGCCCCGACGCCGAACATGAAATGATGGCTGCTCTATACCTTCAAGTGAGTATTGTCAGCCAGTCACTCATTTTTGTTACTCGGTCACGCAGCTGGTCCTATGTTGAACGCCCGGGACTGCTATTAGTCAGTGCTTTTATAGTTGCACAACTGGTAAGGATGCTACAACCTATTCATTAGGAGTAAGAAACAAAGAATGGCCAACTTGCAAGTAGCTAACTTGGTTGTGTTTTCAGGTAGCAACTCTTATTGCAGTCTATGCTGACTGGAGCTTCGCAAGGATAAAAGGAATCGACTGGGGATGGGCCGGGGTCATCTGGATTTACAGCATTGTATTCTACGTGCCACTTGACCTAATGAAGTTCGCCATCCGCTACATTTTAAGTGGAAAGGCTTGGTCGAACTTGCTAGAAAACAAGGTAATGCCTTATATTCCTTCCGTGCATGAAAGTAGATTAATGCATTTTGGTCACAAGAGTGAACCTAAAAACTTTTTTGGATTGATTCTGCTGTGTGTAAAAGACTGCCTTCACCACCAAGAAAGATTATGGTAAAGAGGAAAGAGAGGCTCAATGGGCTCTTGCTCAGAGAACCTTACATGGACTTCAACCACCGGAAGCCACTAACCTCTTCCCCGAGAAGGGCAGTTACCGAGAGCTGTCTGAGATCGCCTGAGCAAGCCAAGAGACGAGCTGAGGTTGCAAGGTAAGAAGGCCGACATTTTCTTTCATGTCATTGCATTGTGTCTTCCAATATCTTATCAGGTTATTAAGAACAAAAATTCTTATTTCTAATTTGTATAGGCTTCGTGAGCTTCTCACGCTCAAGGGACATGTTGAGTCGGTGGTGAAGCTGAAGGGGCTGGACATCGACACGATCCAGCAGCATTACACCGTGTGATCACGTCAAACATGAAGAAACATATAACTTGAGTGGAAAAGGGGCTGCAACCAAATGATGTATCCGAGAGAGAGAAAAGCATACGGATTAAAACCGGGAAAAGGCCTAGTTAGTTAAGCATTTCTACAAAAAGAAAAAAGGGAAAAAAAAAAAAATATATATATATATATAGGGAGAGAATCTCTGTGCTATATATAACTCTCCTAAACTGTTTTACATCTTTGTATCTCACTCTTCTGCAATCACAAACTATTTAACAAACATTTGGTGTCCAAACGTAAGAGCTTAGACCGTATGGATCTTTACTATTGCAATTCAAATAATTCCAATGATTCTCTTTTGTTATTGTGACCAGGCAAAGTTAGCAACTTCTTCATTGATTAAAATGGGCTGGTTATATAGTTTGTCATTTCACAGAGATGGCTTGAGAGAGCAAAAATTAAAAAAAAAAAATACTTGGATAAAGTTTGTTTTGAACTTTCTTTGGGTTTGTTCTAATACTATCACAAGCACAATGCCCACGATCATGTATTTTCCTCGCTCAACTTTTTTGGTCACAAGTATTCTCAATAATAAATAAAAAAATATTGGACACAAGCAACCATAAATTGGACCACAATTGTCTGTGTTTTATTTCGCTCGGTGTAATCCAATTCAATATTTTTCTTTTGTGACAATTAATCTAATATAACACTATTGAACATTTAGATATTATACATCAAATCCAAATCAAACTTATATACAAAATTCAATCCATAAAATGTTAGTCATAAACATGTTGATCTATGGTGACACAGAATATAAAATGTTAGCTTTTGCCTACGGTGGTTTTTGAAAGGATTATACTCCAATATGTAACATATATAAGTAAGAAATATTATTTATTTGTTAGGTGAAAATACAGTCCTTTTTAAAAAATCATAAAAAAAACCTAAAAATTAAATATTATAATGCTTTAACCCTAGACCTCTACCGGTAGAGATACAAAAGTAGATGTATCGTATTCAAATTAAATTTCACTGTCAGAATACTGATTTGGAACTAAATTCTAAATACTATGGGTAAAATTGCTATGATTTTTTTCTCCAGTATTTGTATATGAAATAATTCTTCTGCCTAACAAAGTAGCAAGCAAATTGGCTACAAATTAGCTTTGAACGGGAGAAATGATTCAACACAACCAATTCACAAATAGCAGCTATTATAAGTAACACGACACGTGTTATTTGCAAACTTAAAATTAAGTGCCAAAAAATCTTTAAAAGCACCGCTTTAACCGATTTCAGAAAATGTGAGGTTTGAACCGAATCACGCGTCATTTGTTTTAAAAAATTATACAAGGAATTTACATATTCTACCGTCGTCTTTATACAAGTTGTTAGCGAGCTATACTATACAATGGATGTGCTTTTACGTTATTATAGTGACGTGGAAGTATTACTAGTGTTCATTGCGGTTAATGGTAAAAATGACGTGGAAGTATTATTAGTGTTCATTGCGGTTCATGGTAAAAATTTGCCAACAATTATCTCACTAATCTTTTACTGTGTTTGTGCAGAAAACAAGAAAATAGATGCTACAAAATAAAAAACGCAAAAGATTATAATGGTTCACTCAACATCAACATGAACTACGTCTATTTTTAGGGAGATTTCTTATTCTTTTCTTCAAATGTACACGATATTAGGAGAGTTGGAAGTAATGTAACCTTTTACAAAAGTTTTAACCCCTATTTATAGATACAAGTCCTTGTGTAAAATTAATAAATAAAAATAATAAATAATAGCTCCTAAATAGAATCAGGTATATTTACTTTCTTGATTCTATTCTCACCATCTCCACATCTGACTTTCCATACTATGCACGATGGGCTCAACTTTCTCATGTCACAAAGGTTCTCTTGCCCATTGGGTAATGCAAGTCTACGTTTCTATGTTCAATGAACCTGGACTTCTCATCATCTCGATTCCTAGCTCCCTTAAGATCATGTCGACTTCTAATGAGGACTCTGTAAAAACACTAGCCCCATTCATTTTATAATAAGAATATTTAAATCGTTTTTTGTTTCCATGTATTATTATGATTATGTAAATAAAAGGGAAGGAGGAGCTATATGAGATGAAAATCTCATGTACGGTTTTGAAATGGAGATTCTTTAAATCGAATGATGACCGTAATGAATGCTCGCTTAATCCGAAAGAAATTATGCATAAGTTGCTAGCTCGCTGAGATACCTTTTTGGCCTTGGGCCTTTGTTAGGCCTTTTCCTAATCTCGGTCTTGGGCCTTGGACTACCAAGGTCACCCACAACAATAACATTAAAATCCCATATCACATGCTATGAGTCCCATATTGGAAAGGAATTAAAATTTCACCCTCACTCATCGCTTATAAAATGACTTTTGAAGCACACCACAATTTAATGCTTGTAATCTTCTGAATTTGTAGAAAAAGAATTGTCATCTACTCAAATAAAAAGCTTACTACGTATACTATTTAATACATTTATAGAATACACATAGACACCATAATCTTAATTTTTGAATGGAGCAGCTTATTGCCTTTTATTCTCTGGTATTCGTCATAACAACCTATCACATCAAGCAATCCAATGTCCTAACCTAAATTCAAAAAAGAAACCACCTGCATGTCCTTCCTATTAATCAAAGGTCTACCACTATTGAGAATAATTACCAAGTTTTAAATAGTTAGACAAGTAAGAACTAATCAGACTAGTTACTAAGTTATTTTTGTCTCGTGTGTATGATTGACAGGCTAGTGTTAGAAGTTTGTTATGTCTTATAAATAGCAGATGTAGAATTGATAGGCTAGTGTTAGAAGTTTATTGTATCTTTGATGAATGAGTATTTTACTCATAAATTAAACATTTTATAAGTTTAAATATTATGAAAATCCTCAAGCATGTGTGTTATTTTAATGTTTTTGGTGTTATTTTGTTGAAAATTAACAAATTGGGGTTTAATGACAAATGACATCAAAAAGGAGCAAAAACAACATTTTTAGGTGCAAATAGGCCTGCGGCACCCCAAGGGCAAGTGTAACACACAACTAGCACACATTAGGGGCCTAACAGGGGCCCCGTGTAGCTCTGCAAGCTTGCAGGTGTGTAATATGCAACCCAGGCAAAACACATTGGGCAACACCGTGCACGCTTGGGTGCTTCCTGCGTATCCCTAGGCGCCTTGTGAGTGTTGATTGTGCTGATTCTTGTTTTTTTGGCCAATCTTTTCTCCAAATTTTGATATGATGGTCCTAAGTTGATGCTGAATGATCCCTAAACTCTTAAAAACCCTAGAGCCCTTAGTTTTCAAGGTGGGGAGGATTTGGAGGAAGAAACACATGAGTGAGAAGTTGAAATTCCAAGGAGAGAAAGTTGAAAGTTGAGGATTCTTGGAGGATTTTGGTGGATTCTTGGAGGATTCAAGGCTTGGAGTTCATCTCCACAAAGAGTTTCTTTTTTCGTTTCTCTCTCAATCCTAATCTAGATTGAAATTTGTATTTTTATTTGTGTGTTTAACATATTTACTTTTATGGAGTTCATGAAGAGATTAGTAATGGATTTGTCCATGTATGCTTAAATTTCCTATTCTAGGGCTTGATATAGTTTGATTTGGATTATTTTGTTGTTTGCTTATATAATTTCCATTTTAATTTCATTTATGTTTTTTCTATACTTAATGTTTCTAGTTTATTTGCTCAATAAATTAGTTAATACGATTTATGAATTTTAATATTCGGGAGAGATGGACTCATTTATTGTTACTTGGAAAATGTAGTCTTAGTTGTTATTGAGACCCGAGAGGGCCGAGAACGCTTGGATAATTGACTTAAAAATCTTAATTTTTGTGAGGCCAGGAGACGATCAATATCTTGCTAATCAATTTAAGAGTTAAGCTTAATGAATATATAGGTAATCAATTTAGATAGAGATATCAATTTGGGTATTTACGTATGTAATCTCATTTAACGTCGGGAGAGGAAATGATGTGAATTTAAGACCCTAGATCAATGAATTTGATGGAATGAAGTTAATAATCATTAAACATGAAGAATTGAGCTAAATCAAGTCCGTAGACACATTATACATAAATTGTCCATATTGTAAATTATTTATTTTGTTTATGGTTTTGTTTAATAAGTTTCATTGGTTTTATTTTATTTTTATTTATTTTCCTTTAAATTCCAATTGTCTAAATAAATATCGGTCATTATAATTGTGGTAATTAGCTAGTTTTTAGATTTCAATCCTCATGGGAGACGACAACCCTTAACTCATCAATCCTATACTAAAACTTGACCTAGTGCGCTTGCAGGTTAGGCAAAAAGTCTTCAACAATTTTATAAATAGTATTTAAGGCACTAACTTGTAATTTTGTTATAATGAAGAGCTAATTTCATATTGTCAGAAATCATCTTTTCTCCCTAAACTTTCTCACTTTGTCTCTCTAAAATTTCTCTCTAGTCATCCTTTTAAATGGTATTAGGTGGGCTGATAAATCCAAGCTCTCCATCGGCAAAAATAACACCGACGTAGATTGCAAAGTTTGTCTTAGTATCTTTTACTCATCTGGTCTCTTCTTCCACACTCAATTAAAACAATTTTTTAATTTAGCATAAGCTAGTTTTAGCCCTAATTAGAGGTCATCGTCTTTAGAATTTTCTCTATGGCACGATTCTACCACCATAGAAGTTTAATTATGTTGGCCATGGGATTCTCAGTTGAGTTAGTTAAGAATTCCAAGACTGAAAGTAAGAGGACCAACTCATTTTTTCTTGATTGCAAGCTTCAATTTTGGAATCAATTCTCACTCAAATGGTGAGCTAAGAGACATCTATTCAACTTAAGGAAACTATGGAGGTATACTTTGGTCAATAAATTAGGGTTATCATAAATTAATTATTAACAACAAAAGATAGGAAGCCAAAAATTCTCTGTCCTATTTTTTTTTTACTCTATTTATATGCATCAAGATAAAAAATGTCCCTTTGAGGAGCACCTTTTTAATACTACCCTCCTAAAAAGCTCTTTTCAAAACTACCTCTTTAATAAAAAAATATGATTTATTAAAATTTCAAGTTATCCTCCCTAAATTAAAAAAGAAAGTGATTTATTAAAAGTTTAAATTGTTCTTCCTTCTCACTCCTTCATGTGGAAGATTACTTTGGTTGTCAGCTTTGAGCGCCAGAGCATAACCTGGTAGGTTCAGAACCTACCAGGTTCCCTTATATTTTATTTAAAATAACGAATTACGAATCACCTTTGGTCATTGACGTGGGGTGTCGAAGCATAACCTAGTGGGTTTTGGAGCAGGAACCTACAAAGTTCCCTTATATTTTCTTTAAAATAAAGAAATACCAATAGCTTCTTGTCACTGGCATAAGGTGCCAGAGCATAACCTGATAGGTTTTAAAGAAAGAATCTACAGATTCCTTCATTTTTTCTTTTGAAACTAAGAAATACCAACCGCCATCAGTCGTTGGCGCTAGATGCAGGAGCATAACCTGGTAGAATCTGGAATAATAACCTAATAGGTTCCCTCAAATTTTCTTTAAAACAAAGAAATATCAACCGCCTTTAGAAGCCAACATAGGTTGTCAAAGTGTAACCTAGTAGGTTCCCCTTATATTTTCTTTGAAACAAAAAAATACTAACTGCCTCCGGTCATAGGTGTGGAGGACTGAAGCATAACCTTGTAGGTTTCGAAATGGGAACTCACTAAGTTCCTTCACAAAACCCACCAAGTTGTGAAACCCACCAGGTTCTATAACGAAATCTACCAAGTTCTGACATGAAACGCCCTTAGTTGCCGAAGCTAGAGTGAAACTGCTAGATTTCGGAGCAGTTAACCATTTCAGCATTAAAAGCCAACCAAACAACTACATTCAAAAACAAATCTCAATATTAATCTCCATAATTAGATTTGCAAAATCAAACAACTAGATCTAAAAAAAAAAATTTCAAATCAAAACCAAAATAACAAACAAAAAATCATATTAAAAATATTAAAACATTACTCAATGCTATATGGGACATTTTCAACATATTACTAAAAGCTATGAACTTCATATGCTAAAGTATATGATCTGCTTGTAGTGCTTGCAATAATTAATTTAGTAGTAATATATTTCCTTCATAAAATTCAATAATAGACCAATTGGACTAAGAATCCAACTGAATTTTATCATAACCTAACCTTATATCAAAAAATTCACACCAGACTTTGGTTCCAAAATTACTAGGAAATGAATCCAAAATTCACACTCAATTTTCTCAACTCGAAAAACTAATGAAAACCGAAACAAAGACTGGAAAAATAAATGGCTAAGGTCAAATTGAAGAATAGGCAAAGGCGATTGGGAAGAGGAAAACACCATTTTGGAGGTAGGGCCTATACTCAATGTAAGAGAAGTGCATCTTGATGTCGTGAAGGGTCTCACAATGGCATAGATTGTTTCAATCCATTGTCATAAGGAGCTCCTCATGGTGTCCTCGGATTGGTAATGAGGCTTGTAGTCTTGTGATTGGATCGTGAACTGGAATACCGCTTAGAGAGACTTGAACCAGTTTTTGAGCACATTTGGAAGGCAAACAATGAGAGGCAGTTGCAAACCTAACCCACTGGAGGATTTTAAATTGGAGACCTTGTTGACAATCTTGAGGAGATCGATCTCCTGGTGAGACATGGTGGAGGCACCATAAGGGAGGTAGATAGGGGAGACAAACAAGAGAGAGAGGCATACAAAGAGGAGAGAGAGAGAGGAATTTGTTTTGATTTATGGTTTGATTTAGTATTTAGGTGATTAGATAAAATAATGGTCAAAATAGTTGATGTGATTATTATTAAAAACTTAAACAAAGGGAAGTTATAAAAAGACACAAGTGAGAGGGCAGTTTTTATAACAGACTTACTTACGGGGTACTCTATATAATTTTCTCTTTCTTTAGTTATTTACCTTGTTATACCATATGTTTTTAGTTTGTTTAAAAAGTATACTTTTAGTTTTTTGATCTCATTAAATATATATCATCAAATTACATTTCATAAATAAATTCATACCTTTCTTTTGGTCAACACTGAGTTTTAACCTTTAAAATATTCAAACTATGCTCAAATAAAAAGTTAAAAGAATTAAAAGAATCAAAAGAAAGAATACACCCCTTTAAAATAACTAGAACACCTAAAAAATTTCAACCATTGATCCTACAATGTTTTGACCTCAGTCATTAATCTAAACCTATTTCAAATAACTAAAACACCTAAAAAATTTCAGCCATTGATCCTATAATGCTTTGACCTTAGTCATTAATTTATAAAAACTTTCTAAACCCTAACATATCAACAAAACATTCAGACTTATATCACCCACTACCTCCTTGGTCGTACTCTGCCAATTATTGTTGGCCCCTTGCCCTTTGAACAACCATTCTAGAGTCTATAAACGCGTTGCTAATTTTTCCCTGGCATAATACAACGTTGTTTGATCTTGTCCTCTACACGGCCATCGTCTATTCTCTACGTATACCAATTGTCGTAGATCTTGCCTCGTGTACTTAATAGTGTTTAATTTACATTAATTTTCTATCATTTATCCATATGTTTTATTTGTTAGTTTTTAGATTTTCTTGTGCTTTTATGTGTTTTTATGTTTTGCAAGTGTTTTGAGTCAAAAGAATGAAAAGAGGATGAAACAATGGACTTATGAGCATTTCAGATTTGTTTCAACATTGTAAATTAGCGCCAGGCATCTAGGCTTTGGATTTTAGGCCTAAAAGTTGCTACCTTGGCACCAAAACAACAAAAATTTCAAGCCTCAGACCAGAGAAGAGGTGCCCTAGTGCCATGTTTTAGCGTTCCAACTTAGCCGGGTAGGGAATTGACACCCTAGTGCTACATGTTCAGCAAATCCCAAAAGTGCGCCCTCGCGCCATTTTTCAAGGTCTTTGCATATGTTTCCATGTTCTACTCCAATTTTTGACCTAAAAAGGGTACAAACTTTCCCCTTTTCAGCCTAATAATGCAAACTTATAAATACCACACTTTGAAGCACAAAAGCCATAGTTTTTTTTTTTTTTCCAAAAATTCTCAGCTAAGAGGTCTTTTCAGTCCTTGAAGAAATAAGAACTCAAGAAATGAAAAAAAAGCTCTGGTGGTGGCTCAAGGAGTATCATCCTTATGGAAGACACTTTAACACCATTATCATTCTTTTTTTTTCTTCACTCTTTCTTTTTTTTTTTTATATGTTTTTAGTTTATTTTTATTTCTAGTTAAGGGTGATTTTGAAATCCTAGACATGGTTATGTGATTAATTTCCAAAATTATTTTCCAATTTTCTAATTGAAATTGTTTATGTTTGTTGATACCTATTTTTTCGCAAGGCATAATCCCAACTCGTGATATGGGCCAAGGTAAGGTATGTGGACTCAAGCCACGAAGTAGGGTTCTCCAAGTGGGTTGTGGTTTAGAAGGCCGAGGAACTTAGAGGGGCCCATTTTATTTAGTCTAATTAGGTTTTTAACTCACTTAGGTGGTTTTAAGTCTAATTGAAATTAGAATAAAATGGGTATGGAGGAAATTAGGTTAAAACAAAGACAAAAGGCTCATTTGAAAGCCATAATCCAACTGCTGGGGAAGCCTACTTTTTGGCCTACCTGACACATCAGCCTATTGGCTAGATTAGCTTGACAGTTCACCTAAGGAAGCCTAGGTATGAGGCATGTGACCCTGTGACCAGAGACCAGTAATCCCTTCAATCAAGACAGGTTAAAAGCGGATGCAATTCCAAGGTCTGATTCATGCTCGACATGGAAAAGCAAAGCCCACCTTTTGGATACTTTTGTGGCAGGTCACCTAAAATGGTCTTCCTAGGTCGGTTAGTAATCAAGGTTCCCAACAACCCAATCTTGTGCTGGCGCTTAAAATTCCAAACCTGGAGGAAAAATTCCTCCAATAGGAAGTTGCTACTTATAGTCTCTTACATGGAATCAGGCTGGAACTCCCTCCAACTAGATGGAAAAAGTAGTAGACCCCTAACTGGACTAAGTCCCCTTTTTCCTTGTAAACACCCCCCCTTTACCACCTTAAAAGGAGGTTAATGTAACCCATACAACTTAGACCATGAAATGCCAAGCTAAGTCAAGCTCCATAAGCACTTTCTTTTCCCTTCATCTTTACCTCAAAACCTCCATAGCCATAATATCTCTAAGCTAAGCCTCTACACCATGACCTCAAACCGCCACCATACCATTCCAAAGCTTCCACAAACTTCATTTCCAACCTTAAACCACCAAGGGATAGTCACCTCATGATCTAAACCAATCATCCCCATTTCCTAGAAAACTCAAGTTTCTATATGTTCTAACGAGCTTTAAGAATGTCTAAAGTCCATATCCTACCTCATTTGAGCCCAAAAAATACCACAAACCTTACCAAAACTATGCCTTTACAGGACCAAAATAAGCCTCATGAACAAGATGTTGGGTTTTGGACCCAAAAACATGACAAACACAGTGGAATAGAGTTTTAAAATTTTTCTTGAACTTTCAGGATCCTTCTCATGATGCTGCATACAAATAATTGAATAGATACAAACTTATGGGTTTGGTAATAACTCTAGATGATTAAGCGTTCTAAAACTTTCAGGTCTTCCTTACTATTCTCTTCCTTATGGATCAACTGGTATATGGGTACCGGTGACATCTCTTAGATTATCTCTTCAATATCTCCTTCCAACCTTTCTTCTCGGCAGAGATTCTTCACACTCTAATGGGGAGAGCTAAAGAACACTAGATGGAAGCCATAGAAAAGTCTCATAAAAAATAGGACCTTCAAGGCCTATTTATAGACACACTGGCTAGATGGTTAGACCAAAATCTCCAAAGAGATTTTCTTAGAAAGAATCACATCCACGACTAAGGTGGTTGAGCGTGATCTATCATTTCTCCAATAGGAGAATAACATTTGTCCCAAGTACCTGATTCGGTGTGATTCTGTATTCATCTAGAATTTGTTAAAGATCCGATTTTGGTTCAAACTTAGATATTATTTATTTTAACTTTTAAAATGAATATCTTACATAATTTTCTCAATTATTTAAATTATCTCATAATTCAAATAATTATTTGCATAATATATTTCAACTCTTGAAAAAGATTCTTATCGACTAAGATAACAATTAGATGACATGAAGATCATTGAACTATTTGAAACTTAAATCATGGATATAGTGCTACCTTGGACTCCCAGAGTCCCAGTATACGGTGCTACACATAGTCCTAGTCGACTTCTGTGTGAAATTACAATTTTGCCCCTAATGACAAAATTAATCTAAAGAGATTTTTATTGATCCATCTGCAAGATTGTTGTAGAGCTAGCAAGTAGAGCCAATGAACATATATGAAAGCTAAAAACTCATGAGTTACGACATAAAATAAATAATTGTGACATTAGTTAATATAAGTGAAAAAAGCATGTAATGCTAATAAAGATACTAACAAGGAACTCTTATGGAATTATACCAACAAGCAAGGAAAAGAAAAAAAAAAGAAGAAGAAGAAACTTAATATACAACAAACAATTAACTCAAAATATTTCCTAAAAAAGAATTAATTCAAAATATAAGATTAGAAATTTGTGGGGAACAAATAATGACGATAACTTTTATTAAAGCATGTATTAATGTCTTATATTTTTTTGCATAAGCCTTATTATTCATATTCCAAATCATAAAAGTAAACATGTATAAAAATATATGAACATTAAAATTGATTTCCTAAAATTTAAAAAAATCATAAATCTGTATATTGTATTACAAATAACATAAGTTTACAAATATATCTCAATGTACTTTATTTGTTAGCTATTGATGTTAATAAATGTTTACGGATCATTTAAACTTTTGACCAAAAAAAACCTAGAGGAAAAAATGAGACAAAAGAATATGAGATAAAAGGAAAAAAAATAATAATGGAAGAATTTTACCATAAGAAAGGAAATAAAAGAGAAGAAAGAGTATAGAAAAAAAGGGAGAAAACAATTAAAAAAGAAAAGATGGAATTTAAATAAAGACACGGTTATGCAAAGAATATGATACAGTTATGCAAATCTTACGGTACCTACCTAAATCTTTGATTTTTTTTTTTTTTCGGAGACAGTTTTGCAAGCTAATGGAGGGGATAAATGAGTTTGAGTCTTTGAGAGAGTGAGGCAAAAGAATGGATTCAGTCATATATTTAAGGTTTGAGTTTAAAATGAGTTTGAGTTTGAGTTTAATTAGACTTGTCCAAAACGTGCAGAATGGGATTAGGGACTGAGTTTAAATTAGACTTTTTTTATTATGTACTTTTAAATTAGACTTTTAGATAATTACTGATAATCATACTCTCTATAAATTACTTTTTGAAAAGATAATCAAAGGGATTGATAGAAGGAAATAGGGTCCTTAAACATTTTGTAGTAAAAAAAAAAAACAAAAAAAACCATTATCGATGAAGGGTAGTGTAATTGGGGGGAATTTCGCGCCAATTACAGGAGACTGTTTTATGTAAAATCTGTCTTCTATGGAATGTGCAAAAACTTCCCCTTCATACATAGACAATAGAAGACTGTCATATTAAAAAAACCGTCACTTTTAGCTACACAGAAAATTTTGAAAGCTTTTGTGCTCTCCCACGTCTACATATGTGATGGTTTTAGTAAAAACCCATCATCTCTAATGACACAAAATTGGCACACGTGTCTCCCCTTTTTATAAAAACAATCATCTATTAACCATCTTATATTCTATCATTTGTTGCAGTGGGTCATCATGCATATAAGTTCATCTCTAGCCTAGCATGTAAAACATTCTCACAAATTCTAGAAAAAAAAGCGTGCAAAAAATTATACAAGACAAGAAAAATGGGAGATAAGAAGAACCCTATGCCTGGGCCAGTCCACCATTTTCTCTATGTTGAATAATAGAATATAGTTTTTTTTTCCTGGTTGAACTAATTTATTTAAAAAACCAATTCTATTTTAAACTTTGTAATCTATTCTTAATATATTGTTGTCTTTATATTGTAATTAGCATTACAATATTTGATAAGATCGTTCATCTAATTAGCTAGTGGATGACACCAAACTTTATTAAAAATCATAATGTCTAGTCCTCATTTCATAAGTTGATGAGCTTTATATTATACTTAGTCATTTAATTATATTCTTTGTGTATGAACCTTTTAAATCCATAATTAAAGACATCGACTGGTATTGGATGCCTATGATGCCATACTTCAATAATCACTCGTGTAGACTCGTCTAAAGATTTGACGACGATCATGGAAACTATTTGTCTAATCGACAGAGGTAATATGTCTACACATTAGAAGACGGTTAATAACCATTGTCTAAAGTCAATCTAGGCCCAAATAAGGCACCAATTGGTTGATGTTAGACGACAGTTTTTTAGATAAATTGTCATCTAATATTCACTTTAGACGATGGTTTTAGTCAAAAACTGTCGTCTAATACTGACCTAGCCATTATACGACTAGGCTTTATTTTCTTTGCCAACAGGTGGCCTTCTTCTATTCAATTTATTTTAATGATCTCACAATTCACTGATAACAATAAATTAGTCATAATTTACAAAAAATTAAAACATAACTAAATATACACCTCACATATACAAAGAAAACATACTTGTAGAAAATAAGAATTCAATAATTAGGTTCAAATGAATTATTGTACTGACCTGCCCATTCATTCATCACCTCACTCGAATGTTTATTGGTATAAAGATCTTGGCTCATCAAGATTTACGGCCACCCATTCATTATAATATCTCTTATATACCCTAGCTAAAATAGCCATATTCTTTATCCACTTGTAGTAGGGTTATACTCTAAAGAAGACATTAAAAATTTATTAGTTTAAATAACAATAATTGCATTTTCAATTATAACTATGTTTATACTTGAATGCTTACCTTTCGTAGTAGTAGAATTCTAGTATTTTCATGTGGCTTATTGAAGACAACTTTAGTGCTTGTTTTTATTTCCCATGCATTGAAGGCTCTAAATACAATTCGTTAAAAGTGCAATCACTCAAAAAATAGATGCTATAATTTAGCTAGCAATAATAAGTTATATAGAACAATAATCCACTTATATTTGAACCATTTTGTTGAAGTTGGGGCGTATTGGTTGGCTAAGTGGATTGAACTATAAAAATCAATCTTTTTGGGTGAACAAGGGCCAATATCCAATGATCTCTACCATTATATGACATGAAGTAATACTTGTCGGCTTCTACATTTGACAAAAATTTAAAGATCAAATTTGCTCATTCTTGCATCGAAAGCTTAGCAGCGCCTAACAGATAAGAGGTGATATAGAGATTGATGAAACCATACAAGTTAAGCAAATTGAATCTTTGGCAATATTGCCATAAGAAACTATAAACTAAAAAAAAAACAAATATTATTAGATGATGATAAGTAACAAGTTAAACAAAAGTATAGATATAGTTAAATATCTCACGTATACTATGATACATGACACACTAATTTGAATAAAGCCAGTGAACCAATCAATGTCATCGGTAGTGATATATAGGGGTTCATCCTCACTTTGGGTGATGTCAAAAGGAAATATAATTGTAATTATGCTGAAGGCGTCGATGGGATTCTTTGAATAACTATACAGATTTTCCATGTTTGGAGGTAATCCTTCCAAACCATCTATTGGTTGTGTCACCTCCATTACATCCTCCATTTGTTGCTTCTTTTTCCCCTCGGTTTCTTTGTATGGTTCATTGATAGGACCTAAAGGCTCTTTGCCCTGACGATGGTTGTTGATTTATCAAAGCGTTGCTTATTTGACTTAACAACCCCATTTCAATCCATGCTTTGGGCCGAGCAACAAATCCTTCAAGATCATTGTTCATGACCTTATTTTGCTTAGTTGGAAAAGGCAAAGGCGTGTCCCTCATATAATAAGTATTAATTGTAATGCACACATTACGTTCCCCCACTATCCTACCATGAATCATTTATGTGGGGAGAGTATCCTTTCACACCCTTTTTGTTACAACAACGTTAAAATAAACAACACTACCTTTCTGGTTGTTAATGATGTTAGAAGAAGGTAAGTTTCACCCTTATAGAGACTTGATGAGGGCGGCTCTACAAGTGGTGCTGGCGCGGTATGAGCAATGCAACTTGCTTTTATACTGGTGCATTGTTCTACCGTAGGCACCATATTTTCTTCTATGTGGGAGGAGAAATTCTCTTGAACTTGACTTCTTATAGTCGCCTCACACTCGACAAACTTAAACTCTATCATTTCCACTTTCTTATGTAGTTAAATCAACTCTATGTTGGACTTTGAGCTTCAGGTGAATTGAAAATATTAGGACTATTTCAGAAATTGAGATTAACTGTGCATTCATCCCGAATGTTCAAGATTGGCCATTGCGACAGTCAATACATAATGCATCCCCTGTGATTGGAACATGCCTTGGGAGGCTTACTCCTCATACTCATTCTATTAATCATGAAATTAATACAAGTTAAAATTAACCACAGTTGATATAAATATTGAAATATTAAAAGTTAAAAAGATTAAGTAACTTAAAATTCTTCAACCAATCTCTCTGCATCTTAGATTTTTAGGTTGTACAAAATTTGAAATACTACTTTTGTGGGGAGCTTGAAAACATTGGGGTCATTTTTGTAGCCTTTAATGAAAGCCTTTTTTAGGTTGTACCTAAAGTCTTTGGTCATCTTACTAGCGTTTGTCATCAACTTCTTCCTTATCGTGTCAGGAATGATGAAGGACACAACAATACCTTGCCAAACACGTTCTACATTGTCCTTATTGCTCTTTTCTCTCCAATCATTTGTTGTTATGGGGGTGTGCTCTCGAACTAAAACTCTAAATATAATTTTAGAGCTCATCCCCTCTTTTCCAAGAGCTTAATTTTTTTCATTGAATTGAACTTATATCTTTGTACCTTTCGATCTCAACCTTGACACTTTCTTCATCAAAGTTACTCTTCTTTTTTATCCACATCCAGATTGAATGGATCCCTTTTCCAGAGCTCATAACCATCTTCTTATATGTTTCCTCCTCCATCTCAATGAATTCGTTGTCCGAAATGTTGAAATATTCTTAAGCAATAACATTTATTAAAAACACTAAATTAATAATAACACAAAAACTAACATATAATTAAAATGAAAATAAACATATAATTAAAACCAACATATATATAAAACTAAAATATAATAAGACTAAAAATAACATATAAAGCCTACACTAACATGTAAAACTAATAACATTAAAACTAAAATTAACACACTAATTAAAACAAATAATGTTAAATTAACATAAAACCCATTTACCAAAAACTAATTACAACAATTCCATTTACAAATTCTAAATATAAAAACCTTAACTAAATAAAAACCTAATTACAAACCTAACAATCTCCAATTATAAACTCAAAATCATTTGAAATTTCCATTAAAATAAGCATGAAAAAAATTTAAATAATTGACAAGAAAAATTTGAAAAGCTACATTATTATATAAAAGAAACAAAAACCTTTAAGTGAGAGCTTGCGGTGGGGCTCGACAAAGAGGCTCCAAACGACAAAAGGAGGCAGAAGGAAGGAGGTGATAGAGGAGTTCTTGTGGTGGCAAGAGCTCACGAGGGTGATGGTAGCAAAAGGAGGCCTCAGAAGGGTTCTTGTTGTGGCAATGAAACAGTTCTGAACGGTGACAAAGATAGCTCAATGGTTCTTGCAGTCGGGCTCCAAACGGCGGCAAAGGGCTTGCAACAGAGATGGTGACAGATTGAGGCAACAGAGGGCTTTGGAATCGGAGATTTGAGAGTCAACGACGCTGAGAGAGTAGGTTTTGATTTTTGAGTGGGCAGGATAATTAAAGAATATTAGATGACAATTTTCTATAAAACGGTCATCTAAAATTATACATTAAACAATGGTTTCTCAAAAACCGCCATCTAATGCATGCGACATTTATTACTAATAAATACTGCGTGATTTATGATGACAGTTTTCTGCAAAATCATCATCTAATAAGAGCTGCATAAGCAATAATTTCTAGTTGTGAATTATCATATGAACTATAAATAAAATACTTAAACTTTGTTATCTAAAATATAAATTTTAAAAAGACAAAGCAGGAATTTACACATTATGCATGAAAAGTACCACATTCTAATTATGATCACTAAAAGTGACACCTATATAATTATAGAATACATTAAACTAGACCGAGTTTTAATGCTTATATAACTCTACGACAGTTTTTAAATTCTACTATTGTTGGTCATTCATAGATTCCTCTTGATTGTTAGTATTTAATGAGTTCACGTTCATTTATTGCATTTTTTGCTTGTCAATTGGTGAGATTATTTTAGAAATAAAAAACTCGACTAGCTAAAGATATAATATATTGAGTTGGGAACATTAATTAATAGATTATTTTAGTGAGAGAAAACTATACAAATTAAAGATAAAATATAGGAGAGTATTGTTGGAGCTTACATTATATATCCATATAGCGTCATGCTAACTCCACAATTCTCTGCCATGAATTAATAGAATTTTCTTAAATATCTTCAATCGTCAAGTTCAGTTAGAGATGGAGGTTTCCTATACTCTGTATGGCTCCAACTAAGAGTGTTTGGGACACATAGGTATATATTCTATGTAACAATATGTTCTTAAGTTTATTCAAAAATTATAGTTCACCCGCAACAGTTTTTCTAAATTAGTCCCTTTAAATTTCATGTGCTCCACGCATGCCCAAATTTATTAAATTTTTAACACATTTTTCTTATAGAGGTACCACAAGTGTATCAATAACTAAGCTCCGGCATCATTAGTATGTCAATTAAAAGTTTACAGGTTAAAAGAGACAAATGATATTACTCGTGGGACAAAAGTGAAATTGATTGAAGGATTTTGACCTAAAAAATAACCAAAATACTATTTGAAATGGTTTTCCTATGTGTTTTTTTACTTATTTTTGAAAGTTTTAGTTTTTTCTATCTTATTTAAGGATAAATTGATTATTTTAAATGTAATTTAATATGAAAATATATATTTGATAAGATAAAAAGTTGAAAATCTGCTTTTGAATAAATCTAAAATAGAGAATATAGTAAATAAATATCCCTATATTTTGTGTGGCAGTATGGGTACCAGTTACACAAAATATTTATTCTAAACGTTAGATCAACTATATATTTAGACTGACATATGGCAAATCCTGCGCCAGACGCCCACTCCCTATAGGGATGTTGTGATTTTCTTAGTCTGATCAGGTAAAAGACAGTTTTCCAATCCAAATACATTCGTAGAGTTTCATATGTTTAGATCGTACCTTGCCTCTATCTAAGATTTCTTTGCACCTCTCAGTCCTTTTTAGTGCAAAGGAATCCATGACTAAAAAAGGACTGAAAGAAGAATTGGTGTCTAGGCTTGAAGGAGACCAACTGATCCAACAGAGTTCAACCAGTGCCCATACGCTGTTTCACTTAAGGAGAGGAGAACAACGATGAAGATCTACTGTGTCTATAACGCTTGATCATCCAAAAAATAATGGTTTAAAAAACGTATTTTGCATATATGTAATAATGAACACGTATTTTATCAAACAACGTGAGCCAAAATAGACCTCAAGGGGGTTTAGCAAGGTTCTTTTGCACTCCATGCCTTGTGCAGCATGTGGCTAAAGCCCACCACTTGTGCTGTTGACATGCTAAAAGCACGGTTGTGTACTTAGCGTGCACACTATGTAGGCAAGCGAGGTTGCTCCAATATGGCGCGTATCGTGCAAGGCGTTGGTCACCTTTGTGTGGTATTGTGGGTCTTCAAGTTACATTTTTATACATTTCCATTAATGCTCTAAATTTATGAATAAGGCATCAATAAGAATTATGTTATTAATTCAATATCCAATATCGAATTTATATCTTAGACCACTCTTCCATCTAAGTTCCCATATTCATACTATATGAGAATATCATTATTCTTTATATAATGAATGAAGTTATAGATTCTGTAGTGATGAAGTGGCGTTCCTTAATATCTATAGTGTTATGACATTTAATTATATGCAAGTTATTGATTTAAAAAAAAAAAGCATCTCACCCATTGGTAGATCAAAAGACTTATTAAGCTATGAGCTCATAAATTGGCTATCTAAAATGATAGAACATAAATTCTTTATGTTTAAACAAAAAGAATTTAATCAAGGAACTAATTCTATTACGATCATATTAAATGTATTTACAATTTATTGATGTCGTTATAATTGTAATCAACATTATAACAATCCGACTAAGATTGGTCCTCTAATTAGGTAATAGACAATGCTACAACTTTATCAAAAATCATATTGTTCAGCTTCGATTTCACTAGTTGATGAATTTTATATAAGTATTAATTATGTCCTTTCTGTTTGGGAGCTTCATCTCTATAATTAAAGACATTGGCTTGTATAAATAATTATGACATTTTACTCGAAATATAAGAATAGTTAATTACCATATGAAATATTATAAATAAGATGTTCAAATTTTCTGTTATTAGTCGAAGTAAGAATTTACATAGATTGCTTTAAGAATACGCCGTTCCAACAATGAACACTAAAATGATTCCCAAATTTGAATTAGACCTCGATAGAGTTAACATTCTTGCGTAATTCCAAAACAACTATATTTTATCATTGTTAGCCCATTTACGGATGATATTATTTAAATATCTTTTGGTTTGTTAATGAATAATAATATTTTAGTGATTAAAAAACTTGACAAATTGGAGATATAATACATTAGGGATAAGTAAAAACATTAATTCATAGATATGAAATCCATAAATATTAGACCGTATTTTCGATTTAGTAGTGAAGTAAATTAAAATTAAAGATTACGTAAGATTTAATGATGACAATATTAATACCTAGAATAATTGGAGCGTAAATTATAGATATTCACATGGTCCGTATGCTAGTTCTATATTTCTCAGCGTTGAATTAATGAAACTTTCTTAAAAATATTCAGCCACGGGACCGTATAAAATTCAATCAGTTGAATAGGTTTTCTATGCCTTGCATGGCTCCAACTAATAGCATTTGGAAGACATGGGTGCCTGCGTATTTCCATGTTACACTGATAATTACAGATAATACTAGCCGAAAACCTGTGAGTTGCTACGGAGAATATTTGTGTTATATAAAAACTTGAAAATATTTACATTATAAAATTAGTCTATATAATAGAGACATAGATATACATACATTGATATAATATTATATTTAAAAGATTTTTACAATGTTTTATAGCTTTTGTTTTCCCATTTTCTTTGGTTCTTTCTCATTGCAAAATAGGAATATAAATAAAATTAATAATTATTATTAAGGAAGTTAAAATGTTGGATTATTTGTATTGTAAATTAAAGGATTTAAAAGTAGTTATATTACCTGGTCATTAGACAATTTTTTTGTTGATTCAATTGTTTTTGTTTCATAACTGAAATGGTAAAAGATTATTAAGACATATATTTGGAATAATAAATGTTGATTTTTAAAGATATTTAATATAAATTAGTAAATAAGTTTTACTTGGGTCAACTTTTTTTGGTAATAAAAAAGAGCAAGATGATAATATAACAAAACAAGAGGTAAGATGACCAAAAAACCCCTAGCACAAAAAAAGAATGGAGAAGACAAATAAAGGCAAAACAGACAAAGCACACCAAGAAGATAAAATGACCATGAACCCGCCATCAAAATCAAAAGCAAAGGAGAAAACTGAGGGAGGGTAAAACGGGCAAAATACTGTACAAACTGCCTAGTATATATGATAGTTTGTTTTGAAAGTTAAGATAATTATTCTGTAAATTATTTGTTTTAGAAGTTAAAAATAAAAAATTATGTAAACATGTAAATATATATTTAAATGGATAAATAAAATGAACCAATTTTGGCTTCTAATGCTGTTTTTGGGGGGGACAAAATTACACAATCTAATTATTTGGATTGATATATGGCAAACCGTGCCACCCGCCCACTCCTTACAAGGATCTGGCGATTTTCCTAGTCTAATGTGAAAGAAAGTTTTCCAATCCCAATTATATTTAGTGTCTTCTATATTCAAAACTTTTCTTTTGTCTATCTAGGATTTCTTTGTCCTCCTCTTTAGTGCTAATGAATCCGTAACTAAAAAGGATTGAAACTAGCATTGGTGACTACTTTTGAAGGAGATCAACCGATCCAATAGAGTTCAACCCCTGCCCAGACAATAATTGACTCAAAGAGAGGTAAATAACAAAGAAGATTAGCTTGTAATGCTTGATTTTATCAAACAACGTGAGTCAGAATAGAGCAAAGGGTCTAGCAAGGTTCTTTTGTGTACCATGCCTTGTGCAGCATGTGGCTAGTCCACAGCTTGTCTTGTAAGCATGCTCAACACACTAGTTGTGTGCTTAGCATGCACACAGTGCGGGCAAAGAAGGCCACCCTCATATAGCATGTCTTCTACGAGGCATTCGTCGCCTGCATCGGGCCTTGTGGGCCTCTTACCCCGAGTCAGGGTCTTGTGCGTGCCCAATCCCTATATGGTTTTGAGAAATAATCCCCACTAAAATGGGCTTTGAATTCTATAAACCATGTTTAAGTCTCATTTAATTATTCTAGTATTTATGATTTTCTTAACTTAAGAGTAGCTCAAATGACAAGCATTTCAATACATGTCAAATCAAACCCCATTCCAATTCTTAGAAAAGGTACTCTTACCAACAATACCACAACAGTGAATTAATCTTTCCTAATTAATTTATTTGATTATATATAAAAGAAAGACATAGGGTATATGTATCCTCTTTCTTTACATTTTCCATCTCAAATTGTCAAAATTTTTACCATAATTGTATAATAAATTTTATCTGATCAATTTTCAAATTGTTTCTCAAGAGCAAGCATGCCACAGTTGAAATTCCTAAATATAGTTTTCACCCTGTGGATCAGTTGGGGTTAGTGCCCTATAAGCTACGACATTATGCATATTGTTAATAAATAAATAAAGTGACATTTATAATTATTTTGGTTGTTTATAATTATTATGAATACTTTTATAAACATCAAGAAAATTCCAAGATTATTTATGTGACTATAAATTTAGCATATAAGTGTGAAATGCTTATGGATAAAATTTATATATAATAATCTAAATAGTCTGTAATAATTAATAAAAGTTTAGGATCCTTGATTAAATATTACAAGTACAGTCCAATCTTATTTAGAATGAAATATTTTTATCTGGGCTATTAATGTACAAACATTGATTGGAGGTACTTATATAATGAGATTATATAGGATTAGACCAGATAAATTATGAATATCTGATAATCATCCGTTACAAATAGAGTATTCAAATTTATCACTATGATGATTGTATATTTGACAGTCTTAATCCTGAGTATTTATTATATTCCTATTTATAACATTACGTTTTTTGATTTACATGGTAAGATTTGTCTAAACATAGATCATAACTTATCATCTTGTAAACATAATGGAATAAATGGTTTGGGAATAATATTATACTGATAGGGAATCCATTCCATTCTTATGGAAGATAGACAAATAACTCTCTTAGGTGATGATTTAAGGTTTGAATAGTAGAATACTCATTCATAATAAGATTATGAATTAACTGTTCACTTGAGAATTATTGGAACTCAAGAATAAATATGTAATAAGAGAGGTAAATGAAAATTGAACTATCTTTTATTATGAACTATTTATAGAGGACTGACTTATATATAATTATTATATCAATAGACTACTCACTAATTTTCTTTGAGTAATTTTCTCTATAGTCTCAAGAGTTCAGTTTCAAGTTTTTATTAAAGTAACACTAAAATTCATGAATTTAGCACATTAATTAAAGAGTTTAATTAATTGTCAAATTTATTGGAGCTTGAGTTGTAGGTCCATAGATTCCCAATGCCACCTCTATAACACTTTATTGGATTTAATGCATGGGATAAATTATATATATGTAATTTTGAATTATTGAATTCTGAATTAATTATTTCACACTTAAAATATTAATGTGACAAAGTAAAAATGTTCTCACTGAGCATTAGTTAAATTAATTAATTGATTATATTTAATTAATGAGATTAATTAAATATGTTTTAAATTAATTAATTGATAATATTTGAATAATAAGATTATTAAATGTAATTTTAATTTTGTATGTGACACATGTAAGGTGGGATCATATTTGTCTTTTCTAACATGGACACAAAATTAAATTATTAATTAATTTAAAATCTATGCTTAAATAAATATGATTTATTTTTGAATTTAAATATATATATAAGATTTTAATTATATAATATATATTATATATACAAAATCTACACGTGATTTTATTTTTAAATATATATATAATATTTAGAATCACAAACGAACGTGATTTTCTTTTCTTTTTTAAAAAAACAAATACATTATATATATATATATACACATATTATAGAATCACGTTATATCGTTTCAAAAAAAAAAGATAAGGTATTGGAGTATATCCCTTCCCTATATATCTGATAGGGTAGTTATTTCAAATTTAAAATTAATTAAAAAATAACTAATTGCTCAGATATAAAAAAAAAAGATAATAGTTATCTCATAGATCTTTTCACATAACTTTTATTGAATACTCAGAGAGGAAAAATTGAGAGTTCTTTCTTTTAAAAAAAAGTTTTGTTATCTCATGTGTTGAGTATATTGCAGATCTAGAAAAGTGTGAGGTTAATTTATTCTTGTAGTTTGACACCCACGCGTCTTTCCATTGGTGTGGAGACTTGGCTTGGAAGACCGTGTTGTCAAAGAGGAAAGCTAGGATATCCTGTTAGGTTTTCAAAAGGATTATAAAAATTCTCTAAGCTTCCAATTGTTAATTAAAATTATATAACTATTCCCAATGAACAAATTTTTCAGAAAATTTATGTTTGTCAACGATCTGATCATTCTGTTGCGTTTAATATTTAATTCCAAAAAATGACATCAGAGCAGTTTATAGCATATATAATTTTAATTAACATGATTTTATTTTGATAATATCATGTTCTTGATGTATGTTTGTAGGACACTTTGCATTTTTGTAATATTTGTTTATGTGATGAATGGATATTCTATGAACAGATTTTTGGTCTTAATTATATGATCCTTTTGAATTGGTAGTTTTATTTTCATTTTTGATTAGATCAAAATTGTGTAAGTCCATAATGGGGGCATATGCTTTTTGTAATTTACTATTATTATTTTTTTTCTTCATACCATTTACCTGAACATGAGCCAAGTTCTAAAGTTGAATTGTGCATTAAATGCACGTGTATAAAGTTTAACTGTGCATTATAGGCTTTTGAAAGAAGAATTATTATAAAAAAGTTTTTTTTTTTTTTGGGTGAAAACTGCACTGCTCGTGGAAACATCTTTGGTGCATTCAGTAATGCATGCAAATTGATTTAAAAAAAATTAATTCATTGCACTTCATAGCACACATATATTTTTTTAAAAGGATTCTTAATTGTAATGCATTGCGCTTCACGTGTATAAGGAACCAACTACACACCTTTCTTCGAAACTGTATCATCTCGCTGAAGCACCATGTACAGCAACAGTTGTTAAACTGCAGACTCCCTGCGAGTGTTTTTCCTTTCTTTCCATTATCGTGCATCAACTACTAAAATTGGAGCTAGGAATTATGCATAATTACAAGAAGACCTTTGTAATTTTTTATCTTATTTTTTATAAGTTGTAATTTAATTATCCAAAAGGACCTGATAAAAAATCCATTATTATTTTCATGTTATTATATTATGTGATGATTGTGATAACATGTTCATGCATTATAACATGTCATCTAGGAAAGTACCCACTTATAGTTATTGTAACATGGCATGTATGTACTTGCATATTATTTCATTTTTTATAAAGTTGTTTATAAAATGATTTAATATGTGATGGATTTAATTTAATAAGATTAAAATTAATTGGGTTGATTTTATAAGATTTTAATTTAAATGATTTTATTAATTAACCAAATAATCTGATTTTAGTTTTAATACTTAAAACTTGGTAAAATTCACATCAATTCTAAGTCCTCTAATTTTAAATTGTTTAATGTTGGGTAGGTTAGACAATTTATAATAAATTTAGATTTTTTTAGAAAATCTGGTAATTTATCTAAGTTTAAGTATGATGAGATTCTGTTAAAACAAAATAATACCCAACAATTAAAAATTGTTTTTATTTACTAGAATTATGAAACATAAGATGTTCTATAGGATAAAACACATCATTTTAAAATAATAAGTGGGAGAAGGTAATATGATAATATAACATGCGGTCTCCATTATTAGCACAACACCATGGATTTAGGAGGCACCTTACAACGCTTTGATTTCGTCCTCCCTGTAAAGGGTGTCCATTTAAATCAATAACAAGGTTGGCCTCCAAAAGATAGGATTTTACAATTTATTTCAAAATTGACCTATCCTACGATGGCAATTTTGAGTTAAGTTATTAGAATATGAAATAGTGGGTCAAACTCATAAAGATATAATTAATTTGTTAATTATATCTTGATAAAAAAATAAACAGTTATTAATAAATATAGTAAATATGAGATATTTGAATATATTTATTAATTAAGAATGCCTCAATTCAATTTATAAATAATTTGACCTACTTTACGATAGCACTTTATTTATAAAAATTTTCGTGAAACTAGTAAAATATTTTATGTATTTTTCCATATTCATCATGCATCACATTTACTATTCCAAAACATATATTTATGATGTTTATGTAACTGTTTAATTTGTGTTATTTATTTATTACAACAACAATGTCTAATCCAATCGTCACTATTCTCTCAAATGAAAAATTAACCGGATATAATTTTGTCAAGTGAAAGAGTAACATGAATATTGTATTAATCTGCAAAAATTATAAGTTTGTCCTGATAGAGGAACATCCTCCACCGCCTGCTGTCAATGCCTCTCGTAATGTACAAGAAGCATATGATCATTAGATCGAGGCAAACAACAAGGCCCGCTGCTTCCTTTTGGCTAGCATGTCTGATGTATTTAGGATGAAGCACAAAAGCATGGAGACTGCATAGGAGATAATGTAGTCTCTTAAGACATGTTTGGCAAACCTTTTGAAAAGGCACTTCATGAAGTCATTAAGGCTGTGATGAACGCCAAAATGAAGGCAGGGTTTTTAGTTAGAGAACATGTTCTCAGCCTGGTTAAATATCTTCATAAGACAGAAGTAAACGAGGCGGTGATAGATGAAGCCACATAGGTGGGGATGATTTTGGAAACCCTCTCCTTTGCATTCCTTCAGTTCAAGAGCAACTATTTCATGAACAAAATGAAATATAACATGACTGAGTTGCTTAATGAGCTGCAAACCTTTAAGTCTATTTCCAAAGAAAAGACTAAAGAAGGTGAGGCAAATGTTGCAGAAGCTCAACCTTCCTCTTTTGCTCAAAATAATAGGAAGAGGAAGAAGAGAACTGAAGGAAGTAGTAAGTCTACGAATAGAGGACAACCTAAGAAGAACAAGAGCAACAACAACAAAAAAAGCTCAAAGCAAAAGAAGCCCAAGGAAAATGTTTCCACTACGGTGCAATTGGGCACTAAAAGAGAAACTGCAAAGAGTATCTTCAGGAGCTCAAAGAAAAGAATAACAATAGTAAATTAGATTTACTCATTTTAGAAGCTTGTTTAGTTAAAGATGACACTTCACCTTGGATAGTTGATTCAGAGGCAACTAACCATGTTTGTTCTTCTTTGCAGATGCTTAGTTCTTCTAAGGAGCTTGTCGATGGGGAGCAAACGATAAGAGTAGAAATAGGAGTGGTTATTTCGACAAGAGCAATTAGACTAGTTAAACTTTATTTTAAAAATAACTTTTTTAATGTTGGACAATGTTTATTATATTTCTAGTTTTCGTAGAAATTTGATTTCTATTTCTAGGTTGTTTGAACAAATATTTAATGTTTCTTTTAATGGTAAGTATGCTAATATTTCTAGAAATGGTTTGAATATTTGTTTAGTACAACTGGAAAATAGGCTTTATGCTTTAAGGCCCAGTGAAAAATCAGTATTGAATGCCGAAATGTTCAAAGTTGAACAACCAAAACCCAAAAGGCAAAAGGTTTCTTCTAATGATAAAACATACCTATGAAAACTTAGATTAGATCATGTTAACCTTGATAGGATCAACAAACTAGTAAATGATGGTCCTTTACGAGAACTAAAAGTTAACTTTCTTCTAGTTTGTGAATCTTGTCTTGAAGGTAAAATGACCAAAAGACCTTTCTCTGCAAAAGGCAAGAGGGCCAAGAAACCACTTGAGCTAATACATTCAGACGTCTGTTGTCCATTGAATGTACAAGCACATGGTGGTTATGAATAATTCGTCACATTTATTGACAATTTTTTGAGGTATAGATACATGTACCTGATGCAAAGGAAATCTAAAACTTTAAGAAAGTTCAACGAATTCCAAGCAGAAGCTGAAAAGCAATTAGGAAAGACGGTGAAGACTCTTCGATCTAATTGAGGAGGAGAATACCTTGATACTAAGTTCAAGGATTATTTGATAGAACATGGTATTCTATCACAACTTACGACACCTGGAACACGTTGCCAAGAGAAGAAATCAAACGTTGCTCAATATCATGAGAACTATGCTCAGCTACTCATCATTATCTACTTCATTATGGGGATATTCACTACAAACTGTGATATATCTTCTAAAAATGATTCCATCTAGGTCTGTTTCAAAAACACCTTTAGAATTATAGAATGGTCATAAACCTAGTATGCGACATATCCTTATATAGGGGTCTCTAGCACATGTGCTAAAAAGAAAGACTGGGGAGCTAGAACCATGTTCTGAAGTATGCTTGTTTGTAGGATACCCAAAGGGAACGAGGAGTGGCTTGTTTTATAGTCCACAAAAAAGAAGGTATTTGTGTCGACAAATGCCACTTTTCTCGAGAATGATTATATGACAAACTATAAACCTCGTAGCAAAGTTGTACTTGAAGAGTTACTTACTGATCAGATCACACTACTACAAATTTTGGATTAGACGACCTTTATTTAATGACCGTTTCCTAAAAACAGTCGTGGTACCGTGAGAAAAGCGGGGCGAGTTACGCTCGCAAAAACGAAGACCGTCGTGGAAGGGATAGGAGCTACAACGACGGTTTTTTAAAAAATCGTCGTGAAAGAGGGGAGATTCCATGACGGTTTTGTGAAAAACTGTTGTGGAAGGAGGGGGATTCCACGATGGTTTTCTCAAAAACCATCGTGGAATCTTCATCTTCCACGATGGTTTTTCATAAAACCGTCGTGGAATTCCTCTTTCATGACGGTTTTTTAAAAAACTGTCATGGTAGCTCCCGTATTCCACGACAGTTTTTTAACAAAATCGTCGTAGTATCTTACTTTAAAACCTGTTTTTCACCTCAACTTTTAGACACAATTCAAAAACTTGCTTCTCAAATACAGACATAGACGCGTCCAAATCAGCTGCCGTCGTCCCTCTCCGCCTTTACACTACTTAATCTTAGCCTAAATTGTAAATTTTTGTTATAAATTGGTAAATTGTTGTTGATTGTGTTGTATAATTAATCCGAAATTGATAAATAGTTGTTGATTTTTTTGTTTATTTCATGAAATTTGTATTGTAGATCATGGGTATGATTTATTTGTTTTATAATGAGTATGTGTAACTTGTGACCGTTGTCGGTGGTGGTGTTTTCGTTTTATTATTAATTAATATATATAGGTGGGTATATATATATATATATAGATTGTGAAATTAATTTTAATTTAATATTTGCTATTTATTATTTCAATTTAGGTATTACAAAATGGATAGAAAATGGATGTGAGATTTTCGATTGTTTAGAGAGTATGTGAATGGTGTGGAGGAGTTCTTGAATTTTGCCAAAAGTCATGCCAATGGTGATAAAATTCGGTGTCCTTGTGTTCAATGTAGAAACCATAGATTGTATCCAATTCCAATTGTTAGAGGACATTTATTTCAAAATAGAATTATAAGTAGTTATCAAACGTGGCATTTTTATGGCGAGTCTAATTTCAATCCAACTTTACTAAGTAAAGAAAAGCAAGCTATTGTGGAGGATAATATGGATGATCAAGACAATAAGGTTGACATGGTCAATGACTTAGAAGAACACTTTATGCACCGTCTGGATTTATTTGAGGCAATGATGAATGATTTAGAGACACCCATGTATGAAGGGTGTACCAATTTTACTAAATTGTCTGCTTTAGTTGGTTTATGGAATTTAAAAGCGTCGGGTGGGTGGTAAAATTCTAGTTTCATAAAGATGTTAGAATTTGTAGGAAGGCTTCTACCAGAGGGTAATAAATTACCAACTAGTATGTATGATGCTAAGAGACTTTGAGCACCTTGGGAATGGATTATGAGAAAATTCATGCTTGTGAAAATGATTGTGTTCTCTATAGGCATGAGTATGAATATTATCATGTGTAGCAAATGTTTATTACAAATTTTTTACGACGGCTTTTGCAAAAACTGTCGTGTAAAAGTATCTTCGACGACAGTTTTAACAAAAACTGTGGTGGAATATATAGATTCCACATCCGTTTTAAAAAATTTCAAAAATTTGAAGAATTATTGTTCCACGACCTTTTTGTGAAAAACCGTCGTGGAAGACTGATCTTCCATAATGGTTTTTCAAAAAACAGTTGTACAAAACCCAGTCTTCCACGATTGTTTTTTGAAAAACAATCGTGGAAGAACCAGTCTTTCACAACTATTTTTCAAAAAACAGTCGTGGAAGACCTAGTCTTCCACGACTGTTTTTTGACAAAACGGTCGTGAAAGGTGGATTCTTTAAATTTTTGAAATTCGCACCACCCACCTATATCTATGCGTGCCCAAGGTTCCCAATATGCCTCACTCTTCTCTCTCAAATCCCTCTTTCTATCTCTCTAAAATCTCTCTCTCTCTCTCTAAAATCCCTCATTCTCTCTCTCTAAAATCGCCTCCACCGTGCCGCCATCACCTCCACTGTGTTGCCAGCACCTCCACCAGGCCGCCTTCACCTCCACCGCCGGTAAGCTCCCCCTCCCTCTCTCTCCCCTCTTCCCCCTCGCCCCCACCCCCCACCCCCCACCCCCCTTGCCCGTCGGTTTTTTGTGAAACCGTAGTGGAATCCCCCTTTTCCACGACAGTTTTTCATGAAACCTATCGTGGAATCCCCCCCCCCCCCCCCCCCCCCCCCCATTTTACCTCTCCTGGTGCCAATTTTTGTATTACACGACAGTAAAAAACCATAATGAAAACTCCACGTTGTACCACAACTGAAGCTTTCATGACCGTTTTTGACCATCGTGAAATTTTTTCATGACGGTTATAAACCGTCATGGAATCCACAGTTTGTAGTAGTGTCAAACCACAACTGATAACTGTTGTCAAAGGACAAGATGAGGAGACCATGTCTCCAGATCAAGATATCATACTACCTCGATGTAGTGGGAGGGTTATAAGACTGCCTGTTCGCTACAAGGAAATTGGAGAAGCACATGTTGCTATTTCTGATAATGGTAAGGATGATCCATTGACATATCATCATGTAATGTAAGATCCTGAGAAAGAGAAATGGCTAGAGACTATGAACCTTGAAATAGAGTCTATGTACTCTAATTCAGTCTAGGAACTTATAGATCTACTTGAAGGGATAAAACCCATAGGGTACAAATGGATCTACAAGAAGAAAAGAGGAGTGGATGAGAAAGTTGAGACTTTCAAAGCTAGACTTATGGCAAAGGGTTATACCCAAAAAGAGGGAGTTAATTATGAAGAAACTTTCTCACTTGTAGCTATGCTTAAATCCATTCAGGATTCTTTTATCCATTGCTGCATGTCTTGATTATGAGATATGGCAAATAGATGTCAAGACTGCCTTTTTGAATGGCTATCTCAAGGAAAGCATCTATATGGTGTAACCAAAAGGATTTGTAGTCAAAAGTGAAGAGCAAAAAGTTTGCAAGTAATAAAGGTCCATCCACAGACTTAAGAGAGCCTCAAGATCTTGGAATTTAAGATTTGATGAGGCAATCAAGTCTTATGTTTTTGATCAAACTGTTCATGAACCTTGTGTATTCAAGTACAACAAAGATAAGAAAGTGGTCTTCTTAGTTCTTTATGTAGATGATATCCTACTCATTTGGAATGATGTAGGAATATTATCTAATGTAAAGAAATAGCTCAACCAATTCCAAATGAAAGACTTAGGAGAGGCAAGTTATGTTCTTGGAACCTAACACATAAGATCGCAAGAACATACTATTGGCACTGTCTCAAACATAGTACATCGATAAGGTGCTTATTAGATTGTCGATGCAAAACTCCAAGAAAGGTAATTTACCTACACTGTCATGAAGTTTATCTTTCAAAAGAGTAGTGTCCTAAGACACCTCAAGAGGAAGAAAATATGAGACGGGTAACCTATGCATCTACAATGAAAAGTCCAATGTATGCCATGTTGTGTACAAAACTTGGCATTTGCTATGCGGTGGGTATAGTCAATTGGTATCAATCCAACCGAGGATTATATCATTGGGTGGTGGTTCAATACATTCTCAAGTATTTCAGGAGAATGCAAAACTATATGCTGGTATATTCTGGTGAGAATTTGATTTCCACTGGATACACTAATTCTTATTTTCAATCAAACAAAGAAAGACACACATAAATCTACGTCTGGATCAGTGTTTACTTTTGGTGGTGGAGCCATAGTTTGGGAGAAGCATTAAACAATCATGTATTGTTGATTTGACTATGGAAGTTGAATATATGGCTGCTTGTGAAGTAGCTAAAGAAGGTGTTTGGTTTCATAAATTCTTAAATGATCTGAAAGTTATTCTAGACAAGGATAAACCACTCACATTATATTGTAATTGCAGTGGTATAATAGCAAATTCAAGAGAAACGAGAAGCCATAAAAGAGGAAAGCATATAGGCCAAAAATATCATTTGATCAAAGAAATAGTACATCGAGGCAATGTGAAAGTTGTGAAGATAGTGTCAAAAAAAAACCTTGTCGACCCTTTTACTAAGATGTTATCTACAAAGAGCTTCGAGGCATACTTGGAAGGCTTAGGTCTTAGAGACATGTCTCATCTGCTTTAGGGCAAGTAGGGAGATTGTTGGAGGTGATGCACTATAAGCTACGACATTGTACACATTGTTAATAAATAAATAAATAAAGTGACATTTATAATTATTTTAGTTGCTTATATGTATTATTATTACTTTTATAAATATCAAGAAAATTCTATGATTATTTATTTGACTATAGATTTAACATATAAGTGTTATATGCTTAGGGATAAAATTTATAAATAATAATCTAAATAGTCCATAATAATTAATTAAAGTTTAGGATCTTTAATTAAATATTACAATTATGGTCCAATCTTATTTAGAATGAAATAGTCTTATCCGGGTTATTAATATAAAGACATTAGATTGGAGGTACTTTTTATAATGAGACTATGTAGGACTGGACCTGATAAATTATGAATATCTAATAATCATCCGTTGTAAATAGAGTATTCAAATTTATCACTATGATGTTCACATATTTGACAGTCTTAATCTTGAGTATTTATTAGACTCCTATTTATGACATTATGTTTTTTGACTTGCATGGCAAGATTTGTCTAATCACAGATCATAACTTAGCATCCTAGAAACATAATGGAATAAATGGCTGGAAATAATATTATATGGTTATGGAATCCATTCCTTCCTTATGGAAGTTAGAAAAATAGCTTTCTTAAGTGATGATTCGAGGCTTGAATAGTAAAGCTCTTGTTTATAATAAGATTATGAATTAACTATTCATTCGAGAATTATTGAAACTCAAGAATAAATACGTAATAAGAGAGGTAAATGGATATTGAACCTAGCTCCTATTATGAACTATTTATGGACGACTGACTTTTATGTAATGATTATATAAATAGAATACTCGCTAATTTTCTTTGAGCAATTTTCCTTATAATCTCAAGAGTTCAGTTTCAGGTTTTTAGTGGAGTAACACTGAAATTAATAAATTTGACACATTAATTAAAGAGTTTAATTAATTGCCAAATTGATTGGAGTTTGGGTTATAGGTCCATAGGTCCCCAATGCTACCTCTATAACACTGTATTGGATTTAACATATAGGATGGATTATATATATTTAATTTAGAATTATTGAATTCTGAATCAATTATTTCACACTTAAGATATTAATGTAACACAAAAAAAAGTTCTCTGTAACACATAATATAATGAAATCAATATTGTCACATTTAATTGAGCATTAGTTACATTAATTAATTGATTATATTTAATTAATGAGATTAATTAAATATGTTTTAAATTAATTAATTGATAAAATTATTTAAATATAATTTTAATTTTATATGTGACACATGTGTGGTAGGAACATATTTTGTCTTTTCCAACATGGACACAAAATTAAATTATTAATTAATTTAAAATCTATTCTTAAATAAATATAATTTATTTTTAAATAGTATATAGATACTAAATCTTTACATGATTTTGTTTTTAAATATATATATAATATTTAGAATCACGACCGAGCATGATTCTCTTTTCTTTTTCAAAAAATGAATATTATATATATATATATATATTATAGAATCACGTATAACATGATTTGTTTCAAAAAAAAAAAAAGATGAGGTACTGGAGTATATCCCTTACCCATATACCTGATAGGATGGTTATTTCACATTTAAAATTAATTAAAAAACTAACTGCTCAGATTAAAAAAAAAAAGATAACAGTTATCTTATAGATCTTTTTACCTAACTTTTATAGAATACTCAGAGAGGAAAAAGTGAGAGTTCTTTCTCTGAAAAAAAAAAAGTTTGCTATCTCATGTGTTGAGTATATAGACGATTTAAAAAAGTGTGAGGTTAATTTATTCTTGCAGTTTGACGCTCACTCGTCTTTCCATCGGTGTAGAGGACTTGGAAGATCGTGGTGTCAAAGAGGAAAGTTAGGATACTTTGATAGGTCCTCAAAAGATTTGTAAAAATTCTCTAAGCTTGCTATTATTAATTAAAATTATATAGCTATTCCCGATGAACAAATTTTTTAAAAATTTTTATTTATCAACAATCCGATCTTTCTGATGTGTTTAATATTTAATTCTAACAAGTTCATGATCTGTTATATGTACCAGAAAGAAAAAAAAAAGAAAAAAAAAAACAATCCAAGGACGATCGCTTATAATTGTTTTGCGTTGTTGAAATTACTTCTTTAAATTCTCCCCTTTCAGCTCCATTGATTAAGATATAATAGAGTGATACTCGCACATTTGGTAACAATTTAATATGATCGATTAAAATAAACCCTTAAATATATTCAAGGTGTTCACATGCAGAATGATGATTTTTTTCTTCTTTTTTTTTTTTTGGTAATTGATAATGTCCAAATATACTGCGCACATATATATACGAAAAGCACGTAAACTACAAAATTATATATAATTCATTATCTATAACAAATAACAACTTAGGTTATCCAAATGGAAATAAACTTCAGCAATAAATTAGCTAAAAGCGAAACACACACATACATATATATGAACAAAATCAATTCATTGACTTTCCACTAGACACTGAAGAACTTGCACCTGTAACTTGAGGCAGGTTATGTAACTTGCTACTTCTGTAAGCAGTTCCTCATGGTCTCCCATCTCATTTCCACCGGGCAATAAAGTTTTCAGATGGGCCAGCTTGTCTTTCACAATGTCCTCTTCACTTTTCTTGCCGCGCCCTTTTCTTGATCTTGATTTTTTACTTTTGGTGATGGAAGATTTCTTCCTGATTTTTAGGTCACATCTAGGGTTTTGTGAGGTTTTAAAAGGCATTATTGTCACCACATTATCACAAGTACTAGGATTATTATGAGGTAGTAACGCTAAACTCTCACCTGGATTTTCATGAAAAATATTGGCTTTGGATTGCATTGTAAAATTAAAAGATGTTTGGTCATAAAAAGAAGGCTTCTGAATAATCCCACCATTAGTGGTACTCAAAGTATTGTATTCTTTGTGAAGATTTGCTTCCAACGAACGGCTCCATGCAAACTCTTTTGCTGACAGTGCCATTGCCATATTGACTTCAAATCGAACAATCTTCACTAACTCAGCATTGCCGTCTTTGTCATTTGCAGAATTAGAAGTTGAAGAACTCGTACTACTTCCTTCCATATTGATCATCATCATCTTCTTCTTAAGAGCTGGCACTAAGTGATTGACATATTTTCTAGCCAAAGCAAGGTGAAATAGTTTGTTTGTTTCTATGGAATAAACACGCATTCGTTTACTCATCATTTGCCTCCCCATTAAGAAAAGGAAAAAAGGAAAAATGCTTTCACTAATATGGAACAAAAATCTAGTCGCCGGAAATACAAGAAAACAACTCTGGCGAACGAGGAAAACAAAGCTACCGGTGAGCAAGCTTTTTATATCATACAAAACCTTAGGCAAATCTTTTTAGAAGGTTGTGAGGACATGGAATCTAAAACTAAGATATCATACAGCGATGTTATGCAAACAAAATAGAGAGAGAGAACATTGGTAGCTGGCTACTAGGCTCCACCAAGAAAATGGAGAGGCAAAACAAGTTTTGAGTGGTACTACCGAATGAAGGAACTAAGGGGGAGTTATTAAACATAGAGCTGGTGGATATGGCATATATAGGTCACCAAGCTACACCTTATCTTGCAGGTGTGAGTTAATAACCAATAGAGCTCATCCATATTACCAAACATCTTGATATGTAATGATATCTCTTTTTTTTATGTGTTTACTCCTAAAACAATCTGTAAGCTCAATTGAATCTTGTAATTCTATCGATGACAAAATTAATATCATCGAAACCTAAGATGGCCCATCTTGGAAAGGCATTGTGAAATTCATTGCAACAATCTTCGGAGAGGTAGTCAATTTGGAGATGCACATGGCCTCACATGATCCATGGCCTTTTTTACACACCAACTTATTAAAAGGACTCTCTCCCCATGTGCACTAGGAAACAAAGAACACCGAAGCCCCACTATAAATGCCTTCACATGACTACATTGTGGTACTCTCTTTCTTTTCCTTTGCCTTTCAATCTAGCTTTCTTTTTTTCTCCTTCCTCATTTCAAATCAAACAGCTCATACTGCTAGCAAACTTACTACTTATCTCCTCTCTCTGTCTCTCTCTCTCTCCTCTATTTTCATCCCTACTCTTAATTTGTCAAGGCTTTCACTTTTAGCTAATTTCAACTGATGTTTTCCCACACATCTTTAAGGGAAAAAAGTGACCTAAATTGTTTTGGCATCAATATCCCATCCTTTTGCTTTGTTTATCTTCGTAGCAGTGCAAGTACTTGCATATAAAAGAGTCACCCAGCTCGTTAATTACTAATACAAATATAATTCTATCACTAAAAACGAGCAAAAGAATAAATGCTATACAGGCTATTGATTACAGTTGCTCTTTTACATAAATATTTAGTCAATGATACAGAAAAACAACTAACAGAGAGAGAGAGAGAGAGAGAGGATCTTCTACTAGCTAGCTAGACCCTTTGAGCTTATGTAAACATATATAGCTACAAAAGGATACTTATTTGGTGCTAGCTATCTTTGCTTCAATAGGCCAGAAAGAAAACCACATGGAAAATAACCACCATTGCAATGATTGTAGGGACACATATGCATGTGCTTAGTCCGTATATTGCAGGGCAACAAGTACACTTTCTTGTGATTGCTGTTTATCCTTAGCTATATGTCACCTATTCTTTGTCACAGAAAGACTGTGCCTTAAATCTTAATATTGCAAGAAAAATAAAGTAAAAGAAAAAGACAAAGGCTTTTCCATTATTTGGTGAGATTACATATCTTTACCATATATAATCACTGTCCTTGGAAAACATTATAGAACTAAGAAAGCATTTTAATTAATCTCTACGCTACCGGTCCAATAATTATAGAACTACACACTCTATTGCTAGCCAAGTAATATGGTCAATTTAACCGGAGAAACATCTATATGAAAGAAAAGTTGAGTCACAAAAGCAATTTGCTTAATTTCATTTATTTATTATTATTACCGTTACTCGAGCAAGGTATTTTGGCGTAAGAAAAAATAAAATTTAGGTCTTATGCGAGCACACGCGCGTGCATATATATACACACACGCACATATACACATATATAGCATGAAATTCATGTATTTTACGGCACTAGATGTTGATTCCTTCTTTGTGTTTAACACATGAGTCACTTGATATTGCCTTTAGATTTTGAGCTACTCTAGCAAAACTTGATAAGTTGATAAAATCTGTTATTAGTGATTCTAAAAAGAATACGATGTAGACTCTTATTGTCGAAAGTGAAGAAAGTTGCAAGTTGCGAAAATAATCAGGTGCACATTAACATAAGTTATGGCGGCATTTGGCAATTGGTGTTGGAAAAAGGTGAACGTAACGGACTTTTAAAAATTTTAAATCAAAGCTTTTTTTCTAAATAACAAGTTAAACATGTTGTGTACATAAATTAATTAAGATCTTATGTACCTCTTAGAATTGGAACACACTTCTGGCAAGAAAAACTTCGACAGAACTGCTACTGAGAATTGCGTTTGAAAGAGCTTCAACCAACTAGTTTTCTTTGCTATTCTTTCTTCCATGACTAGATTAATACGGGTAGGCACACGTTGTTCAATCCTTCTCTTGGTAACGTCTCCTTTCAATCACAAGAAAAACCAAGGTTCTGGATGTTGAACAATAGCCGAGCTTATAGGAGTTTCAAAGTTTCTCTCTCTAGAATACTCTATCTAAATTTCTCTGGTGATCTAAATAACAATAGGAACAAGTATCCTATTTATAGTGGCTGGTAGGGAGTCAATTTTACTTAAATAGAGCTTCTAAATTCAAAATTGCATCAAAATCTGCATCAAACGTGTGAAAGACACATAACATGATTATGCCCAACCAGCCTGTAGGTCCTAACCACCGGCCTATCGGTTGTACTATTTTACATAACTAAGTTACGCTCCACCGGCAGTCCAGAATTGGTCACAGCGTGTCAGTTTGCCTAGTTTTGGAAGTTTCCATATCTTATTCTACATGGGAATCTTAGATAGTACCTTAGTTTTAATTCAAATAACCTAATAGAAAAGTTATATAATTAAAACAGTCATGTGCAGATAATCTCATATCAAATAAAATATATATTCAAATAATTCAATATATCTATCTTGAATTAATTCATAAAAATTAATCTAACCAATAACTAACATGAATTATTAAATCCAATCAATCAAATTGAAAACCAATATAAGGATTAACATATGTTACCAATATGTAGGAAAAAAAATATGTCGTATCGTTGCATGAAATATTGTGAGCTATCATGGAGACTCGATGGACATATATAGATCAAGCTCTTATAATTATAAAATAATGTCCTTGATCTACTACAAATAGGATCTTTTGCGACAACAAAAATTCGTCGCAAAAGGCAGAGAGTCATCGCAAATTTTTTTTTGCAACAACATGTTGTCGCCAATAAGTCGTCGCTAATAACTAGTCATAAATAATATTTTTGCAATGATGTCGTCGTTGCAATTTTATTTGCAACAACAAATAGTCGCAAAAACGTCGTGGCAATTATGCCGTTATGGTCATCTATTATTATGACGTGGCAGCAATTTTTAGTGACAAAAATTTTGAAAAATGTCATCGCTAATATGGACCTGTTTATTTGTGACGCTTTTTGAAAAAAGTTGTCGCAAATATGTTATTTTTTTGCGATGACAATGGTGTCGCAATTTAATTTTTTAAAATATTTAATATATTTTTTAATAATATTTATTAAATTTTTAATATTTTGAAACATGAATAATTGAATTAGAATAATAAAAATAAAAATTTAATATTAAAAAATACAATTAATAATATATTGTTCTAATAATGAAATAAAAATCAAACTAAACATAATTTGTTGAAATATTGAACAAAGAAAAATATACAATGTAGTCTCCTAAATTTGTAGCATTGTCGGTGCCATCATTGTTGTCATCAACCGTGTCTGGAGGAGGCGGAGGACATAGTTGAACAAAAGTTAGAGGAGTCATCACTGGCAGGTGTTGGCTCTAGGTGCCAACTGGCCCTCCAATTCCATCAACGACTTGTAGCTTTGGTACATAGTCAGGTTGTACTTGGCCAATCTCTGTAGAAAATCTTCTAGATGCGGGTCAATAGGCGTCGAAGATGTTCTGTCTGACCAGGAGCTAGAGGATGAACCATCGCCCATGCCAGAGTAAATCTGATGCAAAAGTATAGGGCTTAGTCTAATCCTATGTCATCTACATCTATCTAGGACATGCTCTAAAATTCCTTCCTCGTTAAGCGTAGGTGTCGTTGAAGAGGAAGTAGAGTGTGTCATTTAGGATTGTCTCTCCTGCTCCATTGTATTCTTCGCAAATAATATTTTACACATGTTATAATTACACAGAGTAATTTGAATTAGAGAAGATAGTATTGAAAAGTTAAAGTACTTACAAAAGTCTACTGTGCTTAGGGGTTAACCCAAATCTCCCTATGACAATGCATGTCTGGCAAATTGTCTATGGTAGACATCAGCTGTTGAGTTACTGTGTTGGCCTGTCCAACAATTTGAATATGCTAATACAATATATTCTTTGATAACTTTTAAGATTTCTTGTAATTAAATAAACTTACTAACCTTCTTGTCGCAATGTTAAGAGATGGATATCTAACCTTGCAAATTTGACCATTGTTGGTTGCCACGATTATTTTTATTCGTTATCGACTTTTTTAGTTTATTATAGTTTTTAGCATTAGCAATATTGAAATTAATATATTTAATAAGTAACCAACTTAGCAGATACATAATAACTTGAAATCTCTCAGATAGGAACCTATAGTAGCAACGACCCTAGTGTTCTTGATTCTTGAGGTTCAGGGGGGAAGGGGTTGACTCTAAAATGTACCTCGTTTGCTAGTGTTAGACATGTATGCCTTAAGGAGTAAAAATGTAATATATTTTTGGAGACATTTTCGTCAATAAAGAATTTATTATTATTTATATACCAAATCTTGTCCTCTTTTAAGTTCATATTTGTTAAATGTATGTTAAGCAAACAAAAGGCTGAGACTGTCAATCTAAACATTTAAAAATTGGGCATATGATAGACAGATTATGCAGAAGACATGATTCTTAAGGTGATGATCTAAATCATAAGAGCCACAATCGAGGGAATAAAGTTGGGTGCTTTATTTATGCACATATTGTTATGTTGTCTATATCCTTAAAGGGAGATAGTTTGTCTTGACTATCAGAGGTGGACTTCATGAATAGAAACATTGGCATATTATCATAGGTGACGATGTGTTAGATCGGGACATAAAGTGAACTGATTTGGATTAATAATTCTATCTTGGCAAATCAATTCACTTTAGACAATCATATGTATTGTATCTTAATCTTGAGCTGAATAGTGAGGTCGTTGTCTTGACTTATGTCTTTTGATGTACCAAAGGGTGAATCTACATTTTAATAGTGGTACGCATGCCGGTGCATTGGAGGCATGACTCTTGATAGCATAGACCTGTTATTCATAGATATGGAATCCATAGCTTTTCTTTAGGAGTAGTTGATATCCTCTTATATGCGTGATCCTGTAATTGAAAATTGAAGCGCTCAACCATTTGGATACATAGGTGTAACCGAATGGTATACTATCTTTGGATGGTAAGTTTTCTGATGGTCAGATAATGGAACATAAGATAAAAATAATCGGGATAATAAAACAAAATTTATCCTTAAGTCAATTATGGATAATCCTATAGGGATATAATACATTATGATATGTCATGAAGACTTAGCTATACAGGCTTCGTAATTCTATATAGTTTGAGAGTGCAGCTTAAAGCTTTTAGTAGAGTAGCGTTAGAGTTGATAATTATGAAATGTATATCTGGGATATTGGGTTTCATAATTATCAGGAGCTTGAACTATATAGTTCCATCAGGTCCTCTTTGTTAGCTCATAAAAATCCTGTAACGATACGACGTGCTTTTTTAATAATTGGTAACTTGTGTCAAATTATCAGATTGGCTAAAAATTTGATAGGATCAAAAAATTTATGTCTGTTTATAAGTTGAATTAATTTTATAAAAATTAATTCAAGATAAGCTTGTTGAATTATCAAGATTAGATAATTTATGTCTGTTTATCTATTGGATTAATTTTGAATAAATTAATTCAAGATAAACTTATTGAATTATGAAAAATATTTATTTTCCCAAAGATTATCTGGATATGACTGTTTTAATCAAATAACTTCTCTATTGAATTATTTGAATTAAAATTGAGGCTCTATCCTAAGAATCTTAGGTGGGAAATAAAAGATTCATAGGAATTATTTATCGTAAGTTTGGCCGGCCGATCTTTAAGTTTGGCCTACCGATGGAGCAAGCTCGATAGGCTGACCTGCTAGTTTGGCCTGTCGGCTGAGCGATAAATAAATCACGTGTTTTCACACAGATTTTATCATATATTGTTCCTGATTTGATTCTGATTCGAATTTTTGAGGCCTTATTTGATAAGGACTGACTCCTGGGCCCAACCTCTATATAAAGGGGTGTGAGACTCATTGTTGTTTAGATCAGTTGAGAAATTAAGAGTGAGACTCTATTGGTGAGACTCTAAAACTCCCTAAGAGCTGTTGTTCACAAATTATGAACACTATCTTTGGGTTTTCTTAATTGGTTGGAAGGAGAGTCACCAGAAAAGGCTGAACGACATGCGCCTACATGCACTCTAATCATGGATAGAGAATAGCAGAAAAGACTAGTTCGTTGAGGCTCTTCTGGAATATTATACTCTTCACAGATTGTGGGAGCTTTTCTGCATTTACGAGCTTAGCAAAATCTGGTTAATTTATGCATATATGTGTCAAACTTGTGTTTTAGAAAATATTCTGATATAAAAATTTTTTAAATTCTACTGCATACTGTTTTTCCAACAATAGGTATCAGAGCCATGATTTTTACATCAATTTGCAAGTTTGTGTCATGCTATATGTATAAATTATATGATCTTGATCTCTCCTATGTTTGAATATTGATTTTTTAGAGAGTTGGCACTCAAGGTTTCTATATATTTATATGTTGTCATGGATTATATGGTGAATGTTTATTAATTAATTATGGTTGATTATATTATTATTTAATTATTTATTAATTAATTAATTTATGCCGGTTATGGTTTCTTAGATGTTAGAATATGTATCTAGGTTTTTTATGTAATTAGATGGTAGAATATAATTTTCGTCTAGGAATTATTATTTAATTTTAAATTTGTATGAATTTTATAATTAAATAATCATTCAAATAAGACGGATTTAGAAGACGAATCTAGAAGATTGATGATAGCGTTCTACAGGTATTTTCTGAGTCTCTAATTTTATATTTTTGAATTGTTGAAAATAAAATAAAAAAGCTACATAAAAGATCTATTTTCTGGATGTTGTGATTTCTACTCGTTTGGCAGGCCAAACCCTCAGGTTCGGTAGGCCGTTGGTCATAGACCGGCAGGCCAATCCTCTAGGATCGGAAGGCCGTCTGTAGGGCAGAAATCTGATGGCTCTGGTAGCAGGCTGAACTTTCTAGTTTGGCAGGACAAACTGTCATGATTGGCAGGCGTACTTGAAAAGATCGGTAGGCTAATGGATCATGATCAGTAGGCCAATCACACATATCGGCATGCCGACGGAGAGCTGTGATTTTTTAGAAAAGGTACATTTTTTGATGCAATTTTGATTTTATTTTGGGACAATTCTGAGAAACATTAAATTTGGATATGACCAGAAATATGGTGTATTCGATCTATGTAGGATTGAAGACTTAAAGATGGAAAATACATGAAGAATGATACAATTTGAAGATTCGAGGAGAAGAATCGATAATATGTTTCGATTATTCTTTTGTAATCTTTGTTTTTGTTCTCTAGGGTGGAACCGTAATATTACTGTTATTTATTATTACTTTGCTTAATTACTTTGCTTGTCTGCATTATAATATGATTTGCCATATAATGATAACATGTCATATAGAATAAGGAGTGCCGCTCATTAAAAATTGTTCATGCATGTTTATAAAATAAAAGTTCGATTTCAAAAGAATGAGTGGAAGAAGGTTTTTGAAGAGATGGCCTACGGCCTCCATCCTTGGTCCATAGGTAGCACATGATGATTCTGACCCCTATGAAGGGACTTCATCATGTACCGGGTTAGATCTCCAAGAGGATAAGGTACTTTAGCATGATTTATGGTTGCACACCCCAGGTGGTGATTATAAATTATGGATAAAATATTGAAATGATGGTTATAGATTCATGACATTCATGTTAATTTTATTATTGACCTACCTTAGGAGCTCTATTAATAAAATTGATGGCCAAAGAGATAATTATTAATATATGCTAGATCATACGGGTCTTGGATGGCATATATTAATCAGGAAGGAATCCGTATTCCTGGTTGAATTTGGCAAGACTTCTCTAGGAGCTTATTGAATTCTAAGTTGGGAATTATCATTTTAAAGTTGTGATATTTTCAAGGTATCACACATTTATATGCTTCACATGATTGCGTTATCTTACTAAATTATTATGATATGTTTGCTTATGTTTGGTATATGATTCTTTATTGTAGATTAAAAACGTCTAAAAACATTTTATCATCGATACTTGAAAAAAACCAATTAACCGATGAGAACTATAATGATTGGAAATAGAACCTAAACATCATCCTATCTTTTAAGAAACTAAAATTCGTACTGAAGACACCTTGTCCTCCCGAGCCTATAGGAGATTCCACCAACGATCAAATCCAAGCATATGATCGTTGGAAAGATGCTAATGATTAGGCCCGCTACAGTGTTTGGCTAGCATGAATAACATGTTGTAGGCTCAACTTGAGGATTATGAGACTACTAAGCAGATTTTGGATAATCTAGAAAACATGTTTGGAGGCTAGGCCTTAACACAACAACAAGGGGCACTTCAAAAACTCTTGAACTATAATATGAGACTGGGGACGTCTGTAAAGGAGCATATGATGTTGGTCATGGGTTACCTTGCTAAGGCTCAAACCAATGGAGCTAACATCGATACTGAAACTCAGATAACTATGGTCTTTGAGACTCTATCTAAGGAATTTATTCCATTTAGAGTTATATTTAATTTGAGCAATAGATAGGATATGAGCTTGATGGAGTTGATGAAACAGTTGCAGGAGTTTGAATTGCTGATCAAGGAGTCTCTTGCTAGTGGCGAGGCCAACTTGGCGGCTGCTTTTGGTTCCAATCCTAACCCTGGGAATAGAAAGAAGCAACAGGCCAAGAACGGGAAGTTTTCTATTCCTGTAAATGGCAAGAACAAGAAGAAGAAAAAAAGAACCCAAAGAAGCTCAAGTGCTTTTTCTATGGGAAGGTCAAGTACATAAAGAAGAATTCCAAGGACTTCCTTTCCCGAGGAGGTAGGTGTGATCTTTTGTATTTAGAAACTTGTTTGGTTAAGGAATCTAGTGACATTTGGGTCATAGATTTTAGAGCAACTAATCATGTTTGTGTTTCTCTCTAGGGGTTCAAAGAAACAAGAAGTTTGCTTTGTGAAGACTTCACGCTTTAGATGGGCGATGGATCCTTGGTCTTAGCTGAAGCAGTGGGAGACGTCCATCTGTATTTTGATAATTATAGGAGTTTAATTTCACGAGATTATTTTATGTTCCTAAATTTAAAAGGAATTTAATTTCTATAGCTTGTTTATTTAAAGACACCTATTTAGTTTCTTTTAATAAAAAAGTGGTGATTGATAAAAACAAATCTTTTATCTGTTTTGGATGGATGCAAAAGAAACTATATTTTATCAAACCTAAGATGGACTTATTGCTTAATGCTGAGATGAATGATAATAACTCTAAAAAACTTAAAACTTCTCACTCTAATAAGGCTTATCTTTGGCATTTATGACTTGGTCGTATTAACTTGAATAGGATTCAAAGGTTGGTAAGGGATGGACCTCTAAGTCACTTAAAGGTGAAATCTATACCACAATGTAAATCTTGTTTGGAGGGTAAAATGACCAAAAGACCATTCAGGTCTAAGGGCAATAGGGCCGAAGGGGTTTTGGAACTTGTGCATAGTGATATTTACGGACCGATGAACATCCAGGTACAAAGAGGGTATGAGTACTTTGTCACTTTTATTGATAATTACTTAAGGTATGGGTATGTATACCTAATGCACCACAAAAGCGACACTTATGACAAGTTTAGGGAGTTTCATGCAGAAGTGGAAAAGCAATTAGGTAGACCCATAAAGGCACTTCGATCCGATCAAGGTGGTGAATACTTTTCTAATGAGTTCTTAGGACACTTATTAGAGAATGGGATGTTATCCCATTTGACTGCACCAGGCACTCTGCAGTAGAATGGCGTAGCAGAGAGAAGGAATAAGACTTCCTTGGACATGGTTAGGTCCATGTCAAGTTATTCATCATTGCCTTTGTCCTTTTGGAGATATGCACTACAAACCGCATGTTATCTTTTGAACAATGTGCCTTCAAAATCAGTTCCTAAAACTTCTCACGAGTTATGAAAGGGGAAGAGGAATTTCTTAAACCATATTCGCATGTGGGGATGTCTGGTTTATGTCCTATTTAGGGATATGAATAAGTTGGAAGCATATTCGAAAGTTTGCATGTTTGTAGGATATCCAAAATGGACTAAAGGGTGTTATTTCTATAACCTAAAGAAAAATAAAGTCATGGTTTCAACTAATGCAACTTTCCTTGGGGAGAGTTATATGGACGACTTTAAGCCTCAAAGCAAAGTGGTGCTTGAGAATTTAGGAGTGATTCAATCACTCTGGGGGGTTCCGGTAGAAACCACTCCAATCGATGTAGAAAACCAAACTAACCCAAACAACAACCTAAGGGGCTTCGGTGTAGTGGGAGGATTTGGCGTCAACCTGAGAGGTCTATGTTCAATGATGAGGCCTTCTTGGTTGAACCAGATGAACATGACTGGGATCCTTGCACTTACAAAGAGGCTATGGAGGATGTTGATTCGAAACTCTAGACAGAGGCCATGAACATTGAGATAAGTCTATGGACACTAATCGGGTCTGGGAGGTTGTGGATCTTCCCAAAGGGGTAAAACCTATATGGTGTAAATGGATCTACAAGAGGAAAAAAGAAGTGGATGGAAAGGTTGAAACCTTTAAGGCTAGACTAGTAGCTATGGGATACACGCAAAAGGAAGGAATCGATTACAAGGAAACCTTTTTGCCTGTAGCCATGCTTAAGTCCATCGGATTCTCTTGTCCATAGCTGCCGCACTCGAGTTTGAGATTTGACAAACGGATGTCAACACAGCTTTTCTAAATGGCTATCTTGATGAGTCCATTTATATGAAACAACTAGACGGGTTCAAGGTCAAGGGTCAAGAGGGTAAGGTTTACAAGCTGCTAAAGTCAATATATGGACTTAAGTAGGCTTCTCATCCTTAGAACATAAGATTTGATCAAGTGATCAAGACTTATGGGTTTGCACAAAATGTGGATGAACCATGTGTTTATAAACACTTTAAGGATAGGAATGTGGTTTTTCTACTGCTCTATGTAGATGACATTCTGCTAATTGGCAACGATGTTGGGGCATTGTCATCAATCAAATTATGGTTGACCAAGCAATTTGACATGAAGGACTTGGGTGAGGCTAATTTAGTTCTAGGCATCTAGATCTTTCAGGATAGAAAGAACAAAATGATAGTTTTGTCTTAGGTTGGCTACATAAATAAGATTCTCAAGAGGTTTGTAATGGAGGATTCTAAGAAAGGTGGGCAACCATCTAGGTCTAGAATTACTATTTCTAAGAAAGACCCTCCAAAGTCTAAGGAAGAAAGAGAATACATGAAGAAGGTGCCTTTTGCTTCGGCAATGGGTAGTCTCATGTATGCCATGCTTTGCACAATACTAGATATTTGTTATGCTGTCGGGATTGTAAGTCAATTTTAGGCGGATCCAGGACCTAACCATTGGATTGTGGCCAAGCATATTTTCAAGTACCTGAGAAGGACTCGAGGGTATATGCTTGTGTATTCGGGTGAGGACTTAACTCCACTAGGATACATTGATTAGGATCTCCAATCCTGTCTGAATTCAAAAAGATCGACTTCGGGTTTTGTGTTTACTCTAGGCGGTGGTGCCATTAGTTCGAGAAGTATAAAGTAAGATTGCACTATGGATTCAATGATGGAAGCCGAGTATGTGGCAGCTAGTAACACTTCGAAAGAAGCAGTATGGCTCCGTAAGTTCCTTGAGAATCTTGAGGTAGTTCCTGGTATGCATAAGGCAGTATCACTATACTGTGATAATAGTGGAGTGGTAGCTAATACTAAAGAACCAAGATTTCATAAGAAGAGTAAGTATATTGATCGAAAGTGTCATGTGATAAAGGACTTAGTTAAAGGTGGGCATGTTATTGTGTACAAAATCACATCAGAGGACAATTTAGGTGATCTATTCACGAAGACACTTACTAGGAGAGTCTTTGAGAGGCATGTGGAAGCTATGGGGATGCAAGATTTGTCGTATTTACTCACTTAGTGCAAGTGGGAGATTGTTAGACATGTATGCCCTAAGGAGTAAAAATATAATATGTTTTCGGAGACATTTTTATCAATAAAGAATTTATTTATTATTTATATATCAAATATTGTCCTCTTTACGTTCATATTTATTGAATATATGTTAAGCAAGCAAAAGTCTAAGACTATTGGTCTAAACCTTTCAAAATTAAGCATATAATGGACAGATTATGTGGAAGACACAATTCTTAAGGTGACGGTCTAAATCATAAGATCAGCAATCGAGGGAATAAAGTTAGGCACTTTATTCATGCAGAGATTGTTATGTTGTCTATATCTCTAAAGGAAGATGGTTTGTCCTGACCATAAGAGGTGGACTCCATAAATAGAAACATTGGCACATTATCATAGATGATGATGTGTTGGATTCAGACATAAAATGAATTGATTTGGATTAATAATTTTGTCTTAGCAAATTAATTCACTTTAGACAATCATATGTATTGTATCTTGATCCTGAGATAAATAGTGGGCTCGTTGTCTTGACTTATGTCTTTTGATGTACCAAAGGGTGACATCCACATTTTAATAGTGGTACGCATCTTGGTACATTGGAGGCATGACTCTTGATGGCGTAGACCTATTATTCATAGATATGAAATCATAGCTTCTCTTTAGGAGTAGTTGATATCCTCTTATATGCATTATCTTGTAATTGAAAAACTTGAGCGTTTAACCATTTGGATACATAGGTGTAACCGAATGGTATACTATCTTTGGATGGTAAGTTTTCTATTGGTGAGATAATAGAATGTAACATAAAAATAATGGGGATGGTAAAACAGAATTTATCCTTAAGCCGATTATAGATAATCTAATAGGGATATGAGACATTATGATATGTCATCGAGACTTAGCTATACGGGCTTCATAATTCTATACGGTTTGAGAGCGCAACTCTAAGCTTTTAGTGGAGTAGCATTATAGTTGATAATTATGAAATCTCTATTGGGTTTTATGATTATCGGGAGCTTAAACTATATAGGTCCATCAAGTCCCCTTTGCTAGCTCACAAAAATCCTGAAACGATACTGCGTGCTTTTGTAATAATTGGTGACTTGTGTCAAATTTTGGATTGGCTAAAAATTTGATAGGATCAGATAATTCATGTTTGTTTGTCAGTTAAATTAATTTTGTAAAAATTAATTTAAGATAAACTTGTTGAATTATTAGGATTAGATAATTCATGTCTGTTTATCAGTTGGATTAATTTTGAATAAATTAATTCAAGATAAACTTGTTGAATTATCAAGAATATTTATTTTCCTCGAGATTATCTAGATATGACTGTTTTAATCAGATAACTTCTCTATTGGGTTATTTAAATTAAAACTAAGGCTTTATCCTAAGAATCTCAAGTGGGAAATAAAAGATTTGCAGGAATCGTTTATCGTAAGTTCGGCAGGCCAACTTTAAGTTTGGCCTGCCGATGGAGCAAGTTTGACAGGCCAATCTGCCAGTTCGACCTACCGACCGAGTGCTTTAAAGTGTTCGTGGAGGTTGCTCTTCCAATCTTTATAGCACTTAGTTGCCTTTCTATCAACCATGCCATAAAGGATGCCGTCTAGCCTTTGGTAATCTAATGCAAACCATTCTCGTAACACATTCAAGATCATGATAATTACTTTTATTCTATTCTATAAAAATTATGTACTACACAAATTATGTTCTATAAGGATGAAGTTGAATACATACTAGTATGCGCTACTGAATCTGTCTCTTATACTGAGCTTTAACATCTTTCCAAGCATCATGGTATGGCTCACATGCATCCAAAGTATAGATACCTACGACACTTTCGAACCACGACTTGAACACTCCAAGAGCCTTCTTAGGTACCATCGGCCTCATCAAATGTGACTGGAACCTTTTCATACTTCTCTACATATGCTGCAATCTCATGCCCTTGTACCTTTCCTCGACTAGTACGATGGCGAGCTACGACATCTGGTGTTGTAAACATAAAGAAACATTTTAGATTAAAATTAGTTGACCAAATAAACTATACGAATTAGCAGTTGAGTTGTAACATACCTGACTAACAGCGTGACGACAATCTATACAGGTCGAGCGGAGGTTATACTCCACCTGCGCCAGCACATGTTGTAAACTGTCTAGACATATTCAATTGTTGTCAAATAAAAGGTTTAATATCATTATTATATACTATAATAGTTATATTCTATAATAATTATGTTTTATTATACTACTAATATCCTAATTTAGTACTATAAAAACAAGGACTTCTATACATAATATCTATTATGCATCACTACTAATGTCGTTATAACGCCCCTATATGGGGGTCAACAATTTTTAATGAATTAAAATAAAAATCAAAAATAAGAGTAAACCTCAAAGATAAAGTTGCCCAAGGCTTAAATGAAAATTCTTAAATCAAAAATAAAAAAATATAACCGAAAATTAAACCACAGTTTAATATAGCACCTTAAATTTAATAATATAAACTGTCGTCATTATCATTTCGACTCTCAACACATTTTAATACAGTCATAGAAAGTAACAATTGATGCTTACATTATTATGAAGAACATTCTTAGTAATTGAAGCAGTCCCAACGTACATAGCTACACAGCTTCCTCAACTATTTTTCTCGTAGCCACCTCATACTTAGTGAGTCCTGAAAAGATAAAAATATAAGGGAATAAGCGACAATATGCTCAGTAGAGAAAACCATTACTCACCTTTAGGTTTTTATCATTACTACATTAAAACCTGCATGGTTAGTTAATACTCATCATTATCCATATTATGAGATTTATTATAATCATATTCCGTAGATACCATAGTTAATCATTACCGAGTTTCATACATATACATATATACAAATGTTACAGTTCATCATTATTCCTAGGTACCCACGTTCAATAGAGTATTACTCAACTCATCGAAACCCTAATGGGCGCACTTGATCACCCTCTAAACATTCCAAGGGTGTTCTGGTGAGGGGACATCAAGCCCCGAGTCCTCACCAAGTCGATTCCTGTACAGTGTGTTTTGGGACTTTCGACCCAAGGAAGTGTCATCACCTTCCCCTATTTTACCTTTTAGGGTATTCGTGCCCAAGGACGTAACCGCCGCCCTCTTCATGTCTCACCATTTCTCTATTTTCAATCATTATTTATAGAGTCAGTTTTCCTAACCATGCTTCTTCAATTATAGCATGTGTCAATTCATTATGTTCCTCGCCGTACAATATAAGATGAGTCCATGTCATAGTTTTATATGTGATACTCATATCATAGCAGTTCAACAGGGATATATATATATCTTGTGGTAAAACAATCAATTTTAATTCCATAAGAACCTCACAAAAGACGAGTAATAGAATCCCTACCTTTCAAGCTTATCACCAATCTTTTAATCCCAAAATCAATTACTGTTAGCTCCACACTCCCTTGATCCTAAGGCGTGCATAAGGATAATTTAAAACTAAAGCACAACATACAACCACATTCATAAATAAATCATGTAAATCCATGTTACTAGTGTGCCATTAAAGCTTTTATGCAAATCTCTTTTGAATACCACAGTAAACAATCTTTGTCTTAACACGATATAAAATGCATATAAGTAATCTATATGTTTTAGTCCCTAAGAAGATTCGTTAATCACTTAGGATAATATTGGAAAGGTTGCAAGACATTAAAGAATTAGGTGATGAGCAAAGATGGGTTCTTGGTTCAGGTTAGCAGCTGGTATACCGTAACAAACTGGTAGTATACTTTTGCAAAAAGGATAGGTTCACTATCTACAATCATCACATGAGTTAACAGGTGGTTTACTTAACGTAAACGGGCGGTATATTGCCCTTAGCAGGTTTACTAGTTTCCAATCCAAAAATTAAAAAACTCAGAAAATAAAATACAACTCCGATTTAGGCTTATGATAGCTCGTTAGAAAGCTTAGGATATCTACTTTTTAAATATTCAAACCAACTTACAAAATTCATTTTCATTTAATCCCAGAATTTTAAAAAAGAGCCACTGCCCATAGAGGTATTACAAAGTTTAATAATATAAATTTTCTGTCTTTGGCATATACACTTGGACTTTATACATATGCTTCAAAATAGTGACAAAACATATACTTAGGTTTAAGAATGCAAATTTGAATAATCCTTTAGTATAAAAAAAATTATAAATGAAAGACTAAATTTGTTCATAAGATTCTAACATCGGATTATGGCTAGTTGGAAGCTTGAAATGGCTTCAAAATAGGTTCCTTGACTTTGGTATGGCTAAAATTCTTATTCAAATGGAGGTGATGGTGGCTAATTTTTATGGTTGCCTTGAAGAAGTTCTCTAAGTATTTTGCTTCAGCAAAGAAATGAGAAGAAGAGTGTGGGAATCGTGGAAGAAAAAAGAAGAAAAGATGAAGTCTTTGAAGAGAAGTGATAAAAGCAATTATAGAGGAGACATGTTGAAGCATGTCACGGAGGAAATAAAGAAAAGGAGGGTCAAGAGTAGTTGGGAAAGATATCCTCATGTCTCCTCTGGAGACTTTAACTCACATAATGCCAAAATATCATTTTTGAAATTTATTAGAAGTTCCAAGGCTTTTCAGTAAACATACTAAATAAGTATAGGAGAATTTTAGAAAATTTAAAAATAGATAAAACTAAATATTGTGAAATGGATTTTAAATGAAGCAAATTTTTGGTTGGCACACTAAAAATTAATTTCATTACCTTAACATCCATTAAAAGAATAACAGGTGTCACAACTCTACCCCCCTTAAAGAAATTTCGTCCTCGAAATTTCAAATCTAGCAATGCTAGTAAAAATCTCGATTCCATAATGATTCCATTTCTGAGTCTAAACCGTCAATGTTGTTTGTTCTCCAAATTTAAGTTATCGTATCTCCACTTATTTACTTGCATTATAAATATCACTCTAAATTCTAAATCCCTCAATGAGAGTATTTCTATTAGGTTCCAACTTATAACACCGTATAATGGTCTAGGAATCTGATCAGGCATACATTTTGACCATACCATGATTCCAGTCCTTCATTGTCCATGGACTGTGATATATAATTATATTTAAGGAGATTGCCAGGGAAATTTTATATACTTCATCTTTAGGTTCTTTTTCCTTTTTGAGTAAGGAAAAGTCAAATAGAGTTGATTTCATATTTCAACTAATAAACTAAAACATAATCATAAAATATATATCACAAACACTTATATTCAAAACCATACATTAAACTTATTCATAGAGATATTAGATGGAATCTCAGAGTTGCGAACAAACCTGATAGATTCTTCATTAAACAGCTATGCTCAGGACACAAACGTTTAACCCAAATAATATACTTATATTTCCTACAAAATATCCCCACAACTGACTTTGATACATCCACATAACATTAACAAAATGCTACACATTACAAACATAATTCGGATACGTTTCGAGAGTACAAGGCACTCCGTAGACTAGCTATCCATATCATGCATGCTTAGAGAATACAAAAACCTCGATAAACAAAAGATCGGACCTTAAGTTTGATGCGTTTTGAGAGTATCAAGTACTTCGTATCCAGCCATCCCGGCATTAGGCTCAATGAATCTAAAAGATTGAACAACGGCATACCATAAGAAATACAAGATACAAGTTTAACGGTTATTCATGACACACAAAATACGGACACACATGCCTACATGCCATAAATAAAACCAAAAGATTACAGATGGAGATTCAAATCAATTGGTTGCTCCCGACTTTCGTTCCCATTCAAGCTTGGATGTTGCAGTGTCGAATTTCGGATATATGATTTACATCTTATCTATCAATTCCTCAGCTGTTGACGCAGTAACAAAGATTTGTCTCTCCGATTCTGCAATGATGTTTCTTCCACAGTGTAATCTAGAGATTTCAAAAGACCATCATAAAAATCATTTACATTTAGTAGTCCTAAGGGTTTGGAATGAAAGCCCAATAATTGCTCACAAGCAACTATGAATATTTCCTCAAGAGTACCTAGAGCACCAGGTAATGCTATAAAAGCATCAGAATTATTGATTATGGCTTTAAAATTTCTAGGGATGCTCCTGACTCCTTTTTCCTTACCTATGGTTTCCTTATAAAGGTTTCCTTCAGCTAGAATATGAGGCCAAATTCCTACAACTGTAGCGTCACTAGACCTAGCTGCTAGCGTCATATTTTCCATCATTTTTATACTACCACCTCCATAGATTATGTTAATCTTCCTACGTGCTAGGACTTGCCCTAAGTGTTTTGCAGCTTCTACATAGGCTTTATCTTTTCCAAGGTTGGAACCACAAAAGACATAGACATTCTTTATTTTCTTGGTGGACTGGGAGGTAGACATATTTAGTTTATATAAGTGATTGCTTAATGTCTGCCCCACTTAGACTTCGGGTTCTACATGAGATTTAAAGGACTAAAGAGACAGATCAGTAGGAAATTAAAAAGTAATCCAAAGATTTAAACAAAATCTTGTGTGGGTAATAAAGTAAGATAAGGTGATTGATAGTTTACAAAAAATCTGATTCACTTTTTGAAAAAGATTAGACTCTAATGGTATACCTTTTGACAAATATATATCATGTCTAGATATTCAATATAAACGATAAATACTATAAAACTTTTAAAATTTGAGACACAAATCTTGAAACATCTGGATAAGTTTTTAAAATTCAAACATGTTACTGTATCATATGTGACGTGTCTGATAAGATAATAGATTTTTTTATATACATATATATATTTAAGAAAACCATAAATTAAATGAGATACTAACACTTACTGTATCAATCTAATAATCAGAATTATTTCGAACACAAAAGCAAATATTCTGAGTAAAAGAAAAACACAAACTATTGAACATCAACTGAAACTGTTTCAAATAAGCAAAGACTAAACAACCTTTATAGAGCGATGACTTATTCCCCATTTAGTTTTCTTATGGCTTGGCAAACAGGATCTAGAAATATCATATTCCTGAGGCGTTGTCTTTTTACATAAAATTTAGGCCAAAGTTTAAAAATAGCTCATTGAACATATCCACTAGGGTGACCATGAAGAGGAGGGTGGATGCTATCTGTTGAAGTTCTCCTTTGAAAGTCCATCCCTTCAAAACCTTATTTTATCCTCTCTATTCGTAGACATATAACCAGGTGAAGTACATTTACCATTACAATTTTGTCTTCCACATTTGTTACAAGTGACTGCGATGGCACGAGCTTTTCTTTTCATTGCACTACAACTGGCACCCGTTCCTGATAAACCGACATCTTGATTGAAGTCACTCGGGCAGATCTTCCCCTCTATCAACATTCTCACATCACAAAGGATGCCAAAACGCATAAGAATCCACAACCGAGTAATTCTAGCCTTGTATTTCTTTCTGAGAATCTTTTGGGAGAGTGATGGGAAGTACTTTCTCAGGTGTTGGTACTTTGGGTCTATGATGAGATGAAAGAAGAGTAAATAGAAAGGAAAAATTGAGATTGTAAGTTGTAGAATCCTATAATTTCTTCATCTTTTAAAGAGAAGAATTTCTAGAGAGAAAGAAAAGAATTTGTGATTTAGAGAGAGAGTAACAAATTGAGAGAGAGAGTGAGTGAGCTTGGAGAAATAAGCTCCTATGCACAGTAGACGTATATGTAAACAATAATTAAACCACTATAGAGGCCACGTGGGAGAGACAGTGTGAATCAAACTGATTTAGGATTTGGACTAGCCCAAATGTTCTAAGTTGAAATGGGTCAGGTTGTTTCAGACCTTAACACATTTAGAACGAGTTAAATAGCAAACATAAAATTGAAAGCCAATTTGTACAGATCTTAAACCCAATTTAAAACCCACTAAAGATAAAATTAACTATGAACAACAAGTCTAATTTAATGACAATCAGGGAACTTTCTGAATGGTATTTAAAATCATTTCATAACAACATAATCTTTGTGCAACTTAAATAATTTGTTTTAATCAAAACCTGATTGAACAATGCATACACTCATATGTTATCATTAATACTCAATATATGTTAATGGATTCATCATCATTACTACCAAGGGTTTAGAATGGGACCACCCTTGAAATCAATACAATTTACGTCTTCCAACGTAGACCATATCAATGAACAAAGACCTTTGATGTTACTACTTAAGAACATCTACAATCCTCACAATTCTACTTATACAATATTTAATTTCCTCATATAACAAAACCTTAGGTAACCAAAAGATTCACATCTAAACATCTAAAAGTTAAACATTTTATCGTAATTATCCAAAATTATTATAGGTGCCTTAATATTATGATTTACTTAAAGAAACTCCTATTGGTCATTTTCACATTGTATCTATTCATAAAGATTCAATGATACACTTAAATACAATGTACGTAACAAAATATTCCAACCATGAAATTCATGCATTCTTATCTTTACACAGTCTCAACAAACAAAAGTCTAACATCTATCGCATTCAAGATTCAATACCATGGATTTCTAACTTATCTCATATTCCTCAAATACATAGAACTTTCAAGAAAAGTTATTGACACTTATGTACTCCACCGAATCCACACATAATCATTACTTAGGTCTGAATAAATTATGAAGAATTTAACATATCTATACCAAACTTTGAAATCAATAAATCAAGCCTTATATTTCTTATTGTTTTTCACGAGATAAAAGGCTCTTAAATCCTTGTATCTACACGAATTTCTCATCGTTTTATACGAATTAGATATGCTTATAGATCCTAATATTATATGAATCTCTCATAAGCATTCTACTTATAAACCCATTCCATATAATTATCATTCCCTCATAACTACTAATACTTTCTTTCTATATAATTATCGTACTCACATAACCGTTAATATTTTCATTCTAGGGCTTTTCTATGTTACATTCTTCTGGACTGTATAATTCAATCTGAAGGTTCATTTTGATGATGAGAATGAAAATTTAGCTCCAAAACCATCTCAAAAACAAATTTATTTATTTATTTTAAATGGTGCTACACTCCCTAGGTTAACCAAACCTAGGCTCTGATACCAAAACTTCTATAACGCCCCTATATGGGGGTTAATAGTTTTTAATGAATTAAAATAAAAATAAAAAATAAGAGTAAACCTCAAAAATAAAGTTACCCGGAGCTTAAATGAAAATTCTCAAATCAAAAATAAAAAAATATATATATAAACGATAATTAAACCACAGTTTAATTTAGCACCTTAAATTTAAAAATATAAACTGTTGTCATCATCATTTCAACCCTCAACGCATTTTAATACAGTCACAGAAAGTAACAATTGATGTTTACATTATAATGAAGAACATTCCTAGTAATTGAAGCAGTCCCAACGTACATAGCTACAAAGCTTCCTCAACTATTTTTCTCGTAGCCACCTCACACTTAGTGAGTCCTGAAAAGATAAAAATATAAGAGAATGAGCGACAATGTGCTCAGTAGAGAAAACCATTACTCTCCTTTAGGTTTTTATCACTACCACATTAAAACCTGCATGGTTAGTCAATACTCATCATTATCCATATTATGAGATTTATTATAATCTTATTCCGTGGATACCATAGTTAATCATTACCAAGTTTCATACATATACATATATACAAATGTTACAGTTCATCATTATTCATAGGTACCCACGTTCAATAGAGTATCACTCAACTCATCGAAACCTAAATGGGCGCGCTTGATCACCCTCTAAGCATTCTAAGTGTGTTCCGGTGAGGGGACATCAAGCCCCGAGTCCTCACCAAGTCGATTCCTGTATAGTGTGTTCTGGGACTTTCGACCCAAGAAAGTGTTATCACCTTCCCCCTATTTTACCTTTTAGGGTATTCGTGCCCAAGGAGGTAACCGCAACCCTCTTCATGTCTCACCATTTCTCTATTTTCAATTATTATTTATAGAGTCAGTTTTTCTAACCATGCTTCTTCATTTATAACATGTTTCAATTCATTATGTTTCTCGCCGTACAATACAAGATGAGTCCATGTCACAGTTTCATATGTGATACTCATATCATAGCAATTCAACATAGATATATATATCTTGCGGTAGAACAATCAATTTTAATTCCATAAAAACCTCACAAAAGATGAGTAATAGAATCCCTACCTTTCAAGCTTATCACCAATCTTTTAATCCTGAAATCAATTAACGTTAGCTCCACAATCCCGTGATCCTAAGGTGTGCATAAGGACAATTTAAAACTAAAGCACAACATACAACCACATTCATAAATAAATCATGTGTAAATCCATCTTACTAGTGTGCCATTAAAGCTTTTATGCAAATCTCTTTTGAATACCACAGTAAACAATCTTTGTCTTAACATGATATAAAATGTATATAAGTAATCTATATGTTTTAGTCCCTAATAAGATTCATCAATCACTTAGGATAATATTGGAAAGGTTGCAAGACATTAAGGAATTAGGTGGTGAGCAAAGATGGGTTCTTGGTTCAGGTTAGCAGCTGGTAAACCATGGCAAACTGGCAGTATACTTTTGCAAAAATGATAGGTTCACTATCTACAATCATCACATGAGTTACCAGGTGGTTTACTTAACGTAAACAGGCGGTATATTGCCATTGGCAGGTTTACTAGTTTTCAATCTAAAAATTAAAAAATTCATAGAAAATAACATACAACTCCGATTCAGGCTTATGATAGCTCGTTAGAAAGCTTAGGATGTCTACTTTTTAAATATTATAACCAATTTACAAAATTCATTTTCATTTATTCCAAAAATTTCAAGAAAGATTCACTGCCCATAGAGGTATTATAAAGTTTAACAATATAAATTTTTTGTCTATGGCATATACACTTAGACTTTATACATATGCTTCAAAATAGCGACAAAACATATACTTAGGTTTAAGAATGCAAATTTGAATAATCCTTAAGTACAAAAAAAATTCATAAATGAAAGACTAAATTTGTTCATAAGATTCTATGTAACGCCCCGAAATTTATTTAATGTTAATGTAATGTAAATGATGAATTAGTGTGCCATAATTAATGTTTTAACATTAATTTGATTACTTGGTTGGATTTTTAGTTTTTGGTTGTTTTGTTAAATTGATGCGTTCAAATGATTTCTTATTGTTTTAAAATGATGTTTTGAGTTTTAAAACATAACAATTTGTCAAATGTTAAAAATACTCTGTTTTGCAAAACGGTGGACGGCACATGGTTTTCGTACAGTAAAACCGCCCACCGATTTTCTCTATTTATTTCCTTCCTCTCTCTCTCTCTCCTCACTCTCACGCATCTCTCTTTCTCTCTTCTCTCTCTTTCTCGGCAATCTCTCTCTCTCTCTCTATCTTTCTCAAAAAAATTTGAAACCAAATTCGAGTCCAAGCTTTGGGTTAGCAAGGAGGAAGCTCGGGGACGTGATTCGGCAACCGAGAACGCGGATTGAAGCTTCGATTTGAGGTTAGATTCAAAATTTCAAAACTTTTTCCAAAATTTTCAATTTTGTGCATTTTTGAAATTTAGGGTTGTTTAAGCTTAGAAAACCGTAGATTTTAGTTAATTGAACTTAGAACAACTAGAATCTAAGCTTAGATTGAAGAAAAATGAATTGAATTCAAGATTTTTCATTTTTCTCCTCATTTTCTCATTTTTGGATTTTTGAGGATTTCGAGTTTAAATCTTGTTTAAATGAGTTCAAACATGTTCTAGTATGTTTTTCTATCAACTATGATTGTTTTTCATGCCTGAGATTTGAGAAAAACAGGTTAGAATCAAGATTTAGATTTTGGGGATCGAGAAACCCGTGGCTGGGATTTCTAGATTTTCCCAGTTCGGTAGGCCGGAGTGATGATCGGCAGGCCGGTGTTCTTCCGACCGGCAGGCCGAACCTGGGGAAGTGTTCGGCCGACCGAACTTTGCTTCCGACAGGCCGACCGAGGCATGGAAAATTTTGTGATTTTTCACCCGTTTTCACTATTTTGAACCCTGATTTAAATCCCAACCTTATAGAATGATTTTAAAGGTACAAATGGCACACTAGGACATCATGAAATGGTTTAGTAACATAGAATGTCTCAAACTAGATATTGATCGACTTAGTTTGTATCTAGGATCGTTCGTGGTTCCGTGGAGCTAACGTATAGCGGACCGGGATTACGGTGTGGGGCACCGGCATGAGTATTGAGGTAGGACTTCTATCCTATTTCTTTGGTAGCTTGGTTTGAAATGATTTGGCTTTAAAAAGGGTTTTCTATCAAAATGTTTTCAACGTTTGTTTGAAAATGAATTTATCGGTTATATTTTAATATACCGTGATTATGAAATGAACTTCATAATGAACGTAATTGACAACACTCGGTAATTGGGTTTTGAATGATAATGATAATAAACATAAAGGCATGATGCCATATCAAAGATCGGGTCGTGTAGTGATAGACCTTGGGGGCAGGTCCCGAAACCCTGCTGGGCCACTACGGTGGTGATGTCATGGTTTGCCTAGGTAAAAGAAAAATGGTGTTTTCGATTATACAAGTAGACTGTTCTGTGTCAGAACGGCTCTACTTAAATTTTGTATTTATTTATTTATTTGTTTATTTAAGTTTTCTTTTGAGTACTCATAACAATGAACTGTTTCTTTAAATTCAATTATTTATAAAACATAGTCCTACTGAGCCTTTCGCTCACGTTTTATTGTTTTAAACTTTCCCCCCCTTCTAGGTGGTTTCCCATTTAGGTTTGGAGAGGATTCTTCGGACCGAACTCAGGAGCATTAGGAGGATTGATTTATATTTTGTATTATTTAAATCAAGACATGTAAGATTTAATTTTATTTGTATCTGGACTGTGATTGTATTTATGATATTGTCAGTACCATGTGTGTGCACAAGTTGTGGGTTGTGGAACCCATACTCGCGGTTTTATTTAATTTTTATTACTCGTTCAATATTTATAAATTCTCTTTGTAAAATGTGGAGGAAATCTCTTTATTTTTCACTTAATTTGATCCTTAAACCATTGGTTTTAATTAAATTCTCTTTTAATTAACTTAAATTATCTACCACGTCACCTCCCGTACCCCGGGGCGTGACAGAATGGTATCAGAGCTCAAGGTTATGAACCTTGGGAATTGTGCACACATAGGTTTGACAATGAAATACCTCTGACAGTCCAAATTTTGTTTTCAGAAGTAAGAGAATGGCACCTAGACGTCGTTCGACTGCTGACGCTGAGTTCGGAAATGATGAGAGCATGATGAGGTCTATGTTTGCGGCTTTCCGACATATGGCAGCCAGGGCTAGACCGGAAGACTCTAGTGTTGGTAGTTGGCATGCATATTTTAAGGAATTCCGGCGGGCGTCTATTCTGACTTTTGATGGCAATGGGGATCCGCAGTTGGCAGAGTATTGGCTGGATTTGATCTTGAAGCATCTAGATACCCTTGGTGTGCCTGAGGAGTATTGTGTGGAGTTCGTGGTGTATAAGCTCGAGGGTGGCTCTAACACTTGGTGGAAGCAGACTAAGCGTCTGGAGCGCGGTGGTGATATCAGTTGGGATAGGTTCGAGGAGCTGTTCTATGATCGGTATTTTCCGCAGGGGTATAGAGATCAGAAGGCAGCTGAGTTTTATAGATTGCTGCAAGGTGATCTGTCAGTTCAGGAATATGAGGCAAAGTTTAATGAGTTGGCTAGGTTTGCTCCATCGGTGGTGGCATCGGAGCATGAAAAGTGTATTAAGTTTCAGGAAGGGCTCAAGGCTCCTATTTGGCGGCAATTGGTTTCTCTACGGCTTACGAGTTTCGGAGAGCTTGTGTCGTCGGTGATCTCCGTGGAGAATGATTATATGTAGTATTGTGAGGACCGAGCCAAGGCTTCAGGAGGACCACAGAGGAGTGGCAGGAAGAGCACCAGTAGTCGTCCAGCTCTGGGGAAAGGCAAGCAAGGCGGTGCGACCAGTGGTAGCAGCAGTTCGTCTGGCAGCGGGCGCAGCAATCCCTACAGCTTTCATTGTCATTTCTATCAGCAGCCCAGACACATCAAGAGGAATTGCCCGATCAGGAGTGCTCGTCTTGGATCTCAGACCGGGGAGGATGCCAGTCGTTCGTCTCAGCCTCAGCCTCAGACTTTACCTCCGCCTCCGCAGTACCCGCAGTTGCAGTATCTGCAGTTCTCTCCTCAGCAATTCTCATATCCGGTACGGGGGCAGCAGTCGTAGTATTTTTAGCGCAGTGTTCCTCAGTATCGAGCACCGAGTACAGGCAGTGTGCAGTCTTCTCCATCTCAGCAGCATCGGCCGAGTAATCCAGGACCCAGCAATGTCAGTAGAGGAAAAGGGAAGGCGCCAGTGCAGGTTCATGCAATGGCATCTGGAGGGTCAGATTCTCAGACTGGTAACGCGGTTGTCGATGGTATGATCTTGGTTTCTAGATCTTTAGCTCGTGTTTTATTCGATACCGGTGCCTCTCATTCTCTCATTTCGAGTTCCTTTGTACATGCCTTGGGATTAGAGAAAGAAGAGTTTAATGAACCCCTAGTTATAACTTCTCCCTTGGGGCGGGTGTGTGTAAATTGTATGTGTAAATCCTGTAAAATAAAGATTGGGGATGAGATTTTGAAAAGTGATTTGATTATACTCCCCATGAGTTCCTATGATGTGATTCTAGGGATGGACTGGTTGTCCAAGTATAATGCAGTCGTGGACTGCCAACTTAGAAAAGTGACCCTAGTGTCTGATAGAGGGACGATGATCACTTACCAGGGTGGTGGTGATTGGTTAATGAATGAGCGTCTCATGAAGTCATGTCTAGGAGGATGAAGGAATCTAGGTTGTTGTGTTTTTCTTGCCAATCTAGATTGCGAGCCCTATGTTTTGAGTGGCAATTTAGCGATTCCGGTGGTTGATGAGTTCGAGGATGTCTTCCCCGATAAGTTGCCAGGATTACCACCGCATCGGGAGATTGAGTTTGGTATTGAGTTGTTTCCAGGGACATCACCGATTTCTATGGCACCTTATCGGATGGCACCGACAGAAATGAAGGAATTGAGGAAGCAACTTCAGGAGCTTACTAATAAAGGGTATATTCGGAATAGCACATCTCCGTGGGGAGCACCGGTTTTGCTTGCTAAGAAGCACGATGGGACTCTCAGGTTATGTGTGGATTATCGGCAGCTGAATCGTGTTACGGTGAAGAACAAGTATCCCTTACCTAGGATTGATGAGTTATTTGATCAGTTGGGAGGTTCGCGGTACTTCTCGAAGATTGATTTGCGTTCAGGTTATCATCAGCTCAGGATCAAGGAAGAGGATATTCCCAAGACAGCTTTTAGGACTCGGTATGGGCACTTTGAGTTTCTGGTTATGTCGTTTGGGTTGACGAATGCTCCGACAGCTTTTATGGATTTGATGAACAGGATATTTAGGCCGTATCTGGATCAGTTTGTGATCGTGTTCATCGATGATATTCTTGTGTATTCTAAGACTTGGGAGGAGCATGAGCAGCGTCTTCGGATCGTGCTTCAGACTCTGCGGGAGCACCAGTTGTATGCTAAGAGGGAAAAGTGTGAGTTTTGGTTGACTGAGGTCAAATTTCTAGGTCATGTCATCTCGGAGCATGGTATTTCTATGGATCCGTCCAAGATTGAGGCTATATTGGAATGGAAACGACCAAGGAATGTAGCGGAGATTCGTAGCTTCTTAGGTCTTCCTGGATATTACAGGAAATTTGTAAAGGATTTTTCAAAGATTGCAGCTCCGTTGACGAGATTGATCAAGAAAAATGTCAGGTTTGAGTGGAATGAAGATTGTGAGCTTGCTTTTCAGGAATTGAAGAACCGGTTGACTTCAGATCTAGTGTTAGTTATTCCTAGCAGTGACGAGCCATATGAGGTTTATGCGGATGCTTCAGGGCGCGGACTTGGATGCGTGTTGATGCAGCATGGACGTGTGGTTGCGTATGGATCGAGACAGCTACGACCTCACTAGCGGAATTATCCTACTCATGATTTAGAGCTCGCGACGGTGATCCACGCGCTGAAGATTTGGAGGTGTTACTTGTATGGAGCATCGTTTCAGGTCTTCTCGGATCACAAGAGTTTGAGGTATCTGTTCACTCAAAGGGATCTCAATCTGAGGCAACGCAGATGGGTAGAGTATATGGAGGATTATGATTTCGCGTTGCAATATCATCCCGGGAAAGCTAATGTGGTCGCGGACGCGCTTAGTAGGAAGTCTTCAGGCATTCTCGCTTGCTTGATCTTTGAGGACTGGAGCAGGGATGCGACAGTGAGTGAGTATCGGCTACGGTATCATGAAGACTGTGATCGTGTTTCGGTGTATCATGTGGAAGCGACTCCAGCTCTTGTTCGGATGGTGAAGCAAGGTCAGTGGCAGGATCGGCATTTACAGGGGATTTGGTCGTGGATTCAGAACGAGGAGCAGTTCGAGGAATGGAGCGTGCATGCAGATGGATCGTTGTACTTCCGAGAGCGTCTTGCAGTTCCAGTTATCACCGAGGTGACGAAAGAAGTTCTAGACGAAGCCCATAGGTCTCAGTTCGCTATTCATCCGGGGAGCACCAAGATGTATCACGATTTGAAGAGGCAGTATTGGTGGAGAGGCATGAAGAAAGATGTTCGAGAGTACGTGGCCAAGTGTTCGACGTGTCTTCATGTGAAAGCTGAGCATCAGAAGCCTGCAAGTCAGCTTCAGCCGCTTCCTATTCCAGGGTGGAAATGGGAGCATGTGACGATGGATTTTCTCAAAGGTTTGCCAAGGTCGGAGCAGCGGCACGATGCAATTTGGGTTGTGGTCGATAGGTTGATGAAATTGGTGCATTTCATTCCGTTTAGGTCGACGTGTTCGAGGAAGGTTCTCGGAGAGTTGTATATGCAGAACGTTGTGAGGTTGCATGGAGTTCCTTTGTCCATCACCTTTGATCGAGACACCAGGTTTAATGCTAAGTACTGGAGGAGTTTTCAGGAGGCTTTAGGTACGGATTTGAACTTCAGTACGGCGTTTCATCCTCAGACTGATGGGCAGTCTGAGCGGGTTATTCAGGTTCTCGAGGATATGTTGCGTGCTTATGCGTTAGACTTCGACGGGAATTGGAAGCAATGTTTGCATTTCACGGAGTTCGCGTACAACAATAGTTATCAGGCGAGTATCGGTATGGCACCATTTGAGGCGTTGTATGGGCAACCGTGTCGGTCACCTGTGTGTTGGGCCGAGCCAGAAGATAGAGTTATTCTTGGGCCGGATGAGATTCGTGATAGCAACGAGAAAGTCACGGTAATTCGAGATCGGTTTAGGGTAGCTCAGAGTCGGTAGAAGAGCTACGCGGATAGGAGACGTAGACCTTTAGAGTTTGCAGTTGGAGATTTCGTTCTCTTGAGGGTATCGCCTCGCAAGGGAACTATGCGGTTCGGAGTGAGTGGGAAGCTCGCGCCGAGGTATATTGGGCCGTTCGAGATCACTCAGCATGTTGGTGTGGTCGCTTATCAGCTTGAACTTTCGCCCGAACTTTCTCATGTTCACGATGTGTTTCATGTGTCGATGCTTAGGAAGTATCCACCTGAGTACGGTAAGATAGTTTCGTTTCGCGATGTGTAGGTTCAGGAAGATACGACGTATGAAGAAGTGTCGATTCAGATCATCGACCAGAAAGTTATTAGCTTGCGTCGTCGTGAGATACCATTGGTAAAGGTCGTGTGGCAGCATCACGGGGTTGATGAAACCACTTGGAAACTAGAGTCGAGTATGCAGGAATTGTATCCGCATTTGTTTTGTTTCTGAAATGAGTTGTAAATTTCAAGGGAGAAATTTCTTTTAGGGGTGGAGAGTTGTAACGCCCCGAAATTTATTTAATGTTAATGTAATGTAATGTAAATGATGAATTAGTGTGCCATAATTAACGTTTTAACATTAATTTGATTACTTGGTTGGATTTTTAGTTTTTGGTTGTTTTGTTAAATTGATGCGTTCAAATGATTTCTTATTGTTTTAAAATGATGTTTTGAGTTTTAAAACATAACAATTTGTCAAATGTTAAAAATACTCCGTTTTGCAAAACGGTGGGCGGCACATGGTTTTCGCACAGTAAAACCGTTCACCGATTTTCTCTATTTATTTCCTTCCTCTCTCTCTCTCTCCTCACTCTCACGCATCTCTCTTTCTCTCTTCTCTCTCTCTCTCGGCAATCTCTCTCTCTCTCTATCTTTCTCAAAAAAATTTGAAACCAAATTCGAGTCCAAGCTTCGGGTTAGCAAGGAGGAAGCTCGGGGACGTGATTCGACAGCCGAGAACGTGGATTGAAGCTTCGATTCGAGGTTAGATTCAAAATTTCTAAACTTTTTCCAAAATTTTCAATTTTGTGCATTTTTGAAATCTAGGGTTGTTTAAGCTTAGAAAACCGTAGATTTGAGTTAATTGAACTTAGAACAACTAGAATCTAAGCTTAGATTGAAGAAAAACGAATTGAATTCAAGATTTTTCATTTTTTTCCTCATTTTCTCATTTTTAGATTTTTGAGGATTTCGAGTTTAAATCTTGTTTAAATGAGTTCAAACATGTTCTAGTATGTTTTTCTATCAACTATGATTGTTTTTCATGCCTGGGATTTGAGAAAAACAGGTTAGAATCAAGATTTGGATTTTGGGGATCGAGAAACCCATGGCTGGGATTTCTGGATTTTCCCAGTTCGGCAGGCCGGAGTGATGATCGGCAGGCCGGTGTTCTTCCGACCGGCAGGCCGAACCTGGGGAAGTGTTCGGCCGACCGAACTTTGCTTCCGGCAGGCCGAACTGTGCAAGTTCGGCAGGCCGAAGCAGGGCGTCCGGTAGGCCGACCGAGGCATGGAAAATTTTGTGATTTTTCACCCGTTTTCACTATTTTGAACCCTGATTTAAATCCCAACCTTATAGAATGATTTTAAAGGTACAAATGGCACACTAGGACATCATGAAATGGTTTAGTAACATGGAATGTCTCGAACTAGATATTGATCGACTTAGTTTGTATCTAGGATCGTTCGTGGTTCCGTGGAGCTAACGTATAGCGGACCGGGATTACGGTGTGGGGCACCGGCACGAGTATTGAGGTAGGACTTCTATCCTATTTCTTTGGTAGCCTGGTTTGAAATGATTTGGCTTTAAAAAGGGTTTTTTATCAAAATGCTTTCAACGGTTGTTTGAAAATGAATTTATCGGTTATATTTTAATATACCGTGATTATAAAATGAACTTCATAATGAACGTAATTGACAACACTCGGTAATTGGGTTTTGAATGATAATGATAATAAACACAAAGGCATGATGCCATATCAGAGATCGGGTCGTGTAGCGATCGACCTTGGGGGCAGGTCCCGAAACCCAGCTGGGCCACTACGGTGGTGATGTCATGGTTTGCCTAGGTAAAAGAAAAATGGTGTTTTCGATTGTACGAGTAGACTGTTCTGTGTCAGAACGGCTCTACTCAAATTTTGTATTTATTTATTTATTTGTTTATGTAAGTTTTTTTTTGAGTACTCATAACAATGAACTGTTTCTTTAAATTCAATTATTTATAAAACATAGTCCTACTGAGCCTTTCGCTTACGTTTTATTGTTTTAAACTTTCCCCCCCTTCTAGGTGGTTTCCCATTTAGGTTTGGAGAGGATTCTTCGGACCGAACTCAGGAGCATTAGGAGGATTGATTTATATTTTGTATTATTTAAATCAAGGCATGTAAGATTTAATTTTATTTGTATCTAGACTGTGATTGTATTTATGATATTGTCAGTACCATGTGTGTGCACAAGTTGTGGGTTGTAGAACCCATACTCGCGGTTTTTATTTAATTTTTATTACTCGTTCAATATTTATAAATTCTCTTTGTAAAATGTGGAGGAAATCTCTTTACTTTTCACTTAATTTGATCCTTAAACCATTGGTTTTAATTAAATTCTCTTTTAATTAACTTAAATAATCCGCCACGTCACCTCCCGTACCCCAGGGCGTGACATTCTAACCTCAGATTATGGCTAGTTGGAAGCTTGAAATGGCTTCAAAACAGGTTCCTTGACTTCGGTATGTCTGAAATTCTTGTTCAATTAGAGGTGATGGTGGCTGATTTTTATGGCTGGCTTGAAGAAGTTCTCTAAGGATTTTGCTTCAGCAAAGAAATGAGAAGAAAAGTGTGGGAACCGTGGATAAAAAAAGAAGAAAAGATGAAGTCTTTAAAGAGAAGTGATAAAAGCAATTATGGAGGAGATATGTTGAAGCATGTCACAGAGGAAATAAAGAAAAGGTGGGTCAAGAGTAGTTGTGAAAGATATCCTCATGTCTCCTCTAGAGACTTTAACCCACATAATGCCAAAATGATATTTTTGAAATTTATTAGAAATTCTAAGGCTTTTCAGTAAACATACTAACTAAGTATAGGAGAATTTTAGAAAATTTAAAAATAGATAAAAAGAAATATTGTCAAATAGATTTTAAATAAAGCAAATTTTTGGTTGGCACACTAAAAATTAATTTAATTACCTTAATACTCGTTAAGAGAATAACAGGTGTTACAGTTGTAAATGTCACCAACATCATTAACGTCGTCATCGTCTTCGGAGTCGTCATCTTCGACTTCAACGTAGTCATCTAAAGTTTTATATATCCTTTTCTTGCAAATCCAAATCTTTATCTTCTCTAAGAGGCTTGTTTTTAAGATTGCAGCAACATCGGATATGACAACATCTGATGATACATTGGGAGATTTTACGTCTAGGTGTCAATCTCTAGTAGTTCCACAACTAATTCAACATTTATAGACTCTATATCTTGAACCACCACCACATCATCCACATCTGCTTCGAGAAGATCCCATATATGCTAATGTCTGAAGTGTTCAACAACTTTCCAATTTGGACCGTCAAACAAATCATCTATATAAAACACTTGTTATCCTTGAGTTGTAAGTATGAATGGTTCATTCTCATACTATGAGTCCTTAATAAAGATGCTTGTTTTATTTTTGCATTGTTGAACTCTCTTCTTTTCTAGACGATTCTCGAACCACTTACACTTGAAAAGAATAATAAAATTGACATTTATTTGGGACAATTCATAAATCTCCTCGCAGACCCTATAATATGTTTTATTATCTGGTCCATGAACATAGACACTAGAATTCTAGGTAGTTCGATTGATATCCTGACTAAGTGTTAGATACTTGACTCCATTCACCACGCAACCAGGATAGCTTTTAATGGAGAAGCTTGAATCAAATGAAAGTGAAACCAATTGATCGGTTGCCTCTAGTGTATTCTACTCTCGAAGATTAAACATCTGCCTATTGTAAAGGATTATTAGAAATTAAGAATTTGCAGTCATTGTGGATTTCCAGATTTACAGTGTCTAATTTAAATTAAAATTATATCTTATTCTGAAATCATTTTAGGAACTCCATTGCTTGAAGATCCTCTAATGATCTAGTTTGTCTACTATCTTCTAACTCCTTCATTTGTTCACTATCATATTATGGAATTTGAGTGATACAATAGTATTTGAGACAACCATATTTACATAGAAATGTAGAGTAATACTTACTTGAGGTATTGTTGAATTTGTGAACAGTTGTGTAGTATGTACCACTTGGCTTTATTCCACAACTGGTTATCTAATATGATTAGGATCATCTTTTCCCAATTGGACGACAACAAGTATCGAAGATAAAAAAAACTTGTTGTTACTAACTGCATCATCATTTACCCAATTTCTCTCAAGTCTACTAACTCTTGTCTCCATCCCAGTTAGATACATCAAACAAAGTTTCAGAGCTTCATTGACAATATACACTTCGCTAATTGATCCCTCTAGTCATGCACGATTTCTAACATACTCCTTCAATAATCCAAGGAATCGTTCAAACTGATATATCCATCTTCAATGAACAGGACCTCCCTTAATGGCTTCTTTTGGCAAGTACATTACTAAATGTACCATAACATCGAAAAAGGCTAGTGGGAAAATTGTTTTTAACTTGCATAAAATAAGCACAATATCCTCTTGTGCTTTCTCTAAATCACTTATCCTCAATGTCCTCGAACATATCAACTGGAAGAAGTTGCTTGATTCTATTATTCAATCAACAATCTCTTTTTTCATAAATGGTCAAATCCCAGTTAGCAATAATCGCTGCATTATGACATAACAATCGTGTGATTTTAAACCAATGATTTTTTTTTATTCCCTTCGACTGCATTTTTCCTTAGATTTGAAGCAAAACCATATAGGAACTGTATTGATTTTAAATACTTTTGTACTGTCATTTGAGGTAAATGTGTACGTGGCATATGGTTTCAGCCAATGATCACCTTCCTTATACAAATGCAACACCTTATGCACCCCTATATTTTGCAAGTTGAAGCATATATTGTCAACGATCCTTGAACGGGGCTAAGGTAAACTCATGCAAGCATGTGCAAAATAAAAACAAAAATTTGTACTCGCGTACATTGTTTTTTTGCGACTATAAAGTCACATATCAAAACTTACCACCTCTAAAAAAGTTACAATTTTTTTAAATTTTATGTAATCTTATCAAATTTTATGATAATTTTATGCAATTTTATCAAATTTTATGATAATTTTATCGTTCTAATTGTTTTTAAAATAAAATTATAATTTTAATGAACGTTAATGCTATTATAATTATTTATCCATTTGTAATGACATATAATTTTAAATTTAATTTTCCTTTCAAATCAATTTATTAAAACAATATATTTATTAATTAATTCTTAACAATAATATTATAATTATTAAACTATGATACTGCTCACTAATTTATAATAACAATTTAGTATATTATTTTACTTTATATTTAATTAACTAATTAATTAGTTCATTAATTGTTAATTAAGAATTTTATTTTCTTATTTTTATTTTTTAATTTTTAATTAAAAATTACAGTTTTTTAATTTTTATAATTTATTATTATTGATAACTTTGACATTTATTTTTTTAATTTTTTAATTACTATAATGCATTAAAAATAATTTGATACTATATTAACTTAAAACAAGAATCACAATCTTAAACAATAATCACAATCCATAAAATCCAAATATCAAATATCACAATTTTATAATCCCAAAAATCTAATTCTACAACAATCCCAAAAATTCAATTCTACAACAATCCACATTAAAACAATCCTATATCACACCATTCCAACAAAATCACAATCACAATTCATAATTCAACAACAATTTGCAATCTAACTAACATATTCACAACTCCAAAAATTCAATTCACAACACAATTTCAAAAATATTCCAATACCAAAAAAATTAAAAACTTACATAATCTTAAACCCACTAAAATCGAGGTTTAGATAACAAGGATGGTAGTGAAACTTCAATGGTGGATGGCCAGAAAACAACCAAAAGCTCCAAAACTCAACGGGGAAAAAGTTTGGGGATGTTCTAATGTGCGAAGATTACTATGATTATTGTTTGATAATATGAGTTTTTAGAAGTTTGGGAGAGATTTGAGGCAGAATAGAGTGGAGAAAACGAAGTGAAAATCAGAGGGGGAAAGAACTCACCAGAAAAAATGGGAGAAAGGGAGCTCTTGGGTTCGTTTATACATAGATTTTTTTGTGACGACATTTTTTCATTGCAAATAATAACAGTGTTGTCGCAAAAAGTAATCAAAACTATGTCGTCCCATTTAATCTGGAAAAAATGATTGACAAAAAACTCTTTCACAATGATAGTTAAAAAATGTCGTCACAAATAATTTTCATTATAGCGCCCTTTTCTCCACCAAAAGTTTCATGAAAAATTAAATTTTCACTTTTGTCATCGCAAATAATCTAACTGCTATTGTAACTAATAGTGTGAGACAACTGTAAACCATTTGTATTTGCGATGACATGTAGTCGCAAATAAAGCACAATGTCATCCAAAAAATGCCTCTGGCACTATGAATGACAGCACAAGACAGCTGTAAACCATTAGTTTTTGCGACGAGAATGTCGTCGCAAATAACTATGCATTTATTACCACATGTATAGAGTGCTATCACCACATGTACAGAGTTGTTTTTACGACGACGCTGTCGTTGCAAATAACAAGGTAAATTGCTTGCGCGAAGAAGATTTCGTGCCAAAACACTAATTACGACAATATGTCGTCGCAAATATGAAAAGTTATTTGCTTTCTTTTTTGTGATGAAATGTTGAGGAAAATAACGTTTAGATGCGACGATATGTCGTTGCAAAAACGTTTACGGTGTTTTGTTGTTTCAAAAGATGAAGTGTTTGTCATTGTAGAAAATGTCATTACTATTAGCGCTATTTGTAATACCATTTTCATTTTCTAATTATCAACTCTTATTTTTCCTTTATATTTTTTATAGTTTAGTGAACATTTTTTATTTATTTAATAAATTGTGTTAGAGGTGTTAAACATGTATGCCCTAAGGAGTGAAAATGTAATATGTTTTTGGAGACATTTTTATCAATAAGGAATTTATTTATTATTAATATACCAAATCTTGTCCTCTTTATGTTCATATTTGTTGAATGTATGTTAAGCAAACAAAAGTCTAAGACTGTCGGTCTAAACCTTTAAGAATTGGGCATATGATGGACAGATTATACGAAAGACGCGATTCTTAAGGTGATGGTCTAAATCATAAGATCCGTAATCAGGCGAATAAAGTTGGGTGCTTTATTCATGTAAAAATTGTTATATTGTCTATATCTCTATTAAGAGACGGTTTGTCTTGACCATCAGAGGTGGACTCCATGAATAGAAACATCGGCACGTTGTCATAGGTGACGATGTGTCGGATCGGGATATAAAATGAATTGATTTGGATTAATAATTTTGTCTCGGCAAATCGATTCACTTTAGACAATTATTTATATTGTATCTTAATCTTGAGATGAATAGTGGGCTCGTTGTCTTGACTTGTGTCTTTTGATGTACCAAAGGGTGACACCCACATTTTAATAGTGGTATGCATGCCGGTATGTTGGAGGCATGACTCTTGATAGCGTAGACCTGTTATTCATAGATATGGAATCCATAGCTCCTCTTTAGGAGTAGTGATATCCTCTCATATACGTTATCTTGTAATTGGAAAACTGGAGCACTCAACCACTTGGATACATAGGTGTAACCGAATGGTATACTACCTTTGGATGGTAAGTTTTTCGATGGTGAGATAATGGAACGCAAGATCAAAACAATCGAGAAGGTAAGACAGAACTTGTCCTTAAGCCGGTTATGGATAATCCTATAGGGATATGATACACTATGATATGTCATGAAGACTTAGCTATACGGCTTCGTAATTCTATATAGTTTGAGAGTGCAGCTCTAATCTTTTAGTGGAGTAGCGTTAGAGTTGATAATTATGAAATGTATATCTGGGATATTGGGTTTCATAATTATCGGGAGCTTGAACTATATAGGTCCATTTGGTCCCTTTTGCTAGCTCACAACATCCTATAATGATACGGCGTGCTTTTCCAATAATTGGTGACTTATGTCAGATTTATTAGATTCTTTGAAATTTGGAAGAATCAAATAATTCATGTCTATTTATCGATTGAATTAATTTTGTGACAAAATTAATTCAAGATAAACTTATGGTATTATTGGGATCGGATAATTCTTGTCTGTTTATCAGTTGATTTAATTTTGAATAAATTAAATCAAGATAAACTTGTAGAATTATTAGGAATTCATTTATTTTCTTAGAGATTATCTAGATAAAGTTGTTTTAATTAGATAACTTCTCTATTGGGTTATTTGAATTAAAACTAAGACTTTATCCTATAAAATCTCGGGTGGAAAATAAAAGATTAGCTCAGATTTTTTTGTCGACAGTTCGGCATGTCGATCCTCAAGTTCAGCCTACCGATGAGGCAAGTTTGGCCTGCCTATTAGACAAATCAGCCTGCCTATGCGCAGTAAAAAAATCACGCACTTTCACACAGATTTCATTAGATATTAATCCGAATTTGATTCTGATTTGAATTTTTGAGACCCTATCTGATAAAGACTGACCCTAGACCCAACCTCTATAAATAGGGAGTGAGTCTCATAAGTTATTTAGATCAATTGAGAGATTAAGAGTGATACTCTACTAGTGAGAATCTGAAAACTCCCTGAGCTCTTGTTCATAAATCACGAACACTAGCTTTGGGTTCTCTCAATTGGTTGGAAGGAGAGTCACCTGGAGGAAAAGCTGTACGTGTAAGCCCACACTCACTCCGATCATGGATAGAGAATAGCAAAGAAGACCAGTTGGCTGAGGCTCTTCTGGAACGTTACTTCTCTTCATGGATTGCGAGAGTTCTTTGGCATTCAAAGGTTAGTAAGATTTGGTTAATTTATGCAAGTAGCGTGTCAAACCTATGTTTTAGAAAATATTCTGATATAAAATTTTAAAATTCCACTAAATGCTATTTTTCCAACAATTGGTATTAGAACCAAGTTTTTACGTAAATTTACAAATTTACGGTCATGCTATATGTATAAATTATATGATCTTGAACTCTCCTATGCTTGAATTTAATTTTATAGAGAGTTGGCCCTCTAAGTTTCTATATAATTTTATGTTGTTATGGATTATATGGTGAATATTTATTATTTAATTATTGTTGATTAAATTGTTATTTAATTATTTATTAATTAATTAATTTATACTAGTTATGGTTCCTTAGAGACTATAATATGTACTCTAGGTTTTTCATGTAATTAGATGGCGGACTATCATCTCCATCTAGGAATTATTATTTAATTTTAAATTTGTAAGAATTTTATAATTAAATAATCATTCAGAGAAGACAGATTTAGAAGGCAGATTTAGAAGATAGATGATGGCGCTCCTAGGTATTTCCTAAGTTTCTAATTTTTTATTTTTGAATTATTGAAAATAAAATTGATGAATTACATTAAAAATTGTATTTTCTAGAAAGGGTGATTTTTGCTCGGTCGGCATGCCGAACTCTCCAGTTCGGTAGGCCGATTGTCGCAGATCAGTAGGCCAGATGTGAGATTCAACAGGCCGTTAGTGGGGTCGAAATCAGGTGGCTTTGGTGATAGGCCGATCTATCATGAATCAACAGGGTGATCTATGAAGATCTGCAGGCCGATGGGTCATGACCGGCAGGCCAATCATACATGTCGACTTACCGGCAGAGAGCTAAAAAATTTTCTAGAAATGGTGCGGTTTTCAATGCAGTTTTAATTTTATTTTTGAGACAATTCTGAGAAACATTAAATTTAAATATGACCAAAAATATGGAGTATTTGATTCATACGGGATTAAAGACTTGAAGATGGGCATTATATGAAGAAGGATACAGCTTGAGGATCCAAGGACGAAGAATTGATAATATGTTTCGATTATTCTCTTGTAATCTTTGTTTTCTATTCTCTAGGGTGGAACCATAATATTATGGTTATTATTATTTTGCTTGTAGCTTTGCTTGATTGCTTTGCTTGTCTGCATTATAATATGATTTGCCATGTATATTGATAACATGTCATATAGAATAGGGAGTGCAGCTCATATTAAATTTATTCATGCATGTTCTTAAAATAAAACCTTGATTTCAAAAGATGGAGTGGGAGAAGGTTTTCGAAGAGAGGACCTAAGGCCTCTATTGTTGGTCCATAGGAAGAACATGGTGGTCACGACCCCTAGGAAGGGATTTCTATCATGTACCAAATTAGATCTCCGAAAGGATAAGGTATTTTTGCATGATTTATGGTTGCACACCCTTAGGTGGTGATTATAAATCATGAATAAAATATTAAAACGATGGTTATACACTTATGTTAATTTTATTATTAACCTCCCTTAGAAGCTCTGTTAACAAAATTAATGGCCAAAGAAAAAATTATTAATATATGTTGGATCATATGGGTCCTGGATGGCATATATTAATCAAGAGGGCATCCGTGTTCCTAATTGAGTTTGGCATGACTCCCCTAGGAGCTTGTTGAATTCTAAGTTGGGAATTATCGTTGTAAGGTTGTGATATTTTCAATGTTTTGACACATAAACGCATTTGTATGTTTTTACATAATTGTGTTATCTTACTAAATTATTATATGTTTGATTATGTTTGGTATATGATTCTTTATTGTAGATTAAAAATGTCTAAAAATGCTTTATCTTCAATACTTGATAAAAACCTATTAACTGGAGAGAATTATAATGATTGGAAACGGAACCTGGATATCGTTCTCTCCTTTGAGAAACTAAAATTTGTGCTGACAACCCCTTGTCCTCTCGAGCCTACGGGAGATTCCATCAATGAGCAATTCCAAGCATACGATCGCTGGAAAGATGCAAATGATCAGGCCCGCTGCTATGTTATGGCCAACATGAATAATGTGCCGCACAGGCTCAACATGAGGATTATGATATTGCCAAGTAGATCTTAGATAATCTAGAAGACATGTTTGGAGGCCAGGCCATAATAAATCGATAAGGGGCGCTTCAAAAACTCTTGAACTATAAACAGAGATCGGGGACGTCTGTAAAGGAGCACATGATGTTGGTCATGGGTTACCTCGCGGAGGCACAAACCAATGGAACTGACATCGATGTTGAAACTCAGATGACTATGGTCTTTGAGACTCTGTCAAAGGAATTTATTCTGTTTAGAGCTACTTTTAATTTGAGCAATAGATGGGATATGACCTTAACAGAATTAATGAAATAGTTACAGGAGTTCGAACTGCTGATCAGGGAGTCTCCTGCTGGTGGAGAGGCCAATTTGGCCGTTGTTTCTGGTTCCAATCCCAATTCTGGGAATGGAAAGAAACAACGGGCCAAGAATGGGAAGCCTTCTATTCCTGCTAGCACCAAGAGCAAGAAAAAGAAGAAGAAGAACCTAGAGAAGCTTAAGTGTTTCTTCTGTGGGAATGTCGGGCACATCAAGAAGCATTGCGAGGACTTCCTTTCTAAAGGAGGTAGGTGTGATCTTCTGTATTTAGAAACTTATTTGGCTGAGGAATCCAATGACATTTGAGTCATAGATTCCAGTACAACTAATCATGTTTGTGTTTCTCTGCAGGGGTTCAAAGAAATAAGAAGTCTGCTTCATGAAGACTTCACGCTTCGGATGGGCGATGGATCCTTGGTCTAGGCGAAAGCAGTGGGAGACGTCCATCTTTATTTTGATAATTATAGGAATTTAATTTTGCAAGATTCTTTTTATATTCCTAAATTTAAAAGAAAGTTAATTTTTGTAGCTTGTTTATTTAAAGACTCATATTTGGTTTCTTTTAATAATAAAGTGGTGATTCGTAAAAATAAATCTTTGATCTGTTTTTGATGGATGCAAAATAATCTATACTTTATCAAACCTAAGATGGACTTACTGCTTAATGCTGAGATGAAAGATAATAACTCTAAAAGACTTAAAACTTCTCACTCTAATAAGACTTATCTTTGGCATTTGTGCCTTGGACATATTAACCTAAATAGGATTCAAAGGTTGGTAAGTGATGGACCTTTAAGTCACTTAAAGGTAGAATCTATACCTTAATGTGAATCTTGTTTGGAGGGTAAAATGACCAAAAGACCATTCGGGTCTAAAGGCAATAGAGCCGAAGGGGTTCTAGAACTAGTGCATAGTAATGTTTGTAGACCAATGAACATCCGAGCACGAGGAGGGTATGAGCACTTTGTCACCTTTATTGACAATTACTCTAGGTATGGGTATGTGTACCTGATGCACCACAAAAGCAAAACTTTTGACAAGTTTAGCGAGTTTCGGGCTAAAGTGGAAAAGCAATTGGGTAGACCCATAAAGGCACTTTGATTCGATCGAGGTGGAGAGTACATTTTTGATGAGTTCTTGGGACACTTATTAGAGAATGGGATTTTATCCCATTTGACTATGCCGGGCACTCTGTAGTAGAATGGCATAGCAGAGAGAAGGAATAAGACTTTATTGGACATGGTCAGGTCCATGATGAGTTATTCATCATTGCTTTTATCCTTTTGGGGATATACACTACAAACCACATGTTATCTTTTGAACAATGTGCCTTCAAAATCGGTCCCTAAAACTCCTCACGAGTTGTGGATGGGTAGGAAGACATCCTTAAACCATATTCGCAAATGGGAATGTCCGGCCCATGTCCTGTTTATGGTTGCAAATAAGTTGGAAGCACGTTCGAAAGTTTGCATGTTTGTAGGATATCCAAAAGAGACTAAAGGGGGTTATTTCTCTAACCCAAAGGAAAATAAAGTCGTGGTTTCAACTAATGCAACTTTCCTTGAAGAGAGTTACATGGATGACTTTAAACCTCGAAAGCAAAGTGGTGCTTGAGGAGTTAAGGAGTGATCTAATCACTCTAGAGGTTCCAAATGAAACCATTTCGATCAGTGTAAAAAAACCAAACGAACCTGAATAACAACCTAAGGGGCTTCAGCGTAGTGGGAGGATCGGGCATCAACCCAAAAGGTATATGTTCAATGGTGAGGCCTTCTTGGCTAAACCCGATGAACATGACAGGGTTCCTTATACTACGCAGAGGCTATGGAGGATGTTGATTCAAAACTCTAGATAGAGGCCATGAACACAGAGATGAAATCTAAGGAGACTAATCGGGTCTAGGAGCTTGTGAATCTTCCCAAAAGGGGGTGTAAATGGATCTATAAGCAGAAAAAAGGAGTGGATGGAAAGGTGAAAACCTTTAGGGCTAGACTGGTAGCTAAGGGTTACACGCAAAAGGAAGTAATCGATTATGAGGAAATCTTTTCACCTGTGGCCATACTTAAGTCCATTCGGATTCTCTTGTCCATAGCTGCCGCTCTTGACTACGAGATTTGTCAGATGGATATCAAGATGGCTTTTCTAAATGGTTATCTTGATGAGTCCATTTATATGGAGCAACCAGACGGGTTCAAGGTCAGTGGTCAAGAGGGTAAGGTTTGTAAGCTGCTAAAGTCAATTTATGGACTTAAGCAAGCTTTCCATTCTTGAAACATAAGATTTGATCAGGTGATCAAGACTTATGGGTTCTCACAAAATGTGGATGAGCCATGTGTTTACAAACAGATTAAGGATGGGAAGGTGGTTTTTCTACTGCTCTATGTAGATGACATTTTGCTAATTGGCAATGACATTGGGGCATTGTCATCGGTCAAATGATGGTTGACCAAGTAATTTAACATAAAGGACTTAGGTGAGGCTAATTTTATTCTCGGTATCCAGATCTTTTGGGATAGGAAGAATAAAATGATAGCTTTATCCCAAGCCGGCTAAATAGACAAAATTCTCAAGAGCTTTGCAATGCAGGATTCCAAGAAAGGTAGGCAACTATCTAGGTCTGGAATTACTCTTTCTAAGAAAGACTCTACAAAGTCTAAGGAAGAAAGAGAATACATGAAGAAGGTGCCTTATGCTTCGGCAGTGAGTAGTCTCATGTATGCCATACTTTGCACACGACCGGATATTTGTTATGTGGTCGGGATTGTAAGTCGATTTCAGACGGATCTAGGACCGAACCCTTGGGTTGCGGTTAAGCATATTTTTAAGTACCTAAGAATGACTCAAGGGTATATGCTTGTGTATTTGGGTAAGGACTTGACTCCTTTAGGATATACTAACTCAGATTTTCAATCCTAACTAGACTCTAAGAAATTGATATCAGGTTTTGTGTCTATTTTGGGCGGCGGTGCCATCAGTTGGAGAAGTGTGAAGCATGATTGCACTTTGGATTCAACGATGGAGGCCAAGTATGTGGTAGCGAGTGATGCTTCGAAAGAAGCAATGTGGCTCCACAAGTTCCTTGGGGATCTTGAGGAAGTTCCTGGTATGGATAAGGTGGTATCACTGTACTGTGATAACAGTGCGGCAGTAGCTAATGCTAAGGAACCAAGATTTCACAAGAAGAGTAAGCATATTGATCAAAAGTATCATGTGATAAAGGACTTCGTTGAAGGTGGGCATGTCATGGTGTGCAAAATCGTATTAGATGACAACTTAGCTGATCCATTTATGAAGACACTTACTAGGAGAGTCTTCGAAAGGCATATGGAAGCTATGAGGGATGCGAGATTTGTCATATTTACTCACTTAGTGCAAGTGGGAGATTGTTAGACATGTATGCCCTAAGGAGTAAAAATGTAATATGTTTTTGGACACATTTTTATCAATAAAGAATTTATTTCTTATTAATATACCAAATCTTGCCCTCTTTATGTTCATATTTGTTGAATGTATGTTAAGCAAACAAAAGTCTAAGACTGTCGGTCTAAACCTTTAAGAATTGGGCAAATCATGGACAAATTATACGGAAGACACGATTCTTAAAGCGATGGTCTAAATCATAAGATCCGCAATCGAGGGAATAAAGTTGGGCACTTTATTCATATAAAGATTGTTATGTTGTCTATATCCCTATTGGGAGATGGTTTGTCTTGACCATTGAAGGTAGACTCCATGAATAGAAACATTAGCATGTTATCATAGGTGAAGATGTGTTGGATCGGGACATAAAGTGAATTGATTTGGATTAATAATTCTGTCTCAGCAAATCGATTCACTTTAGACAATCATTTATATTGTATCTTAATCCTGAGATGATAGTGGGCCTGTCGTCTTGACTTGTGTCTTTTGATGTACCAAAGGGTAATACCCACATTTTAATAGTGGTATGCATGCCGGTACGTTGGAGGCATGACTCTTGATAGCATAGATCTGTTATTTATAGATATGAAATCCATAGCTCCTCTTTAGGAGTAGTGATATCCTCTCATATACGTTATCCTGTAATTGAAAAACTGGAGCGCTCAACCATTTAGATACATAGGTGTAACCGAATGGTATACTGTCTTTAGATAGTAAGTTTTTCGATGGTGAGATAATGGAACGTAAGATAAAAATAATCGGAAAGGTAAGATAGAACTTGTCCTTAAGCCGTTATGGATAATCCTATGGGGATATGACACACTATGATATGTCATGGAGACTTAGCTATACAGGCTTTGTAATTCTATATAGTTCAAGAGTGTAGCTCCAAGCTTTTAGTGGAGTAGCGTTGGAGTTGATAATTATGAAATGTATATCTGGGATATTGGGTTTCATAATTATCAGGAGCTTGAACTATATAGGTCTATTTGGTCCCCTTTGCTAGCTCACAACATCCTGTAACGATACAGCGTACTTTTCTAATAATTGGTGACTTATGTTAGATTTATTAGATTGGTTGAAATTCAAAAGAATTAAATAATTCATGTTTGTTTATTGATTGAATTAATTTTGTGACAAAATTAATTCAAGATAAACTTGATGAATTATTGGGATCGGATAATTCTTGTCTATTTATCAGTTGATTTAATTTTGAACAAATAAAATCAAGATAAACTTGTAGAATTATTAGGAATTCATTTATTGTCCTAGAGATTATCTAGATAAAGTTATTTTAATTAGATAACTTCTCTATTGGTTATTTGAATTAAAACTAAGACTTTATCCTATAAAATCTCAGGTGGAAAATAGAAGATTCACTGAGCTTTTTTTGTCAGCAGTTCGGCATGCCAATCCTCAAGTTCGGCCTATCGATGGAGCAAGTTCGGTCTGCCTATTAGATAGATCAGCCTGCCTATGTGGGGAAAAAAAATCACGCATTTTCATGCAGATTTCATCAGATATTGATCCGAATTTGATTTTGATTCGAATTTTTGAGACCTTATCTGGTAAGGACTGACCCTAGACCCAACCTCTATAAATAGGGAGTGAGTCTCATAAGTTATTTAAATCAATTGAAAGATTAAGAGTGATATTTTACTAGTGAGAATCTAAAAGCTCTTTTTCACAAATCACAAATACTAGCTTTGGGTTCTCTCAATTGGTTGGAAGGAGAGTCATTGGAGGAAGAGCTGTATGTGTGAGCCCACACTCACTCCGATCGTGGATAGAGAATAGCAAAGAAGACCAGTTGGTTGAGGCTCTTCTGGAATGCTACTTCTCTTCACGGATTGTGGGAGTTTTTTGGCATTTAAAGGTTAGTAAAATCTGGTTAATTTATGCATATAGCTTGTCAAACTTGTGTTTTAGAAAATACTCTGATATAAAATTTTAAAATTCTACTGCGTACTATTTTTCCAACAAGAGGCATTGCGTTGGATGAGTTTGCTTTTGTGGGCCAACCTATTTGGGGTGTTTAAGTTCTTTTGAATGCCATTTGTTTTTTCTCTTCAATTATTTTTCTCCTAAAACCATATCAATATCGATCTAAAATATGTAGATAATATTGGTAAAATATCATCCATTGTCAAAATATTGCTTTTTATAATCATTTATAGTACACTAGCTATAGAGGAGTACTTTGAGCAATTAGCTATAAGATCAAATAACACGACAACAAAAAACGAGAGGCTTTTCCAATTTCACACAAAATTAGGGGGAAAATTGTGACGACCCGCCTTTGCGGGCAGTCATTTTACTTTCTTAAACATCGTTCTTAAACAGTAATCTTCCTTACTTAGTAAGAAAAATGATGAAATAAATTTTTTTTTTCTTTTCAACATCCTTTAAGCATACTTGTAAAACATACTTAAACGCTATTGCGACTTCTGTTGCAAATTAAGTTGAGACCTCGCTCAACACTTGCCTTTAAAACCATTTCAAATCGTTTCTTAAAACTTAATAAGAAACATTTATTAAATCATAGCTTAAACTTCACTTTATAATTATATAAAATAGTTCGTCAACTGTATCTTGAAACTTTGAAAACATTTCTTAATACTTTTACTCTATCAAAACTTTGACTTTTTTGAATTTTGAAAACATTGTATCAAATAGTGGGCAAATATTTTCTTTGTACAGCTGAAACTTACTATGGTGGTATCCATACCCAAATCTTCACATCTGCCTTCCGCAGCACCCAGCTCTTCTAACGGGTCCTACTAGTCGCTCATAAAACTACCTATAGCATGAAGAAACTTTTAATGAGCTTTCGCTCAGTAAGTTCAAACATAAACTCACAAAGCATTTAAACATGCCTTAGAAACTTTTCTCATGAAAACCTTTCTCTTAAAACATTTTTCATAAACGTTTTTCATAAACATTTTTCATAAAATATTTCTAAAACGTTTCTCATAAACGTTTTCAAAAAGCAATTCTATAACATTTTTCATAAACGCTTTTTATAAAATATTTAATGTAAAGCAATCTTCAGATTGCTCTTCATAAACGTCATTTATGTTTTTATAAACACTTAATATAAAACATTTCTCAAAATGTTTTCCATAGCATATAAATGTTTCATAACAAGAAAAACCAGTAAAATCAAAATGCATGTTTCCCTTTATGCTCAATTATGAACTTCAATTATGAGCATTTTATGAACATTCTTTTCTTACTTTAACTTTCTACCTTTGTTCCTTAAATTTTCTTATCTTACTTTAACTTTCTACCTTTGTTCCTTAACTTTCCTTATCTTACTTTAACTTTCTATCCTTGTTCCTTATCTTTCCGTATCTTACTTTAACTTTCCTTATTTTGCTTTAGTGTTCGTACCAATATCATTAATCATGAGATCATAAACATGATGCTTCCCTTGCGGAAGACTTTAAACAATCGAACATCAAGGTCATGTACCTTACATCTAGGAGGTCAAACTTCAACTTTACTTTCATACATCACAACAAGAAGGCTGGTACGACACTTTCTTTTTATCTTTACGTTACCTTCTTATTAAATTTAGTGAGCATATCAAATGCAATCACATCATATGCAAACAAACTTGCAAATCATAGCTTGTACTATAAAATCTATTGCATAACAAATGCAACTTGTTGTATAACAAATGCAACATAAAACGGAAACACATTTTGCAAAACATAACTTGTACTCTGAAACTTATTGCACAACAATTATAACTTATTGTATAACAAATGCGACATAAAACTTATAACTTATACTGTAAAACATTATGCATTTTAAAAAAAAATGCAAACATACTTTAAATACATTGAAAATCATAACTTGAACTTTTAAAAATATTATGCATATCAATATGCAAATAGACTTTAAACATAACAGTTACAAATTCATTGCAAATCTTCTTTTGTACTTTAAAACTTTTTGCATAATAAATGCAAACATACTTTAAAAGAAACTTGCATAATAATTGCAAACTCATTTATAAACGTATACATAAATATTTAAACATCATTTACTTCATGCTCTAGGTGAGGTTTAAAACTTACCTGGACTTAGCTCTAACGTTCTCTATTCCATTCATGCCTCATTCTTTTTCCTTTCATTGGTTGACTTCTGTGTCTTGATCATATGACAGCCGACTCATTAATTAACTTTCTCTTTATCAATTTACCTGATTGACAATAAAACGTAAACATTAACCATTCTTTCCTTTTAACTTGACTTGGTACCCTATCGATTTACCCTTCTCTTTACTTAACCTTACAAACCATCGATTTACCTTTCCTTCACTTAGCTTTGCAACCCATCGAGTTACTTTTCCTTTTAACCTTGTAACCCACCGAGTTACTTTTATTCTTAAGCGTCCCTTAGTTAAACTTCCCGTCTCACTAGCAGTTCCATTACTTAACACATTACGGAACATTTTTCGTCTAAGAATATTATGCTAAATCGGAGTGTTTCACTCCGTTCCAGCCGTTTTCGTAAAAATGACGTTTTTACCCTTAACGGGTTTTTTCGTCCATTTCGTAACCTTATAAAACCCATTGCTTAACTTTAACATTTCATTACCTACATATTATGGAAAAATTGCCACTAAGAAATGTTTCCCGACATCGAGCGTTTCGGGTCCGTTTTGGCTATTTTTCATAAAATAACCATTTTGTCATTAACTCTTTTCTTTCATCATTTCCTTAACTAAACTTTAGTTTCTTAAAAACTTAGCATCTATGGTACTTACTACCTACAGCAGTGTAGGAAACCAACGTTCCCTAGTGAAAACCCAGTTTTCACACAATTTCACAGTTTTGGCTCGAAATACAAAAATATTTACATTTTTGCCCTTGGAACCAAAAATAATCTTTTTAAACCATTAGTCCCCATTTTTCATGAGGAACATTTATGCTCAAAGTACCATATTCAAAATCCTTTGGAAAAATGACATTTTTGCCCTTTAAATTTTTTTTTTCCAATTTTAACAAATTCTTAAAAAATTAAAATCTCACAAACGGTTGAGATTTTTTATGACCTGTTTGTTATACCTAACAGTTTTATCGAGATCTACAACTTTCATGTTTTGACTTTTTCAAAATTCCCACTGTATAGGGGTGTTTTTGGACATTTTTCAATTCTACCGAGAAGAAACTTTTTCTTTCAATTTAGTCCTTGGGGCATTTTTGTAAAAATCCATTTTTAATTAGCATCTCTACCCTTACAAGGGCAGTTCCAACTCTTGTTTCAATCATTTTCATGCCCACTCATCAATTTTGCAAAACTAACACTAAAATTACAAAAATAACCGTGGTTTGCATAAACTACCATTTTGCACATTCAACCCTTAATTTCAACCATACCCACATGCCATAAATCATATCCCCATGGAATTTAATCAAAACTTTGCTTGAAAACCCACATGATTTTTGAAATAACAAAAATAAAAACAAAATCACTAAACTTTAAATTTAAAGAATCAAATCTTACCCAAATAACACTTTGTGCTTCTAGCCCTCCAAGAGCTCCTTCAAAACCTTTTTCCTAAGCATTTCTCACACAAAAATGCGTTGAATTAACTTTCCTTCCTTAACCCAAGAAAAACCATAAGAAACCTTGATAAAAGTTAAGGTTTTTACCTTAAAACTTGATAAAATCCTTTGAACTTTGCCTCTTGAACTTAATTGGGGTTAATTTCGTAAAAATGTGAAGTTGCAAAATTTTTGGAAGAGCTCATCAATGGCTACCGGTTTGGGAGTAAGAAGAAAATGAGATTTTTTTGGCTAAACACACATTTAATTCATGCTTATCCAATAGGGTGACTCACCAAGTAACCCATTGGTTTACCCATGTGGCCTAATGTGACTGGGCCACCTTTCATGGCATGGTGGCCCAATGAAATCCAATTGGGTGTCCACTTGGTGGGCCCTAAAATTTACACTATGTAATTTTTCACCACATAGTATTTTTCTTATACTGTCGTGGTAAAATTAGTGCAAAAACATATTCCTAGATTGTATAAAATATTTTACTTGCCTTTGGTTTTTTTTTTTTTTGGAGGCCAAACATAACACTTCTTATTCATCCATATTCTCAAAACAGTATTATTTTTACACTGCTTTAACTTAAACAGTCTAATTTTTGTATTGCATTACCTTAAACAGTCCAATTCTTACAATGCATTACTTTTACAGTGTAATTTTCATACTATATAACTTTATCAGTGTACTTTTTTACACAACATTATTCGAATACTGTATAATTTTTCATGTTATTATATAGTATTTTTTCTTAAATTGTACTTTTCATCTTACTATAATTCTTAACTTAATGCATTTTTAATGCATTAAAAATCTTGGGTGTAACAAAAATAAATGCATGTTTTCTAGGCCCTTTTTATATGTGAGATATCGGTTGGATAAGGCACATCTAAATGTTGTACGGCTTTTGGAAACAAGTAACACTAGAACCAGTACTAAAGATCATAAAAAAAATTCAAAAAAAATAGTGTGCAACATGCTCAAAACTTGTTACTTTGTGCTCGTGAAGCAAAGGAATGATTATTATACAGTTCTAGCTAGAACCAATGTAAGTGGTCCTCATGAAGTTGGAGGTTTGGCCCTTATTAATTTTTAATTATATATGAATGTGGATAGAGTATATTTCGTCGGCGAAATTCAGTAATAACATGCGTATACCAAAAAAAAAAAAAACTATATCCTCACAATTATCACATGAGATGAATGTCCTTAATTCTATTTTGTGACTGTTAAGCAAACATTCTGATGTACTTTAGCATATCTAATTGATTTTGAAAAAAAAAACACCAATATTTTAGGTTTAATTGCATAACTATACCTCTTAGTTTTTATTATTTTTCATTAATTTTGTCCCTCTGTTATTAGAAACTATAAAGTTATCCTTTGAATTTGAAAAACTTGTTCAACTTTATCCCTTACAGATTTTTTTTACTTAAAAAACATAGTGATAAGATAAAAATACCCTTGATTAAACATGATTTCTTTATGAAATATATGTATCTTTTTAAGAAAAATTTAAAAAATATATTTTAAAATTTAAAAAATCATAAAATTTAAGATCTCTTTTTAAAAAAATTTTATGTTTTGTTTTAGGATTTTTTATGTTTTTAATATATAAAATATTTATCATAACTATTTAAGGTAGTCGTGTTATTTTGTTAAATTTTTTTTATTTATAGGGATGATATTGAAATAAATTTTAAAATTTTAAGAATAATTTATAGTTTTCAAGAGGAGAGAGATAAATTGAGAAATAATTAAAATTTTAAGTGCTAATATTCATCGCTACAGCTTCTATTTCATAGTACTGTTGTCTACATCAGTGCGTGGAGAAGACAGTGATGGTGAAGATAAAGACATGTGTGTGTGCGTGTGCGTGTGCGTGTGCGTGTGTGTGTGTGTGTGTGTGTCTGTGTGTGGCTGTCATAATGCGTGAATATGTGGAAGGCAATACATAAGGTATACGAACAGAACTAGAGCCCCTTGCAGTTGCATGTGCGGTGGTAGTGATGCAAATTAAATTAGCTTTAGTATGATGAGATCACTTTTCTTCTTCTTCCTTTTTTATTTTTTTGGGTGCAATATATGTAGACGTTAACCGTGACTGAACCAATTTTTTGTGGCACCATAAACATATATGCTATTTTATAATAGATATATAGATACTTTCATCGAGTGCAGGCATTGTTAAAGTTTTCTTCCAAAAGAGGAACATGACACTATTTTTGAATTCTTTAATGAGGGCATGGAAGAGGTATTTATATCTAAAATTTTTAAAAAATTACTTCTGTGAGTATATATAAGATATTTAAGAATGCAGTTAAAACTATAAAATACAGTTTCAATTTATATTTATTATAGTGTTTTCTCCTATAAAATTTAAATAAAAAATTAAATGGAACATGTGCCCCTCAATTACACCCGCCTCCACAAGTGGTTGTTAATCCAAGCATATCTTTTTCAGCGAGAAGGCAAACCAAAGAAAAAGAAACTGAGAGAAACATATCTTGACTAAGAATCTATACTGGTCCAGTAAGCATATCTTTTTCAGTGAGAAGGCAAACCAAAGAAAAAGAAACTGAGAGAAACATATCTTGACTAAGAATCTATACTGCTCCAGTAAATCAATTAATCAACGATTATTTCCCCTTTTTATCATTTTAAGTTTATTCATAATGTATTATACTTTTGATTTTTTGTCACCACCTAAAAGTAGGGCTGATGATAAAAACTTTAAAGTTTTATAAAGGTATGGGGTTTTAATAAAAACACTATTTTTTTCCTTAAACCCACAATAATGCGTCCACCTGTCAAACTTAGATAGGGTACAAATAATTATCATAATGAAGTTCGTTCATCACAAAGAGAGTTTAGCATGCATCACCCACTCAATACATAACGCATAGTATACAGTTAACACATATAAAGTTCTTAAGTCATAATTTCAGACTATTTTAAATAATCAAAGTTGTCAACAGACACATATAAATGTTCATGAAGATCCCTCCAAAAACATTACCAAAAGATGTAGCAACATGCTTCTAGATGCTCTAACTACTCTGTTAGTCTAACTCTCACTGGCCACCACCTGGAAAAAAGAGGGGTGAGTTAGAGCCAGTAGCAATACGACTACTTTGCTTTTAAATCCGCAAACAAAAATAAATAACTGAGGTTTATGAATTTTTACATGACAATATTATGTAACTTTATGATTTTAAATAAAATTCCAATTAAACTCAACTAATTAACATTCTAACAAAAATCATAAATAAATAAATAATAAGTCAATAAAATAAAGAAATAAATAAATAAACATTTAAAGAACATCAATCTAAACCCATATGAAGGCAGAAATTCAACGTCAAATCTAACACTCAAGTTCTGGTTGTTAGTAAAGGAAAAGAGGAAAGGAAGAAATTTAAAGATGTTTGTTATGCTCCGAATGTGCATCTAGTGTCCGTTGTGTCCCAAATGAGCACGCGTGAGTAATATAAATTTAATAGTCTTCGTGGAATTTTCTAGATGGCTATAGTTTAATCCAGTGGTGCCACATAGAGTCATGAAAACTTACAGGATAAGGATTATCTCAAATTTGCTCTCAACCTCTCAAAATTACTAGGATGTTAGTTAGATTAGTTCTAAGAAAAATTAGCAGCTATTTTTTGAATAAACCAAAAATTTAAACGTGCAAGATACAGTTCACAAAATAGTCGTGGCATGCCATAACTGCTAAGAATGCTACCCAGAGCATATATATATATATATATATCAACAATAAATAAATCAATGTAAACAATTAAATCAATAATCAATATCACATTCAAATTAGAAATTTCAATTATTTATTTCAACTTTTATGATCAATGAAACAAATTGTATCACAAGTTCCACAAAAATATTTATTTAAAAATTTTTGAAGTTTCGAATATTCAAAATTCCTACCTAAAAGTCCGATGAGATGCGAAAATGCTCCGATTTGCAAAAATTGAAACCGTTAAGCTAGAAATTGGAAACTTTGCTTGTTGATCTCACCTTTTGGAATTTTGTCTCATAATTTCGACGTCGCGAACACATCCAAAGAATCAAAAACAAGCCGATACACACTTCCATCGGGTTTTGAAAGTGGGGGTCAACAGTTTGATCGAGTTTCACCCACGTTGACCAATGTCAACAGAGGAGATGATGCTCAAGGTGGGTACCGTAATGAAGCTCTCAGCGAGAGGAGCACGTTTCTAGTGTTTGGTCCTCTAAATGATGTCCTGTTTACCAAAAATTTTGCAAAAACCGTCAAAAAGGGGAGGTGTCATGGGCCCAAAGAAACACGACAATGATCGGACCAATGAAGGGGTGCTTTTTGCTTCTCTTGATGTGGGTAGTGAAAGTGTATCGTTGGCCAGAGGCGGCGGAGGCAGACGGTACCCAAATCAAGTATGGAAAGCTTAAGAAGGCCAACATTCTCGTAGTTCTCCATGGCGGCCGATAGCTATAGGTTAACAGACAAAGGGCAACAGTGGCTCCATGTTTTGGGCGTAAAAGAGAGGAAAAGAAAGAAGAAAAAGAAAGGGATGAAGGGTCAAATATGAGGTCTGATTTTTTTGCTTTTAATTTATTGTTTACTTGAGTATTTTATCTCTCTTTACTTACTAACTAAGACAATTGGAAGATTCTTGTAACGCCCTGGAATTCATTTAATGTTATTGTAATATAAATGATGAATTAGTATATCATAATTAATGTTTCAGCATTAATTTGATTACTTGGTTGGATTTTGAAATTTTTGGTTGTTTTGTTAATTTGATGAATTCAAATGATTTCTTATTGTTTTAAAATGATTTTTTGAGTTTTAAAACACAACAATTTGTGAAATGTTAAAAATATTCCGTTTTACAAAACCGTGGGTGGCATTTGGTTTTCGCACAGTAAAACCGCCCATAAATTTCCTCTATTTATTTCCTTTTTCCCCTCCTCTCTCCTCACTCTCCCTGATCTCACTCACTCTCTCTCTCTCTCTCTCTCTCGTCCGAGACTCTCTCTTCCTCTCCCTCTTGGTTTCTCTCGTTCTCTCTCAAATTCTCTCTCAAATTTTTGAATCAAATTCAAATCCAAGCTTCGGGTTAGCAAGGAGGAAGCTCGGGAACGTGATTTGGCAACCGAGAACGCGGATTGAAGCTTCGATTCGAGGTTAGTTTTAAAATTTCTAAACTTTTTTTTCAAAATCTTCAATTTTGTGCATTTTTGAAATCTAGGTTTGCTTGAGCTTAGAAAACCTTTGATTTGAGTTAAATGAACTTAGAACAACTAGAATCTAAGCTTAGATTGAAGAAAAACAGATTAGATTCAAGATTTTTCATTTTTCCTCATTTTTCTCCATTTTTGAATTTTGAGATTTTTGTGTTTGAATCTTGTTTAAATGAGCTCAAAAGTGTTCTAGTATGTTTTTCTATCATCTATGATTGTTTTCCATGCCTGGGATTTGAGAAAAACAAGTTAAAATCAAGATTTAGATTTTGGGAAATTGAAAACTCGTGGCTAGATTTTTGGGTTTTCCCAGTTCGGCAGGCCGGATTAAGGATCGGCAGGCCGGTGTTCATCTATCCGGTTGGCCAAACCTAGGAATGTCCGGCCGACCGGACCTGGTTTCTAGCAGGCCGAACTGTATAATTCGGCCGGCCGAAGCAGGGAGTCCGGCAGGCCGACCGAGCATGAAAAATTTTGTGATTTTTCACCCGTTTTCAATGTTTTCAACCCCAACTTAAATTCCAACCTTATAAAATGATTTTAAAGATACAAATGGCACACTAGGACATCATGAAATGGTTTAGTAACATAGAATGTCTCGAACTAGATATTGATCGACTTAGTGTGTATCTAGGATCGTTCGTGGTTCCACGGAGCTAACGTATAGCGGATCGGGATTACGGTGTGGGGCACCGGCACGAGTATTGAGGTAGGACTTCTACCCCATTCCTTGGTAGCCTAGTTTCAAAATGATTTGTCTTTGAAAAGGATTTCTATTAAAATGTTTTCAACGGTTGTTTGAAAATGAATTTATCAGTTATATTTTAATATACCATGAACTGAAATGGACTTTATAATAAATGTAAATGACAATACTCGGTAAATGGGTTTTGAATGATGATGAAAATAAACATATAGGCATGATGCCATATCAGAGATCGGGTCGTGTAGCGATCGACCTTGGGGGTAGGTCCCGAAACCCAGCTGGGCCACTACGGTTGTGATATCCTTATGGTTTGCCTAGGAAAAGAAAATGATATTTCTGGTTGTCCGAGTAAACTGTTCTGGGCAAGAACGATTTCATTCAAATTTATTTATTTATTTATTCAAGGTTTCTTTTAAATAATTCCTGAATAATGAAATGTTTCTTTAAATTAAATTATTTTATAAAATATAGTCCTACTGAACCTTTCGCTCACATTTTATTTGTTTTAAATTCCCCCCTCCCCCCCTCTAGGTGGTTTTTCATTTAGGTTCAGAGAGGATTCGATGGACCGAACCCAAGAGCAGTAGAAGAACTAGTATATCTCTTGTATTATTTAATCAAGGCATGTAAGATTTTAACTTTATTTGTACTTGGACTGTGATTGTATTTATGATATTGTCAGTAACATGTGTGTGCACAAGTTGTGGGTCTGTGGGACCCATACTCGCGACTCTATTGTTTTATTATTCGTTTAATGATTTCAATTGCTTAATGTATATGAATTCTTTTATAAGGTGTCGTTTTGAAAACCTCATATTTTATTACTTAATTCAACCCTTAAACTCTTGTGTTTTAATTAAATTCTCCTTTAATTAATCTAAATAATCCGTCATGTCAACTCCCGTACTCCGAGGCGTGACAGAATGGTACCAGAGCTCAAGGTTATGAACCTTGGGAATTGTGCACACATAGGTTTGATAATGAAATACCTCTGACAGTCCAAATTTTGTTTTCAGAAGTGAGAGAATGGCACCTAGACGTCGTTCGACAGCTGACGTCGAGTTCAAAAACTATGAGGGCATGATGAGGTCTATGTTTGTGGCTTTTCGGCAGATGGCAGCCAGGGCTCGACCAGAAGATTCTGATGTTGGTCGTCGGCATACGTACTTTAAAGAATTCTGGCGTGCGTCTATTCTGACTTTTGATGGTAATGGGGATCCGCAGTTGGCAGAGTATTGGCTGGATTTGATCTTGAAGCATTTGGATACCCTTGGTGTGCCTGATGAGTATCGTGTGGAGTTTGCTGCGTATAAGCTTGAGGGTGGTGCTAACACTTGGTGGAAACAAGCTAAGCGTTTGGAGCACGGTGGTGATATCAGTTGGGACAGGTTTGAGGAGCTATTCTATGATCGATATTTTTGGCAGGGGTATAGAGATCAAAAGGCAGCTGAGTTCTACAGGTTGCAGCAAGGTGATCTGTCAGTCCGAGAATATGAGGCAAGGTTCAATGAGTTGGCCAGGTTTGCTCCATCAGCTGTGGCATCGGAGCGTGAGAAGTGTATTAAGTTTCAAGAAGGGCTCAAGGCTCCTATTCGGTGACAGTTGGTTGCTCTGTGACTTAGGAGTTTTGGAGAGCTTGTGTCATCGGCAATATCCGTGGAGAATGATTATGTGCAGTATTGTGAGGATCGAGCCAAGGCTTTAGGAGGACCGCAGAGGAGTGGTAGGAAGAGCACCAGTAGCCGTCCAACTCCAGGGAAGAGCAAGCAAGGTAGCGCGAATAGTGGTAGCAGCAGTACGTCTGGCAGTGGGCGCAGCAATCCCTACAGCTTCCATTGTCATTTCTATCAGCAGCCCGGGCACATCAAGAGGAATTGCCCAATCAGGAGTGCCCGTCTTGGATCTCAGACCGGGGAGGATGCCCGTCGTCAGTCTCAGCCTCAGACCCTACCTCTGCCTCAGCAGTACCTGTAGTTGCAGTATCCCCAGTTCTCTCCTCAGCAGTTCTTATATCCGGCACAGGGGCAACATCTGCAGCATTTCTAGCGCAGCGTCCCTCAGTATCAAGCGCTGAGTACAGCTAGTGTGTAGTCGTCTCCATCTCAACAGCATCTGCAGAATAATCCCAGACCTAGTAATGTTGGTAGAGGAAAAGGAAAGGCTCCAGTGCAGGTTCATGCAATGGCATCTGGAGGTTCAGATTCTCATGTTGGTAACGCGGTTGTCGATGGTACGATCTCAGTTTCTCGATCTTTAGCTCGCGTTTTATTTGATACCGGTGCCTCTCATTCTCTCATTTCAAGTTCCTTTGTACATGCCTTGGGATTAGAGATAGAAGAGTTTAATGAACCCCTAGTTATAACTTCTCCCTTCGAGCGGGTGTGTGTAAATTGTATGTGTAAATCTTGTAAAATAAAGATTGGGGATGAGATTTTGAAAAGTGATTTGATTATACTCCCCATGAGCTCCTATGATGTAATTCTAGGGATGGACTGGTTGTTCAGGTATAATGCAGTTGTGGACTGCCAACTTAGAAGAGTAACCCTAGTGTCTGATAGGGGGACGATGATCACTTACTAGGGTGGTGGTGATTGGTTAATGAGTGAGCGTCTCATGAAGTCGTGTCTAGGAGGGTGAAGGAATCTGGGTTGTTGTGCTTTTCTTGCAAACCTAGATTGCGAGCCCTATGCTTTGAGAGGCAGTGTGGCAATTTCGATGGTTGATGAGTTCGAGGATGTCTTCTCTGACGAGTTGCCAAGACCACCGCATCGAAAAATTGAGTTTGGTATTGAGTTATTTCTGGGGACAGCACCGATTTCTATGGTACCTTATCGGATGGCGCTAGTAGAAATGAAAGAATTGAGGAAGCAGCTTCAAGAGCTTGCTGATAAAGGGTATATTCACAATAGCACATCTTCATGGGGAGCACCAGTTTTGTTTGCTAAGAAGCATGATGGGACTCTCAGGTTGTGTGTGGATTATCGGCAGCTGAATCGTGTTACGGTGAAGAACAAGTATCCCTTGCCTAGGATTGATGAGTTGTTTGATCAGTTGGGAGGTTCGCGGTATTCTCAAAGAATAATTTGCGGTCGGGTTATCATCAGCTCAGGATTAAGGAAGAGGATATTCCCAAGACAGCTTTTAGGACTCGGTATGGGCATTTTGAGTTTCTGGTTATGTCGTTTGGGTTGACGAATGCTCCGACAGCTTTCATGGATTTGATGAATAGGATATTTAGGCCGTATCTGGATCAGTTGGTGATCGTGTTCATCGATGATATTCTTGTGTATTCTAAGACTTGGGAGGAGCATGAGCAGCATCTCTGGATCATGCTTCAGACTCTGCGGGAGCACCAGTTGTATGCTAAGAGGGAAAAATACGAGTTTTGGTTGACTAAGGTCAAGTTTCTAGGTCATGTCATCTCGGAGCATGGTATTTCCGTGGATCCGTCCAAGATTAAAGCCATAGTGGAATGGGAACGACCAAGGAATGTAGCGGAGATTCGCAGCTTCTTAGGTCTTGCTGGTTATTACAGAAAATTTGTAAAGGATTTTTTAAAGATTGCAGCTCCGTGATGAGATTGATCAAGAAAAATGTCAGGTTTGAGTGGGATGAAGATTGTGAGCTTGCTTTCAAGAATTGAAGGACCGGTTGACTTTAGCTCCAGTGCTGATTATTCCTAGCAGTGATGAGCCATATGAGGTTTATGCAGATGCTTCAGGGTGTGGACTTGGGTGCGTGTTGATGCAGCATGGACATGTGGTTGCGTACAGATCGAGACAGCTACGACCTCGCGAGCGGAATTATCCTACTCATGATTTGGAGCTCGCGGCGGTGATTTACGCGCTGAAGATTTGGAGGTGTTACTTGTATGGAGCGTCGTTTCAGGTCTTCTCTAATCATAAGAGTTTGAGGTATTTATTCACTTAGAGGGATCTTAATTTGAGGCAGCGTAGATGGATAGAGTATATGGAGGATTATCATTTTGCGTTGCAGTATCATCCCGGGAAAGCTAATGTGGTCGTAGATGCGCTTAGCAGGAAGTCTTCAGGGATTCTCGCTTGTTTGGCTTTTGAGGACTGGAGCAGGGATGCGACAGTGAGTGAGTATAGGCTACGGTATCATGAAGACTGTGATCGAGTTTCGGTATATCATGTGGAAGCAACCCCAACTCTTGTTCAGATGGTGAAGCAAAGTCAGTGGCAGGATCGGCATTTGCAGGGGATTTGGTCGCGAATTCAGAACGGGGAGCAGTTTGAAGAATGGAGCGTGCATGCAGATGGATCGTTGTATTTCCAGGAGCATCTTGCAGTTCCAACTATCGCCGAGGTGACGAAAGCCGTTTTGGACGAAGCTCATAGGTCTCAGTTCGCTATTCATCCGGGGAGCACAAAGATGTATCACAATTTGAAGAGGCAATATTGGTGGAGAGGCATGAAGAAGGATGTTCGAGAGTACGTGGCCAAGTGTTCGACGTGTCTTCAGGTGAAAGCCGAGCATCAGAAGCCTGCAGGTCAACTTCAGCCCCTTCCTATTCCAGATTGGAAATGGGAGCATGTGACGATGGATTTTCTCACAGGTTTGCCCAGGATGGAGCAGCGGCATGATGCAGTTTGGGTCGTCGTCGACAGGTTGACAAAATCGACGCATTTCATTTCGTTTAGGTCGATGTGTTCGAGGAAGATTCTCGGGGATTTGTATCTGTAGAACATTGTGAGGTTGCATGGAGTTCCTTTGTCCATCACCACCGATCGAGACACTAGGTTTAATGCTAAGTATTGGAGGAGTTTTCAGGAGGCTTTGGGTACAGATTTGAACTTCAGTACGGCGTTTCATCCTCAGACTGATGGGCATTCTGAGCGGGTTATTCAGATTCTCGAGGATATGTTGCATGCCTGTGCGTTAGACTTCGACGAAAATTGGAAGCAATGTTTGCATCTGGCGGAGTTCGCATACGACAATAGCTATCAGGCAAGTATTGGTATGGCACCGTTTGAGGCATTGTATGGGTGGTCGTGTCGGTCACCTGTTTACTGGGTCGAGCCGAAAGATAGGGTTATTCTTGGGCCGGATGAGATCCGTGATAGCAACGAGAAAGTCGAGGTGATTCGAGATCGATTAAGGGCAGCTCAGAGTCGACAAAAGAGTTACGCGGATAGGAGACGTAGACCCTTAGAGTTTGCGGTTGGAGATTTCATTCTCTTGAAGGTATCGCCTCGTAAGGGAACTATGTGGTTCGGAGTGAGTGGGAAGCTCATGCTGAGGTATATTGGGTCGTTCGAGATCACTCAGCATGTTGGTGTGGTTGCTTATCGGCTAGATCTTCCGCCCGAACTTTCTCATGTTCACGATGTGTTTCCTGTGTCGATGCTTAGGAAGTGTTCGCCTGAGCAGGGTAAGGTAGTTTCATTTCGTGATGAGCAGGTTCGAGAAGATTCGACGTACGAAGAAGTGCCGATTCAAATCATCGACCAGAAAGTAATTAGTTTGAGTCATCGTGAAATACTGTTGGTAAACGTCTTGTGGCAGCATCATGGGGTTGATGAAGCCACTTGGGAACTAGAGTCGAGTATGCGGGAATTGTATCTGCATTTGTTTTGTTTCTGAAATGAGATGTAAATTTTGAGGGCAAAATTTCTTTTAGGGGTGGAGAGTTGTAACGCCCCAGAATTTATTTAATGTTATTGTAATATAAATGATAAATTCATGTGCCATAATTGATGTTTCAACATTAATTTGATTACTTGGTTGGATTTTGAAATTTTTGGTTGTTTTGTTAATTTGATGAATTCAAATGATTTCTTATTGTTTTAAAATGATGTTTTGAGTTTTAAAACACAACAATTTGTGAAATGTTAAAAATATTCCGTTTTACAAAACCGTGGGTGGCATTTGGTTTTCGTACAGTAAAATCGCCCACAAATTTTCTCTATTTATTTCCTTTTTCCCCTCCTCTCTCCTCACTCTTCCTGATCTCACTCTCTCTTCTCTTTCTCTTTCTCTCGCCCGAGACTCTCTCTTCCTCTCCCTCTTGGTTTCTCTCGTTCTCTCTCAAATTCTCTCTCAAATTTTTGAATCAAATTCGAATCCAAGCTTCAGGTTAGCAAGGGGGAAGCTCGGGAACATGATTTGGCAACCGAGAACGCGGATTGAAGCTTCGATTCGAGGTTAGTTTTGAAATTTCTAAACTTTTTTTTCAAAATTTTCAGTTTTGTACATTTTTGAAATCTAGGTTTGCTTGAGCTTAGAAAACCTTTGATTTAAGTTAAATGAACTTAGAACAACTAGAATCTAAGCTTAGATTGAAGAAAAACGGATTGGATTCAAGATTTTTCATTTTTCCTCATTTTTCTCCATTTTCAGATTTTAAGATTTTTGTGTTTGAATCTTGTTTAAATGAGTTCAAAAGTGTTTTAGTATGTTTTTCTATCATCTATAATTGTTTTCCATGCCTAGGATTTGAGAAAAACAAGTTAAAATCCAGATTTAGATTTTGGGAAATCGAAAACCCGTGGTTGGATTTATGGGTTTTCCCAGTTCGGCAGGCCTTCCGGCCGACTGGACCTGGTTTTCGGCAGGCCGAACTGCACAGTTTGATCGGCCGAAGCAGGAAGTCCGGCAGGCTGGCCGAGCATGAAAAATTTTGTGATTTTTCACCCGTTTTCACTATTTTGAACCCTGACTTAAATTCCAACCTTATATAATGATTTTAAAGATACAATTGGCACATTAGGACATCATAAAATGGTTTAGTAACATAGAATTTCTCAAACTAGATATTGATCGACTTAGTGTGTATCTAGGATCGTTCGTGGTTCCGCAGAGCTAACGTGTAGCGGACCGGGATTACGGTGTGGGGCACCAGCACGAGTATTAAGGTAGGACTTCTACCCCATTCCTTGGTAGCCTAGTTTCAAAATGATTTGGCTTTGAAAAGGATTTCTATTAAAATGTTTTCAACAATTGTTTGAAAATGAATTTATCGGTTATATTTTAATATACCGTGAACTGATATAGACTTCATAATAAATGTAAATGACAATACTCGGTAAATGGGTTTTGAATGATGATGAAAATAAACATATAGGCATGATGCCATATCAGAGATCGGGTCATGTAGCGATCGACCTTAGGGGCAGGTCCCGAAACCCAGCTGGGCCACTACGGTGGTCATATCCTTATGGTTTGCCTAGGAAAAGAAAATGATATTTCTGGTTATCCGAATAAACTGTTCTGGGTAAGAACGGTTTTATTCAAATTTATTTATTTATTTATTTATTCAAGGTTTCTTTTAAATAATTCCTGACTAATGAAATATTTCTTTAAATTAAATTATTTTATAAAATATAGTCCTACTGAGCCTTTCGCTCACGTTTTATTTGTTTTAAATTTCCCCCCCTCCCGCCCTCTAGGTGGTTTTCCATTTGGGTTCGGAGAGGATTCGATGGAAAGAACCTAGGAGCAATAGAAGAACTAGTATATCTCTTGTATTATTTAATCAAGCATGTAAGATTTTAACTTTATTTGTACTTGGACTGTGTAACGTCCCGAAATTTATGTAATATTAATGCAATGTAAATGATGAATTAGTGTGCCATAATTAAAGTTTTAACTTTAATTAGATTATTTGGTTGGATTTTTAGTTTTTGGTTGTTTTGTTAAATTGATGTGTTCAAAAGATTTCTTATTGATTTAAAATGATGTTTTGAGTTTTAAAACACAACAATTTGTAAAATGTTAAAAATACTCCGTTTTACAAAACCGTGGGCGGCACATGGTTTTCGCACAGTAAAACCGCCCACCGACTTTCTCTATTTATTTCTCTCTTCTCTCTCTCTCTCCTCATTCACGAGTTCTCTCTCTCTCTCTTCTCTCTCTCGGCAGCCTCTCTCTCTCTCTAATTTCTTCACAAATTTTGATTTGATTTCGAATCCAAGCTTCGGAACAGCAAGGAGGAAGCTCGGGGACGTGATTCGGCGACCGAGAGCACGGATTGAAGCTTCGATTCGAGGTTAGATTCGAAATTTCTAAACTTTTTACAAAATTTTTAATTTTGTGTGTTTTTGAAATCTAAGTTTGTTTAAGCTTAGAAAACCGTGGATTTGTGTTAAATGAGCTTAGAACAACTAGAATCTAAACCTAGATTGAAGAAAAACGGATTGGATTCAAGATTTTCATTTTTCTCCTCTTTTTCTCATTTTTGGATTTTTGAGGATTTCGAGTTCAAATGTTGTTTAAATGATTCCAAACATGTTTTAGAATGTTTTTCTATCAACTATAGTTATTTTTCATGCCTGGGAATTGAGAAAAACAGGTTGGAATTCAGATTTGGATTTTGGGGATCGAGAAACCCGTGGCTGGGATTTCTGGATTTTCCCAGTTCGGCAGGCCGAAGTTCATGTTCGGCAGGCCGAAGTGATGATCGGCAGGCCGGTGTTCTTCCGACCGGCAGGCCGAATCTGGGGACATGTTCGGCAGGCCGAACTTTGCTTCCGGCAGGCCGAACTGTACAGTTCGGCAGGCCGAAGCAGGGCGTCCGGCAGGCCGACCGAGGCATGGAAAATTTTGTGATTTTTACCCGATTTCACTGTTTTGAACCCTAATTTAAATCCCAACCTTATAGGATGATTTTAATGATACAAATGGCACACTAGGACATCATGAAATGATTTAGTAACATAGGATGTTTCGAACTAGATATTGATTGATTTAGTTGGTATCTAGGATTGTTCGTGGTTCCGTGGAGCTAACGTATAGCGGATCGGGATTACGGTGTGGGGTACCGGCACGAGTACTGAGGTAGGACTTCTATCCTATTTCTTTGGTAGCCTGGTTTTGAAATGATTTGGCTTTAAAAATGATTTCTATCAAAATGTTTTCAACGGTTGTTTGAAAATGGTTTTATCGGTTATATTTTTATATACCGTGACATGAAATGAATTTCATAATGAATGTAATTGACAACACTCGGTAATTGGGTTTTGAATGATAATGATAATAAACACATGGGCATGATGCCATATCAGAGATCGGGTCGTGATTGACCTTGGGGGCAGGTCCCGAAACCCAGCTGGGCCACTACGGTGGTGATATCATGGTTTGCCTAGGTAAAAGTAAACTGGTGTTTTGATTTGACGAGTAGACTGTTCTGTGTCAGAACGGTTCTACTCAATTTATTTATTTATTTATTCAAGTTTCTTCTTGCATAACTCCTGATAATGCTATGTTTCTTTGCATTAAATTATTTTATAAAACTTAGTCCTACTGAGCCTTTCGCTCACGTTTTATCTGTTTTTAAATTCCCCCCCCCCCCTTCTAGGTGGTTTCCCATTTAGGTTTGGAGAAGATTCTTCGGACCGAACTCAGGAGCAATAGGAGAATTTGTTTACATCTGTATTTATTAATCAAGGCATGTAAGACTTAACTTTATTTGTACTTGGACTGTAATTGTATTTGTGATATTGTCAGATCCATGTGTGTGCACAAGTTGTGGGTTGTGGAACCCATATTCGCGGTTTTTATTCAATTATTGTTATTTGTTTAATGATTTTAAATTCTTTATAAAATGTGGTGGAAATTCTTCTTAATTCTTATTTAATTGGATTCTCAAACTCTCGGTTTTTAATCAAATTCTCTTTTAATTAATCTAAATATTCCGCCACGTCACCTCCCGTACTCCGGGGCGTGACAGAATGGTATCAGAGCCCAAGGTTATGAACCTTGGGAATTGTGCACACATAGGTTTGACAATGAAATACCTCTGACAGTCCAAATTTTGTTTTCAGAAGTGAGAGAATGGCACCTAGACGTCGTTCGACACCTGACGCCGAGTTCGGAAATGATGAGGGCCTAATGAGGTCTATGATCGCGGCTTTCCGGCAGATGGCAGCCAGGACTAGACCGGAAGACTCCAGTGTTGGTAGTCGGCATGCTTTCTTTAAGGAATTTCGGCGGGCGTCTATTTCGACTTTTGATGGCAATGGGGATCCGCAGTTAGCAGAGTATTGGTTGGATTCGATCTTGAAGCATCTGGATACCCTTGGTGTGCCTGAGGAGTATCGTGTGGAGTTTGCGGCGTATAAGCTCGAGGGTGGCGCTAACACCTGGTGGAAACAAACTAAGCGTTTGGAGCGCGGTGGCGATATCGGTTGGGACAAGTTCGAGGATTTGTTCTATGATCGGTATTTTCCGCAGGGATATAGAGATCAGAAAGCAGCTGAGTTTTATAGATTGCAGCAGGGTGATATGTCAGTTCGGGAGTACGAGGCAAAGTTTAGCGAGTTGGCTAGGTTTGCTCCATCAGCTGTGGCATCGGAGCGCGAGAAATGCATCAAGTTCCAGGAAGGACTCAAGGCTCCTATTCGGCGGCAGTTGGTTGCTCTACGGCTTAGGAGTTTCGGAGAGCTTGTGTCGTCGGCGATCTCCGTGGAGAATGATTACGTGCAGTATTGTGAGGACCGAGCCAAGGCTTCAGGAGGACCGCAGAGGAGTGGCAGGAAGAGCACCAGTAGTCGTCCAGCTCCGGGGAAAGGCAAGCAAGGCGGTGCGACCAGTGGCAGTAGCAGTTCGTCTGGCAGCGGGCGCAGCAATCCCTACAGCTTCCATTGTCATTTCTGTCAGCAGCCCGGACACATCAAGAGGAATTGCCCGATCAGGAGTGCTCATCTTGGATCGCAGACCGGGGAGGATGCCAGTCGTCAGTCTCAGTCTCAGCCTCAGACCCTACCTCCGCCTCCGCAGTACCCGCAGTTGCAGTATCCGCAGTTTTCTCCTCAGCAATTCTCATATCCGGCACGGGGACAGCAGCCGCAGTATTTTCAGCGCAGTGTTCCTCAGTATAGAGCTCCGAGTACAGGTAGTGTGCAGTCATCTCCATCTCAGCAGCATCGGCCGAGTAATGCAGGACCCAGCAATGTCGGTAGAGGAAAAGGGAAGGCGCCAGTGCAGGTTCATGCAATGGCATCTGGAGGGTCAGATTCTCAGATTGGCAACGCGGTTGTCGATGGTATGATTTTGGTTTCCAGATCTCTAGCTCGCGTTTTATTTGATACCGGTGCCTCTCATTCTCTCATTTCGAGTTCCTTTGTACATGCCTTGGGATTAGAAGTAGAAGAGTTTAATGAACCCCTAGTTATAACTTCTCCCTTGGGGCGGGTGTGTGTAAATTGTATGTGTAAATCATGTAAAATAAAGATTGGGGATGAGATTTTGAAAAGTGATTTGATTGTACTCCCCATGAGTTCCTATGATGTGATTTTAGGGATGGACTGGTTGTCCAGGTATAGTGCAGTTGTGGACTGCCAACTTAGAAAAGTGACCCTAGTGTCTGATAGGGGAACGGTGATCACTTACCAGGGTGGTGGTGATTGGCTAATGAGTGAGCGTCTCATGAAGTCATGTCTAGGAGGGCGAAGGAATCTAGATTGTTTTGCTTTTCTTGCCAATCTAGATTGCGAGCCCTATGTTTCGAGTAGTAGTGTAGCGATTCCGGTGGTTGATGAGTTCGAGGATGTCTTCCCCGACGAGTTATCAGGATTACCACCGCATCGGGAGATTGAGTTTGGTATCGAGTTGTTTCCAGGGACATCACCGATTTCTATGGCACCTTATCGGATGGCGCCGGCAGAAATGAAGGAATTGAGGAAGCAACTTCAGGAGCTTGCTGATAAAGGATATATTCGGAATAGCACATCTCCGTGGGGAGCACCAGTTTTGTTCGCTAAGAAGCACGATGGGACTCTCAGGTTATGTGTGGATTATCGGCAGTTGAATCGTGTTACGGTGAAGAATAAGTATCCTTTGCCTAGGATTGATGAGCTATTTGATCAGTTGGGAGGTTCGCGATACTTCTCGAAGATTGATTTGCGGTCAGGTTATCATCAGCTCAGAATCAAGGAAGAGGATATTCCCAAGACAGCTTTTAGGACTCGGTATGGGCACTTCGAGTTTCTGGTTATGTCTTTCGGGTTGACGAATGCTCCAGCAGCTTTTATGGACTTGATGAACAGGATTTTTAGGCCGTATCTGGATCAGTTTGTGATCGTGTTCATCGATGATATTCTTGTGTATTCTAAGACATGGGAGGAGCATGAGCAGCATCTTCGGATCGTGCTTCAGATTCTGCGGGAGCACCAGTTGTATGCTAAGAGGGAAAAGTGTGAGTTCTGGTTGTCTGAGGTCAAGTTTCTGGGTCATGTCATCTCGGAGCATGGTATTTCAGTGGATCCGTCCAAGATTGAAGCTATATTGGAGTGGGAACGACCAAGGAATGTAGCGGAGATTCGCAGCTTCTTAGGTCTTGCTGGATATTACAGGAAATTTGTAAAGGACTTTTCGAAGATTGCAGCTCCGTTGACGAGGTTGATCAAGAAAAACGTCAGGTTTGAGTGGGATGAAGACTGTGAGTCTGCTTTTCAGGAATTGAAGAACCGGTTGACTTCAGCTCCAGTATTAGTTATTCCTAGTAGTGACGAGCCGTATGAGGTTTATGCTGATGCTTCAGGGCGTGGACTTGGATGCGTGTTGATGCAGCATGGACGTGTGGTTGCGTACGGATCGAGACAGCTACGACCTCACGAGCGAAATTATCCTACTCACGATTTAGAGCTTGCAGCGGTGATCTACGCGCTGAAGATTTGGAGATGTTACTTGTATGGGGCATCGTTTCAGGTCTTCTCCGATCATAAGAGTTTGAGGCATTTGTTCACTCAGAGGGATCTCAACTTGAGGCAGCGCAGATGGGTGGAGTACATGGAGGATTATGATTTCGCGTTGCAGTATCATCCCGGAAAAGCTAATGTGGTAGCGGACGCGCTTAGCAGAAAGTCTTCAGGGATTCTCGCTTGTTTGATTTTTGAGGACTGGAGCAGGGATGCGACAGTGAGTGAGTATCGGCTACAGTATCATGACGACGGTGATCGAGTTTTGTTATATCATGTGGAAGCGACTCCAGCTCTTGTTCGGATGGTGAAGCAAGGTCAGTGGCAGGATCGACATTTGCAAGGGATTTGGTCGCGGATTCAGAACGGGGAGCAGTTCGAGGAATGGAGCGTGCATGCAGATGGATCGTTGTACTTCCGGGAGCGTCTTGCAGTTCCAGTTATCGCCGAGGTGACGAAAGCCGTTCTAGATGAAGCTCATAGGTCTCAGTTTGCTATTCATCCGGGGAGCACCAAGATGTATCGTGATTTGAAGAGGCACTATTGGTGGAGAGGCATGAAGAAAGATGTTTGCGAGTACGTGGCCAAGTGTTCGACGTGTCTTCAGGTGAAAGCTGAGCATCAGAAGCCTGCAGGTCAGCTTCAGCCGCTTCCTATTCCAGGGTGGAAATGGGAGCATGTGACGATGGATTTCCTCACAGGTTTGCCGAGGACGGAGCAGCGGCATGATGCAGTTTGGGTTGTGGTCGACAGGTTGACAAAATCGGCGCATTTCATTCTGTTTAGGTCGACGTGTTCCAGGAAGATTCTCGGGGAGCTGTATATGCAGAACATTGTGAGGTTGCATGGAGTTCCTTTGTCCATCACCTCTGATCGAGATACCAGGTTCAATGCTAAGTACTGGAGGAGTTTTCAGGAGGCTTTGGGTACAGATTTGAACTTCAGTACGGCGTTTCATCCTCAGACTGATGGGCAGTCTGAGCGGGTTATTCAGGTTCTCGAGGATATGTTGCGTGCTTGTGCGTTGGACTTCGGCGGGAATTGGAAGCAATGTTTGCATTTGGCGGAGTTCGCGTACAACAACAGTTATCAGGCGAGTATCGGTATGGCACCATTTGAGGCGTTGTATGGGCGACCATGTCGGTCACCTGTGTGTTGGGCCGAGCCGGAAGATAGAGTTATTCTTGGGCCAGATGAGATTCGTGACAGCAACGAGAAAGTCGTGGTGATTCGGGATCGATTGAGGGCAGCTCAGAGTCGGCAGAAGAGTTACGCGGATAGAAGACGTAGACCCTTGGATTTCGCGGTTGGAGATTTTGTTCTCTTGAGGGTGTCACCTCGTAAGGGAACTATGCGGTTCGGAGTGAGTGGGAAACTCGCGCCGAGGTATATTGGGCCGTTCGAGATCACTCAGCTTGTTGGTGTGGTCGCTTATCGGCTTGATCTTCCGCCCGAACTTTCTCATGTGCACGATGTGTTTCATGTGTCGATGCTTAGGAAGTGTCCACCTGAGCAGGGTAAGAGAGTATCGTTTCGCGATGTACAGGTTCAGGAGGATACGACGTACGAAGAAGTGCCGATTCAGATCATCGACCGGAAAGTGATTAGCTTGCGTCGTCGTGAGATACCGTTGGTAAAGGTCGTGTGGCAGCATCACGGGGTTGATGAAGCCACATGGGAACTAGAGTCGGGTATGCGGGAGTCATATCCGCATTTGTTTTGTTTTTGAGATGAGTTGTAAATTTCGAGGACGAAATTTCTTTAAGGGGTGGAGAGCTGTAACGTCCCGAAATTTATGTAATATTAATGCAATGTAAATGATGAATTAGTGTGCCATAATTAAAGTTTTAACTTTAATTAGATTATTTGGTTGGATTTTTAGTTTTTGGTTGTTTTGTTAAATTGATGTGTTCAAAAGATTTCTTATTGATTTAAAATGATGTTTTGAGTTTTAAAACACAACAATTTGTAAAATGTTAAAAATACTCCGTTTTACAAAACCATGGGCGGCACATGGTTTTCGCACAGTAAAACCGCCCACCGACTTTCTCTATTTATTTCTCTCTTCTCTCTCTCTCTCCTCATTCACGAGTTCTCTCTCTCTCTCTTCTCTCTCTCGGCAGCCCTCTCTCTCTCTCTAATTTCTTCACAAATTTTGATTTCGATTCGAATCCAAGCTTCGGAACAGCAAGGAGGAAGCTCGGGGACGTGATTCGGCGACCGAGAGCACGGATTGAAGCTTCGATTCGAGGTTAGATTCGAAATTTCTAAACTTTTTACAAAATTTTTAATTTTGTGTGTTTTTGAAATCTAAGTTTGTTTAAGCTTAGAAAACCGTGGATTTGTGTTAAATGAGCTTAGAACAACTAGAATCTAAACCTAGATTGAAGAAAAACAGATTGGATTCAAGATTTTCATTTTTCTCCTCTTTTTCTCATTTTCGGATTTTTGAGGATTTCGAGTTCAAATGTTGTTTAAATGATTCCAAACATGTTTTAGAATGTTTTTCTATCAACTATAGTTATTTTTCATGCCTGGGAATTGAGAAAAACAGGTTGGAATTCAGATTTAGATTTTGGGGATCGAGAAACCCGTGGCTGGGATTTCTGGATTTTCCCAGTTCGGCAGGCCGAAGTTCATGTTCGGCAGGCCGAAGTGATGATCGGCAGGCCGGTGTTCTTCCGACCGGCAGGCCGAATCTGGGGACATGTTCGGCAGGCCGAACTTTGCTTCCGGCAGGCCGAACTGTACAGTTCGGCAGGCCGAAGCAGGGCGTCCGGCAGGCCGAAGCAGGGCGTCCGGCAGGCCGAAGCAGGGCGTCCGGCAGGCCGACCGAGGCATGGAAAATTTTGTGATTTTTACCCGATTTCACTGTTTTGAACCCTAATTTAAATCCCAACCTTATAGGATGATTTTAATGATACAAATGGCACACTAGGACATCATGAAATGATTTAGTAACATAGGATGTTTCGAACTAGATATTGATTGATTTAGTTGGTATCTAGGATTGTTCGTGGTTCCGTGGAGCTAACGTATAGCGGATCGGGATTACGGTGTGGGGTACCGGCACGAGTACTGAGGTAGGACTTCTATCCTATTTCTTTGGTAGCCTGGTTTTGAAATGATTTGGCTTTAAAAATGATTTCTATCAAAATGTTTTCAACGGTTGTTTGAAAATGGTTTTATCGGTTATATTTTTATATACCGTGACATGAAATGAATTTCATAATGAATGTAATTGACAACACTCGGTAATTGGGTTTTGAATGATAATGATAATAAACACATGGGCATGATGCCATATCAGAGATCGGGTCGTGATTGACCTTGGGGGCAGGTCCCGAAACCCAGCTGGGCCACTACGGTGGTGATATCATGGTTTGCCTAGGTAAAAGTAAACTGGTGTTTTGATTTGACGAGTAGACTGTTCTGTGTCAGAACGGTTCTACTCAATTTATTTATTTATTTATTCAAGTTTCTTCTTGCATAACTCCTGATAATGCTATGTTTCTTTGCATTAAATTATTTTATAAAACTTAGTCCTACTGAGCCTTTCGCTCACGTTTTATCTGTTTTTAAATTCCCCCCCCCCTTCTAGGTGGTTTCCCATTTAGGTTTGGAGAAGATTCTTCGGACCGAACTCAGGAGCAATAGGAGAATTTGTTTACATCTGTATTTATTAATCAAGGCATGTAAGACTTAACTTTATTTGTACTTGGACTGTAATTGTATTTGTGATATTGTCAGATCCATGTGTGTGCACAAGTTGTGGGTTGTGGAACCCATATTCGCGGTTTTTATTCAATTATTGTTATTTGTTTAATGATTTTAAATTCTTTATAAAATGTGGTGGAAATTCTTCTTAATTCTTATTTAATTGGATTCTCAAACTCTCGGTTTTTAATCAAATTCTCTTTTAATTAATCTAAATATTCCGCCACGTCACCTCCCGTACTCCGGGGCGTGACAGACTGTGATTGTATTTATGATATTGTCAGTACCATGAGTGTGCACAAGTTGTGGGTCTGTAGGACCCATACTCGCGACTCTATTGTTTTATTATTCGTTTAATGATTTCAATTGCTTAATGTATATGAACTCTTTTATAAGGTGTCGTTTTAAAAACCTCATATTTTATTACTTAATTCAACCCTTAAACTCTTGTTTTTAATTAAATTGTCTTTTAATTAATCTAAATAATCCGCCACATCACCTCCCGTATTCTGGGGTGTGACAATTCTAGATTGATTTTCTTTCACAAAGTAATTCAAAATTTCAAAATAGGCTGAAAATTTCAAAATAGGCCAAAATTTTGAAACTTTCTATCAAATAAAGTCAAGGTTTTCTTATTTTGTTGCATTAAATATACTTTTATAATATATTTTATATATGTATATATCTTCTCTTGGTCAATACCAAATTTTTGATCTTTGAAATACTTAAAATACTATTAAACACAAGAAAAAATTTGAAAAAAAAAATTCAAGAATGGGTTTTTCCTTTCTATCTTCTTCTCTTTTAGAATTCTTTCTTATTTTAATTATAGATCTATTTAGGGGTATATTACATAGGGGTATTTTTTAGGTATCAGTTGTTGACCCATAAAATGTATTTTTTTGTGTGCTCAAAAATACATATTTATTAAAGTAAAAAACTGAGTTTATACTTTCTAACTAAATCTAAAACAAAGCATATAAACTTAACTTTTCCAAAGAGTAAATTCTTTATCACGTCTGCATAACGTTTAATCAAAGATTTTGTGGGATTTTTGAAGGACACCAAATGAGGCCTTTAACCATGAAAGGGAGATTTTTTTTGTATCTTTCGTTATTTTGGAAGTATATAAATGGGGCAAAACAAGAAAACGTGAGGGGAAATTGAAAAAAGTATAAGAACCAAAAAATAATAAGCCAGCAAACATCCAACTACCCAATGTCATCAAAAGAGATCTGTAATGATAGGTAAGAATTGCTCCAACGAGTCCCAATTTTATTTTGATCATAAGCCATCAAAAGTGTAGGAACTCCACCTATTCTAGGGTGGAGAACAAAGGCCATTATACTTTGTCATTCAATGGCCAAACATAAGGGGGTCCAATATTGATAAACAAGTATCCTAGACAAAAAAAGCCAATATATATATATATATTTAAGTGTGTATGTATACATACATATATATTTATCAATTTGTCAAGTATCTTTTGAGAACGATTTTATTTCTGACAAAGCTAATTAGCGAGGGCATATAATGCATCAGAATCATAAAAGATAGAATTTTATTGGCCAGAAGATTTTAGATCCACCTAAAGTAACCCATAAAAGGCAAAACATCGGAATCAAAGTAAAAAACACTCAAAACTTTATATCAATATCACTATTTCAATCTTTTTTATAATCAACTAATAATAATATTTATAGCGTTCTAACAAAACAATAATAAATAGTCCGTAAAATAAATTACACATTAAATAAAATATGATAAACTAATAACAAAACAAGTTAATAATAAAAATGATTAACATAACTAAATTCACCTAAATCCGTATAGCAATAGATTTCTGTGTGATGGACTCAGGACATGGAAGAACCTTTGTCGGTATCCAATATTGGAAGGAGATAATACTATAAACTTCCTTTTTGTATAGAGAGAGAAGGAATGGATTCTAACATTTTCCATTATTTGGTGAGATCACCTGTCTTTACCATATGGCATTTTAGTTAATCTCTACGCTGCTGGTCCAATAATTATAGAACTACACGCTCTAACATTGCTAGCAAAGTTATACGCTCAACTTAACTACGGAACCAATCCATGAAAGAACAGTTTATTCACAAAAAGCTATCTGCACTTTAGTTTTATTTATTTATTATATTACAAGTATTTAACTTTATTTTAGATATACCAGGCGCCTGTAGTTGAAAAAATAAGATAACATTTTAGGTCATATACATTTGTTAGTATTTTGTGCACGTCCATGAGGAGTACTTGCCTGCAGTATTTAGCTAAATTCAGTAGTTATATAAATAATGAAGATATTTATGTGTAATTATTTTTTAAAGATTTATTTATAAGACTTTTATTGTTGCTAATATATATATATATATTTGTAAAATTACTATTACTAATATTAATAACTAAACCACTACAAATTGTTTGATAGAGGACTGTTTTCTAAAGCTATAGAGGACACCAACCATCATTTATTTCACACCTATAGAGGACAGTTTAGAACCTTCCTCTATAACCTCACTTCAGAGGACGGCGTGTTAGAAAACCGTCCTCTAATGCCCTACACCAAACCCCAAAGCAATTTTTCTATGGCAGTTCTCTATTCACACTTTTTTATACTTTTTTTTTTAATAGCCGAATCCATTCTTTTTATAGTAGTGAATATATACCAGTTTATAAATATCCTCATTGTAATTATATACCGTCAAAAATACAAAGTTACACGCCAATTATTTTACAAACGTGAATACTAGTAACATAAAAATCTCAAAGTCAATGCACTAAGCAAACGGCGAACTAAAAGTTATGTTCATTCCATTAAACAAAAATTGCTTTAGGCCTATTAATCATTGAAGCAAACCATCTTTCTCTACCTTTTCTATGTATTCCATAATCTTAACTACAATTATATCAAGCTTTGCCTAAATGTATTCTATTCATTTTGCACTGCATCTGTATGTTGATCAATATATTCTTTATTTCCACCCAACTAAAAAAAGAGGAAATGTTAGAGTTATATCAATATGCTCAAATATAAAAGATTGATATTTGTACAAATTGGAATTCTATCGAACCATTCATGCTCCCTAATGTCATGCATTTACTTCATTACATGTATAAAATCTGCATTGGACATTCCCAGGTTGTTTTGAGCCTAGTATAATTGGCCATTTGTGTCATGCTGGCGGTGAAACTTTGCACCTTTCTTTAACAACTTGAAATTCGCAAGAACCTTGCATATGATACATATAAATTAAAATATACTGAAGGTAACTTAATTAAAGTGGATTGAGTTTAGAAACTTAATTACTGTTACACCTCAATTTTACTGTCATTCCAAACTTCATTCCGAAAAGGGTCAATCCAATATATTTTATCCATCTAGAGATCAATAACAACCAAAATCCAATGCGCACTGTTCACATGAAAAATAAGATGAGATTAAAATATTTTTTACTTAAAACATAAGCGTGGTAAAATCCTTACCCTCTATTGTGTGATAGAAGTTGAAGTTTTCTGTTTGGAGCTCTCCTAATACCTTTCAATAGCAAATATGCTTTGTGTTTCTACGTATCTCCTGATTGGCAAAGTAGTTGAGGCAAGAAGGGCACCTTAAACCTAATTTAGTTAGAAACCTGCTGCTTGAACATTTTTGATACAAAGATATTTATCATGAGTTGTCACTGTAAATATGACGAATTAGTTTCCTCTACATACACTGGCAAGGACATAGAAGAAGCCATTAAATCATTCTACCGCATTCTGTACGCCAATAAACCGCAATAATTGGTCTAGGTAGAGAGTTAGCCACCAATTGTGAAATACAGAGTTAGAAACAAGTAACTTCTTAGCACAACTAACCAACAATAGTATGAAATAAATAGAAATTTCATGGAATAAGCAGATAGACAAGGAAGTCAAGTTGAAATGGATAAATTTATAGTGCATATACATTATTAGTGCATCAATTTTTCTTGCTTGTTGGGTATATTGACAAGGAAGCAGAATGAAAACCAAATAAAGCACCCAAAAAGCACACATACAAGCAAAATTCTTTTACAAGTTTGTAATTGTTCCATCCATTTGTCCTCCTCCATATTGAACGGTAAATTCACACCTTGAGCGTTGTATAAAAAGAAGAGGAAATTAACTAAAATGCCAAAGACAATCATGTTTGAGTGGTTCCCTTTTTTTTTTTTTTACATATGCCTTAAAAGTGGTTTAATTTTACTAACTACAGTAAGAATTTAGTTGATATGAACAATGCACAAAACTTGCAGCCTAGACCAAAATTATTAAAGAAAAGAAATGGCTCACAAAAAAAAATAATAACAATAAGAAACACATAAAAGAAGGCATGCCATATACCCTTTGCACGCGTTTTGCACAAAAATTGTTCTCAAGGAGTTGCAACCTTCCTTTTTTATTTTTATTTTTTGTAATCTTAAGAGGAAGAGTCGGGCCACATCCTTCATAGGGCCGTGCGTCCTTTTATTTATCTGATAGATCATGCATACAAGACCTAGACTCAATAAACAACGTATGTTAAAAAAAAAAAAACAAACAAAAAATTTGATAACTCTAAAAAATAGAGCTATTCTAGCTCTCTTTGTTATTAAATTTGGCTAAGTTCTTTCTTTCATCATGGGATTCCTTTGGGCTGTAAATAGGGATCGATTTAGTGGAGTTTCATGGTACTTTCATGTTCAAGAGAGCTGGTGTTTTGTTTTTATGGAGGTTACTAGAAAATATGGAGCTTTGACTTTTCTGATAAATAAGTGTTGATGATTTAGGCCTTGAGGCTGTTTTCACTTGGTGGTTTTATGGTATGTGATGATATTTATGGAAGTTTTGAGATGGTTTCGTGGAGGTTTGGGATGGTGGTATGATGGTTTGAACTTAGTGGAGATAGTGGCAGTGGAGTTTTGTAGTGGTCAGACTCCTTCCGGGACGGTGATTGTTGAAATGAAGAGAGAAAGAGGAAGCTATGGTGGTATTGAGATTCTTATTTTATAGTTTTTTTCTTGGTTTTCATTGTTGTTTTGAAGGCGGTAATCGAGAGTATTTATATGAGAAGAAGTGGTCTCGGTTTGATTGGGGTTCTTCTATTTTTGGTGCTTAGTTGAGGGAGTTGCTAGACTTAGTTCTATAGTAGAAGCAAGAAAAGGAAGTTTTCCGCCGTGGGAAGAGTTTCCTTCCATGTTTAAATTTGAGAAGGAATATTATATAGGTGTGGCAAGTACCGTGATGCTTAGCCGACATGACAAGCCCACTTTGGGTGATTTTCTATGGAGGAAATTAAAGCGGAAGAGTTTGCCTTTCCATTTTTGTATATGATCAAACCTTAGGCGTTGTTGCCATGTTGACTAGGTTAGATATAAAGCTGGCTTGTCCTTCATGGAAGAGATTCAAGTGACCCCAACGTGGGCTATTGGGCTGGCATGATAGATGGGCTGATAGATTGGTATGTCAGGAAAGTTGAATGGGCTTTCTCCTAGTATTGAGTTATGGCTTTGGGATTTTTTTTTTTTTTTTTTTTGCTAAGTTTTATTCTAAATTCCTCAATACTCATTTTATTCTAATTCCAATTAGGCTTAAGACCTCCAAGTGGGTTGAAAGATTAATTGGACCAAAAAAAATAGGTCTATTAACATTCTTCGGCTTTTTAAGCCATAACCTACTTAAAAAACTTTAGCTGTGGCTTAAGTTCATGTATCTTATCTTGGGCTATATCATGAGATATGGGTTGGGCTTATGCCTTGCAAAAAGTGGTCTATCAATATTTGCCCTCTTGATTATGCAGGCTGTGCAATACAACAAGATATTCTGGCCAATCAACTTCTCAACCTTTGGAACAGTCTATGTCAACATCATTGTGAAATTCCATTTGCAATCATAAATGTCAGTGAAATATCTTACCCCACATGTCGGCTCATTTAAGATTTGTTAATTGTGCTAGGTGAAATTTGGTTCTGGATCACTTCTTCATGTGAGGCTTCCCATCAGGTGACAGAGAATGGACTAAATTGAAGTAAGCATCCTCAAGAATAGTCTTTGTAAGTTATGAGACTTTATCAAGAACAGCCTTTTGTCAAGAGGTGGAACTTTGTCAAAAACGGTGCCATAAAAATAGGCTTATACTAGATCTACTTCTTCAGGTGCCACTTTGTCATTCTCGTTCAGTGTTAGGGAATTTGGCGACTCCTAATTCCAAGGATCGCAAGAACGAATAATTGCAGAAAATAAATAGGAGAAAAGAAGAAAAAGAGACACCAAATTTTTATACAGGTTCATCCAAAATTGAGACTACGTCCTGTTCTGCCGCTTGCAGATTCCACTATGATGAAGGAGATTACATATTACAAGAGAAGTTTCTCACACACTCTCAAATTGTGCTTACCAAAACTCTCTTCTATCTAGCACCCTATGGGAATTTTTCTCTCTCAAGGATGGAGCTCTCAAGAATTATGCCTCTCACAAAATAATGTCACTCTCAATGTCACACACATGCAATCCTAGCCACCTTATGTCTATTTATACCCAAAGAAAGAGAAAAATAGCAACTAATGAGAAACCCTAGTAATTTCCCATTTTTGGGGCTTTTGAGTTCGACTCTGACTCAAAAAATATCGCGCAACACAGCGCGTCAGCGCCGCGGCGCTCAAAATGAGCGTTGCGGCGCTCCCCTGCAGCGCCTAGGCGCCATTCACTCGACGCTTAGGCATTTTGCTCCTAGCGCCTAGGCGCTCTTCACTTGGCGTCTCCTGGTAGAGTCGCGGCGCTGGCTTTCTGCCTCCCGAGGACTGCTTTTCTCCCTTTTTCTTCCTTTTTTGCTGGGGTGTCGACTTGATTTGGCTCCATATCTACAACAATCTCCCACTTGGAGACTACTCAATCACCATGTCTCCAACTGCAGCAGCAACGACTTCTCACGCCTCATGGAGAAGTCCAACTGAAGTTGCGCACAACTTCAGTTTCTCAATCGGAACCGTCTTGATGAGTATATCTGCTAGATTCTGACTCCCAAGAATCTTCTTAAGCTTCAACACTCCATCTTCCAAAGCCGACCTGATGAAGTGATACCACAATTGTATATGCTTCGTCCTAGCATGAAATGTAGGATTTTTCGCCAAGTGAATGACGCTTTGACTGTCACTATGTAATGCACTCCTTTCCTGCTTATGACCTAGTTCTTCCAGAAACGACCGCAACCAAATCATTTCCTTGCTCGCTTCTGTCATTGCCATATACTCTTCTTCTGTTGTAGAGAGTGCAACTATCTTTTGTAGCTTCGAGACCCAACTAATTGCAGTGCCACCCAAAGTGTAGACATAACCAGTGGTACTTTTCCAGCCATCAATGTCTCCAGCCATATCAGCATCAACATAGCCCTGTAGTCCCAAGTCTGACTTCTTGAAACACAATGATAAACCCTTAGTACCTCTCAGATATCTGAGAATCCACTTCATTGCCTCCCAATGCTGTTTACCTAGATTACTCATGTACCTACTCACAACTCCCACTACATGTGCAATGTCCGGTCTAGTACAAACCATGGCATACATTAGACTGCCTATAACGAAAGCATAAGGCACCTTGGCCATGTGGTCTTGTTCCTGCTCCATGGTCGGTGATTGCTCCTTTGAAAACTTGAAGTGACTGGCCAAAGGAGTATTCACAGGCTTTGCATTACCCATGTTGAATCTGCTCAGCACCTTTTCAACAGATTCTTCCTGTGACAGTTTCAGACTGTTACGGTTCCTCGTTATTCTCATCCCAAGGATTTGTTTTGCAGCACCCAAATCCTTCATTGCAAACTCCTTAGACAGCTCCTTCTTCAACTTGTCAATCTCCTATTTGTAACCTCCTGCTATCAGCATGTCATCGACATATAGCAACAATATAATGTAGGCATCACCAAAATTCTTCACATAATAACAGTGATCTCCTTGACATCTCAAGAAACCATTGTTGCATATAAACCCGTCAAACTTCTCGTACCACTGCCTGGGAGCTTGTTTGAGGCCATACAAGCTCTTTTAAAGTTTGCACACCGAGTTCTCCTTACCCGATACTTTGAACCCTTGTGGCTGCTTCATGTAGATCTCCTCCTCCAAATCACCGTGGAAAAAAGTTGTCTTCACATCCAACTGTTCCAAGAACAAGTCCTCATTTGCCACTAGCGCAAGTACCGTCCTAATCGTGGTTAGCTTCACCACCGGAGAAAAAATCTCATTGAAGTCGATGCCTTCTTTCTGCTGAAAGCCTTTTTCCACCAACCTTGCCTTATACCATTTGCTGCCATCAGATTCATCTTTAATCCGGTATACCCACTTATTGTGCAAGGCCTTTTTGCCTTGTAGTAACTTTATCAATTGCCATGTCTGATTGGACATTAAGGAATCCATCTCATCCCTCATGGCTAACTCCCACTTGACTGAATCTTCAGCCTCCATGGCTTCATCATAGCTCTCTGGCTCTCCTTTGTCAGTCAACAAGATGTAATACAGAGAAGAGGAGTATCTCTACGGTGGTCTTATAGTCCTGCTAGACCTCCTGACTGGTGTGGCAGGAGTACTCTGGTTTTCCTCTAGAGCTACATTTTCTTGGTCTTCAACCTCTGGATTCTCCACTTTCACTTCAGGAAGATCCTTCAATGGAATCACCTCAAGCTTCTTATCTTCAGAACCTGAACCCCTGGAGTCAGTGTTGTCTCTGTCCTTGTACAGATCACCTTCATTGAAGATCACATCCTTGCTCCCGATAATCTTCCGACTTTGGTCATCCCAGAAATGATAACCAAACTCAAGTCCACCATAGCCAACCAGAAAACACTTCTTTGACTTGACATCAAGTTTACTTCTAGCAACAGGATCAATGTGAACATAGGAAACACACCCAAACACTCTCAAGTAAGGGAGATCAACCTTTTTATGGCTCCAGACTTCTTCCGGTAGCTTGAACTTCATTGGTGTGGATGGACTTCTGTTGATCAGATGAGCGGCTGTATTAATTGCCTCAGCCCAAAACATATTTGGCAGCCCCGCATGCAACCTCATGCTTCTGGCACGCTCGTTTAAAGTTCTGTTCATCCTCTCAGCTACCCCATTCTATTGTGGTTTCCCTAGAATGGTCTTCCTCATCTTTATTCCATTTTTAGCACAGTATTGCCTGAAATTTTCATCTAAATACTCTTCCCCATTGTCAGACTGCAAACACTTCACCTTCAAATCTGTCTCATTCTCCACCATGGCTCTCCATCTCTTGAAAGCATCAAAGACATCAGATTTTTTTTTCAGAAAGTAAACCCATACTTTCCTGCTTGAGTCATCTATGAATGTCACATAGTAATTTGTGCCACCAAGGGAAGTTACCAGCGCAGGCCCCCACACATCAGTGTGAACTAGCTCTAATTTCCTGGACTTAGGCTCTCTACCCATCTTTGAAAAACTAACTCTCTTCTGTTTACCAAAGATGCAGGCTTCACACAAACTGTGATCAACAGTTTTCAAACCCGGCTGTTTTCCTTTATAGTCAAGCACCTTCATACCCTTCTCACTCATGTGACTGAGCCTATAATGCTATAGCTCGGTATTGGTAGCAGAATCAGCAACTGCTAAGGTATCTCTACAACTAGAGTTCATGTAAAGAGTTCCAGCCTTGCGTCCCCGAGCAACAACTATCGCTCCTTTCGTGACTTTCCAACCTCCACAATTAAAGGTCACTTTATGTCCTTCGTCATTCAGTTGCCCCACCGAAATCAAGTTACGTGTTAGTTTAGGAACATGTCTCACCTTATGAATCTTCCACACAGACCCATTAGGCATTTTTAAACTGAAATCTCCAATGCCAACAATATCCAAAGGTTCTCCATCAGCAAGATAAACCTTACCATGATTTCCAGCAACATAATTCTCCAGGACATGGCGGTGTGCAGTTGTGTGGAACGATGCTTCTGAATCTATCACCCACGAATTAAAAGAACTGTCAACTGACAAGATTAAGGCATCCTATTGCTCTTCAGTGGCGGCGTTAGCTGCATCATTAGTCTTGTCTTCATTCTTCCTTGGTGCCCTGCAGTTCTTCTTCAAGTGGCCAGTCTTCCCACAATTCCAACACTCCATAGTCCTACCGTTCCTTGACTTGCTTCTCCCATTCCTCGACTTGCCTCTCTTGCCATTATCCCTGTTGGAATGCCTGCCAAGTTTCCTACCCCTATTATCAACATTAAGGGCCGAGTTCGACGTTGAGGCTTCACATGAGTCCTTCCTATGAACTTCTTCCGCCAGAATAAAGTTTCTGACATCAACAAACATCAATTTGGCATTCCCAAGCGAATTTGTAACAGCCACCCTCATGGGTTCTCAACTATTCAATAACGAGGCCAAGAGGATTAGGGCATTAGTCACATCATCGAATTTAATCTCCACTAAGACCAATTGGTTCAGGACGGTGTTGAAACTGTTCAGATGCTCTACAACCGAGGCACCTTCAGGCATCTTTAAATTAAAAAGCTTCTTCATGAGATGTACCTTATTATTGGCTGAGGGCTTCTCATACATCTCTGACAAAGCCTTCATCATCCCCGCTGTAGTAGTCTCCTTTGCAACGTTGTGAGCAACGTTCTTTGATAGGGTCAAACGGATCACACCCAGCTCCTGTCTATCAAAGAGATTCCACTCCTCATCCCTTATGCCTTCAGGCTTATTACCCAAGGGCAAGTGCAGTTTCTTGCTGTAGAGGTAGTCTTCCACTTGCATCCTCCAATAGGAAAAATCAGAACCATCAAATTTGGTGATACCGGCTGCCGAACCTTCTTCTCCCGTCATCGTTCTTGATCAAAACCTCTACTCTGATACCACTTGTTGGGGAATTAGGCGACTCCTAATTTCAAGGATCGCAAGAACGAATAATTGCAGAAAATAAATAGGATTAAAGAAGAAAAAGAGACACCAAATTTTTATACAGGTTCGTCCAAAATTGAGACTACGTCCTGTTTCTGCCGCTTGCAGATTCCACTATGATGAAGGAGATTATAGATTACAAGAGAAGTTTCTCACACACTCTCAAATTGTGCTTACCAAAACTCTCTTCTATCTAGAGCCCTATGGGAATTTTTCTCTCTCAAGGATGAAGCTCTCAAGAATTTTGTCTCTCACAAAATAATGCCACTCTCAATATCACACACATGCAACCCTAGCCACTTTATGTCTATTTATACCCAAAGGAAGAGAAAAATAGCAACTAATGAGAAACCCTAGTAGTTTCCCATTTTTGGGGCTTTTGAATTAGACTCTGACTCAAAAAAATATCGCGCAACACAGCGCGTCAGCGACGCGGCGCTCGAAACGAGCGTTGCGGCGCTCCCCTGCATCGCCTAGGCGCCATTCACTCGACGCTTAGGCGTTTTGCTCCTAGCGCCTAGGCGCTCTTCACTTGACGCCTAGGCGCTCTTGTCCCAGCGTCGAGTGAATGCATGTTTTCTAGGCCTTTTTTATATGTGAGATATCGGTTGGATAAGGCACATCTAAATGTTGTACGGCTTTTGGAAAAAAGTAACACTAGAACCAGTTCTAAAGATCATAAAAAAAATTCAAAAAAAATAGTGTGCAACATGCTCAAAACTTGTTACTTTGTGCTCGTGAAGCAAAGGAATGATTATTATACAGTTCTAGCTAGAACCAATGTAAGTGGTCCTCATGAAGTTGGAGGTTTGGCCCTTATTAATTTTTAATTATATATGAAGATGGATAGAGTATATTTCGTCGGCGAAATTCAGTAATAACATGCGTATACCAAAAAAAAAACTATATCCTCACAATTATCACATGAGATGAATGTCCTTAATTCTATTTTTGTGACTGTTAAGCAAACATTCTGATGTACTTTAGCATATCTAATTGATTTTGAAAAAAAAAAAACACCAATATTTTAGGTTTAATTGCATAACTGTACCTCTTAATTTTTATTATTTTTCATTAATTTTGTCCCTTTGTTATTTGAAACTATATAGTTATCCTTTGAATTTGAAAAACTTGTTCAACTTTATCCCTTACAGATTTTTTTTACTTAAAAAAATAGTGATAAGATAAAAATACCCTTGATTAAACATGATTTCTTTATGAAATATATGTATCTTCTTAAGAAAAATTTAAAAAATATATTTTAAAATTTAAAAAATCATAAAATTTAAGATCTCTTTTTAAAAAAATTTGATGTTTTGTTTAAAGATTCTTTATGTTTTTAATATATAAAATATTTATCATAACTATTTAAGGTAGTCGTGTTATTTTGCTCAATTTTTTTTATTCATAGGGATGATATTGAAATAAGTTTTAAAATTTTAAGAATAATTTATAGTTTTTAAAAGGAGAGAAATAAATTGAGAAATAATTAAAATTTTAAGTGCTAATATTCATTGCTACACCCTTCTATTTCATAATACTGTTGTCTAAATCAGTGCGTGGAGAAGATAGTGATGGTGAAGATAAATATATATATATATGTGTGTGTGTGTGTCTCTGTGTGTGGCTGTCATAATGCGTGAATATGTGGAAGCCAATACATAAGGTATACGAACAGAACTAGAGCCCCTTGCAGTTGCATGTGCGGTGGTAGTGATGCAAATTAAATTAGCTTTTGTATGATGAGATCACTTTTCTTCTTCTTCCTTTTTTATTTTTTTGGGTGCAATATATGTAGACGTTAACCGTGACTGAACCAATTTTTTGTGGCACCATAAACATATATGCTATTTTATAATAGATATATAGATACTTTCATCGAGCGCAGGCATTGTTAAAATTTTCTTCCAAAAGAGGAACATGACACTATTTTTGAATTCTTTAATGAGGGCATGGAAGAGGTATTTATATCTAAAATTTTTAAAAAATTACTTCTGTGAGTATATATAAGATATTTAAGAATGCAATTAGAACTACAAAATATAGTTTCAATTGACATTTGTTATAATGTTTTCTCCTATAAAATTTAAATAAAAAATTAAATGGAACATGTGCCCCTCAATTACACGCGCCTCCACAAGTGGTTGTTAATCCAAGCATATCTTTTTCAGCGAGAAGGCAAACCAAAGAAAAAGAAACTGAGAGAAACAAATCTTGACTAAGAATCTATACTGCTCCAGTAAGCATATCTTTTTCAGTGAGAAGGCAAACCAAAGAAAAAGAAACTGAGAGAAACATATCTTGACTAAGAATCTATACTGCTCCAGTAAATCAATTAATCAACGATTATTTCCCCTTTTTATCATTTTAAGTTTATTCATAATGTATTATACTTTTGATTTTTTGTCACCACCTAAAAGTAGGGCTGATGATAAAAACTTTAAAGTTTTATAAAGGCGTGGGGTTTTAATAAAAACACTATTTTTTTCCTTAAACCCACAATAATGCGTCCACCTGTCAAACTTAGATAGGGTACAAATAATTATCATAATGAAGTTCGTTCATCACAAAGAGAGTTCATCATGCATCACCCACTCAATATATAACGCCTAGTATACAGTTAACACATATAAAGTTCTTAAGTCATAATTTCAGACTATTTTAAATAATCAAAGTTGTCAACAGACACATATAAATGTTCATGAAGATCCCTCCAAAAACATTACCAGAAGATGTAGCAACATGCTTCTAGATGCTCTAACTACTCTGTTAGTCTAACTCTCACTGGCCACCACCTGGAAAAAAGAGGGGTGAGTTAGAGCCAGTAGCAATACGACTACTTTGCTTTTAAATCCGCAAACAAAAATAAATAACTAAGGTTTATGAATTTTTACATGACAATATTATGTAACTTTATGATTTTAAATAAAATTCCAATTAAACTCAACTAATTAACATTCTAACAAAAATCATAAATAAATAAATAATAAGTCAATAAAATAAAGAAATAAATAAATAAACATTTAAAGAGCAGCAATCTAAACCCATATGAAGGCAGAAATTCAACGTCAAATCTAACACTCAAGTTCTGGTTGTTAGTGAAGGAAAAGAGCAAAGGAAGAAATTTAAAGATGTTCGTTATGCTCCGAATGTGCATCTAGTGTCTGTTGTGTCCCAAATGAGCACGCGCGAGTAATATAAATTTAATAGTCTTCGTGGAATTTTCTAGATGGCTATAGTTTAATCCAGCGGTGCCACATAGAGTCATGAAAACTTACAGGATAAGGATTATCTCAAATTTGCTCTCAACCTCTCAAAATTACTAAGATGTTAGTTATATTAGTTCTAAGAAAAATTAGCAGCTATTTTTTGAATAAACCAAAAATTTAAACGTGCAAGATACAGTTCACAAAATAGTCGTGGCATGCCATAACTGCTAAGAATGCTACCCAGAGCATATATATATATATATATATCAACAATAAATAAATCAATGTAAACAATTAAATCAATAATCAATATCACATTCAAATTAGAAATTTCAATTATTTATTTCAACTTTTATGATCAATGAAACAAATTGTATCACAAGTTCCACAAAAATATTTATTTAAAAATTTTTGAAGTTTCGAATATTCAAAATTCCTACCTAAAAGTCTGATGAGATGCGAAAATGCTCCGATTTGCAAAAATTGAAACCGTTAAGCTAGAAATTGGAAACTTTGCTTGTTGATCTCACCTTTTGGAATTTTGTCTCATAATTTCGACGTCGCAAACACATCCAAAGAATCAAAAATAAGCCGATATGCACTTCCATCGGGTTTTGAAAGTGGGGGTCAACAGTTCGATCAAGTTTCACCCACGTTGACCAATGTCAACAGGGGAGATGATGCTCAAGGTGGGTACCATAATGAAGCTCTCAGTAAGAGGAGCACGTTTCTAGTGTTTGGTCCTCTAAATGATGTCCTGTTTACCGAAAAATTTGCAAAAACCGTCAAAAAGGGGAGGTGTCATGGGCCCAAAGAAACACGACAATGATCGGACCAATGAAGGGGTGCTTTTTGCTTCTCTTGATGTGGGTAGTGAAAGTGTATCGTTGGCCGGAGGCGGCGGAGGCAGACGGTACCCAAATCAAGTATGGAAAGCTTAAGAAGGCCAACCTTCTCGTAGTTCTCCATGGCGGCCGATAGCTATAGGTTAACAGATGAAGGGCAACAGTGGCTCCATGTTTTGGGCGTAAAAGAGAGGAAAAGAAAGAAGAAAAAGAAAAGGATGAAGGGTCAAATATGAGGTATGATTTTTTTGCTTCTAATTTATTGTTTACTTGAGTATTTTATCTCTCTTTACTTACTCACTAAGACAATTGGAAGATTCTTGTAACGCCCTGGAATTCATTTAATGTTATTGTAATATAAATGATGAATTAGTGTGCCATAATTAATGTTTCAACATTAATTTGATTACTTGGTTGGATTTTGAAATTTTTGGTTGTTTTGTTAATTTGATGAATTCAAATGATTTCTTATTGTTTTAAAATGATGTTTTGAGTTTTAAAACACAACAATTTGTGAAATATTAAAAATATTCCGTTTTACAAAACCGTGGGTGGCATTTGGTTTTCGCATAGTAAAACCGCCCACAAATTTCTTCTATTTATTTCCTTTTTCCCCTCCTCTCTCCTCACTCTCCCTGATCTCACTCTCTCTCTCTCTCTCTCTCTCTCGTCCGAGACTCTCTCTTCCTCTCCCTCTTGGTTTCTCTCGTTCTCTCTCAAATTCTCTCTCAAATTTTTGAATCAAATTCAAATCCAAGCTTCGGGTTAGCAAGGAGGAAGCTCGGGAACGTGATTTGGCAACCGAGAACGCGGATTGAAGCTTCGATTCGAGGTTAGTTTTGAAATTTCTAAACTTTTTTTTCAAAATCTTCAATTTTGTGCATTTTTGAAATCTAGGTTTGCTTGAGCTTAGAAAACCTTTGATTTGAGTTAAATGAACTTAGAACAACTTGAATCTAAGCTTAGATTGAAGAAAAACGGATTAGATTCAAGATTTTTCATTTTTCCTCATTTTTCTCCATTTTTGAATTTTGAGATTTTTGTGTTTGAATCTTGTTTAAATGAGTTCAAAAGTGTTCTAGTATGTTTTTCTATCATCTATGATTGTTTTCCACGCCTGGGATTTGAGAAAAATAAGTTAAAATCAAGATTTAGATTTTGGAAATCGAAAACCCGTGGCTAGATTTCTGGGTTTTCCCAGTTCGGTAGGCCGAACTACGTGTTCGGTAGGCCGGATTAAGGATCGGCAGGCCGGTGTTCATCTGTCCGGTAGGCCAAACCTGGGAATGTCCGGCCGACCGGACCTGGTTTCCGGCAGGCCGAACTGCATAGTTCGGCCGGCCGAAGCAGGGAGTCCGGCAGGCCGGCCGAGCATGAAAAATTTTGTGATTTTTCACCCGTTTTCAATGTTTTGAACCCCAACTTAAATTCCAACCTTATAAAATGATTTTAAAGATACAAATGGCACACTAGGACATCATGAAATGGTTTAGTAACATAGAATGTCTCGAACTAGATATTGATCGACTTAGTGTGTATCTAGGATCGTTCGTGGTTCTGCGGAGCTAACGTATAGCGGATCGGGATTACGGTGTGGGGCACCGGCATGAGTATTGAGGTAGGACTTCTACCCCATTCCTTGGTAGCCTAGTTTCAAAATGATTTGGCTTTGAAAATGATTTCTATTAAAATGTTTTCAACGGTTGTTTGAAAATGAATTTATCGGTTATATTTTAATATACCATGAACTGAAATGGACTTTATAATAAATGTAAATGACAATACTCGGTAAATGGGTTTTGAATGATGATGAAAATAAACATATAGGCATGATGCCATATCAGAGATCGGGTCATGTAGCGATCGACCTTAAGGGTAGGTCCCAAAACCCAGCTAGGCCACTACGGTGGTGATATCCTTATGGTTTGCCTAGGAAAAGAAAATGATATTTCTGGTTGTCCGAGTAAACTGTTCTGGGCAAGAACGATTTTATTCAAATTTATTTATTTATTTATTCAAGGTTTCTTTTAAATAATTCCTGAATAATGAAATATTTCTTTAAATTAAATTATATTATAAAATATAGTCCTACTGAGCCTTTCGCTCACGTTTTATTTGTTTTAAATTCCCTCCCCCCCCCCCCCCCCTCTAGGTGGTTTTCCATTTAGGTTCGGAGAGGATTCGATGGACTGAACCCAGGAGCAGTAAAAGAACTAGTATATCTCTTGTATTATTTAATCAAGGCATGTAAGATTTTAACTTTATTTGTACTTGGACTGTGATTGTATTTATGATATTGTCAGTACCATATGTGTGCACAAGTTGTGGGTCTGTGGGACCCATACTCGCGACTCTATTGTTTTATTATTCGTTTAATGATTTCAATTGCTTAATGTATATGAACTCTTTTATAAGGTGTCGTTTTGAAAACCTCATATTTTATTACTTAATTCAACCCTTAAACTCTTATTTTTAATTAAATTCTCCTTTAATTAATTTAAATAATCTGCCATGTCAACTCCCGTACTCCGGGGTGTGACAGAATGGTACCAGAGCTCAAGGTTATGAACCTTGGGAATTGTGCACACATAGGTTTGATAATGAAATACCTCTGACAGTCCAAATTTTGTTTTCAGAAGTGAGAAAATGGCACCTAGACGTCGTTCGACAGCTGACGCCGAGTTTGAAAATGATGAGGGCATGATGAGGTCTATGTTTGCGGCTTTCCGACAGAAGGCAGCCAGGGCTAGACCGGAAGATTCTGATGTTGGTCGTCGGCATTCGTACTTTAAAGAATTCTGGCGTACGTCTATTCTGACTTTTGATGGTAATGGGGATCCGCAGTTGGCAGAGTATTGGCTGGATTCGATCTTGAAGCATTTGGATACCCTTGGTGTGCCTGATGAGTATCGTGTGGAGTTTGCTGCGTATAAGATTGAGGGTGGTGCTAACACTTGGTGGAAACAAGCTAAGCATTTGGAGCGCGATGGTGATATCAGTTGGGACAGGTTTGAGGAGCTGTTCTATGATCGATATTTTTCGTAGGGGTATAGAGATCAAAAGGCAGCTGAGTTCTACAGGTTGCAGCAAGGTGATCTGTCAGTCCGGGAATATGAGGCAAGGTTCAATGAGTTGGCCAGGTTTGCTCCATCAGCTGTGGCATCGGAGCGTGAGAAGTGTATTAAGTTTCAGGAAGGGCTCAAGGCTCCTATTCGGTGACAGTTGGTTGCTCTACGACTTAGGAGTTTTGGAGAGCTTGTGTCGTCGGCAATATCCGTGGAGAATGATTATGTGCAGTATTGTGAGGATCGAGCCAAGGCTTTAGGAGGACCGCAGAGGAGCAGTAGGAAGAGCACCAGTAGCCATCCAACTCCGGGGAAGAGCAAGCAAGGTAGCACGAATAGTGGTAGCAGCAGTACGTCTGGCAGCGGGCGCAGCAATCCCTACAACTTCCATTGTCATTTCTGTCAGCAGCCCGGGCACATCAAGAGGAATTGCCCAATCAGGAGTACCCGTCTTGGATCTTAGACCGGGGAGGATGCCAGTCGTCAGTCTCAGCCTCAGACCCTACCTCCGCCTCAGCAGTACCTGCAGTTGCAGTATCCCCAGTTCTCTCCTCAGCAGTTCTTATATCAGGCACGGGGGCAGCATCTGCAGCATTTCTAGTGCAGGATCCCTCAGTATCGAGCGCCGAGTACAGCTAGTGTGTAGTCATCTCCATCTCAGCAGCATCTGCAGAATAATCCCAGACCCAGTAATGTTGGTAGAGGAAAGGGAAAGGCTCCAGTGCAGGTTCATGCAATGGCATCTGGAGGTTCAGATTCTCATGTTGGTAACGTGGTTGTCGATGGTACGATCTCAGTTTCTCGATCTTTAGCTCGCGTTTTATTTGATACCGGTGCCTCTCATTCTCTCATTTCAAGTTTCTTTGTACATGCCTTAGGATTAGAGATAGAAGAGTTTAATGAACCCCTAGTCATAACTTCTCCCTTCGGGCGGGTGTGTGTAAATTGTATGTGTAAATCTTGTAAAATAAAGATTGGGGATGAGATTTTGAAAAGTGATTTGATTATACTCCCCATGAGCTCCTATGATGTAATTCTAGGGATGGACTGGTTGTTCAGGTATAATGCAGTTGTGGACTGTCAACTTAGAAGAGTAACCCTAGTGTCTGATAGGGGGATGATGATCACTTACCAGGGTGGTGGTGATTGGTTAATGAGTGAGCGTCTCATGAAGTCGTGTCTAGGAGGGCGAAGGATTCTGGGTTGTTGTGCTTTTCTTACAAACCTAGATTGCGAGGCCTATGCTTTGAGAGGCAGTGTGGCGATTCTGATGGTTGATGAGTTCGAGGATGTCTTCCCCAACGAGTTGCCAGGACCACCACATCAAAAAATTGAGTTTGTTATTGAGTTATTTCTGGGGACAGCACCGATTTCTATGGCGCCAGTAGAAATGAAAGAATTGAGGAAGCAACTTCAAGAGCTTACTGATAAAGGGTATATTCGCAATAGCACATCTTCGTGGGGAGCACCAGTTTTGTTTGCTAAGAAGCATGATGGGACTCTCAGGTTGTGTGTGGATTATCGGCAGCTGAATCGTGTTACGGTGAAGAACAAGTATCCCTTGCCTAGGATTGATGAGTTGTTTGATCAGTTGGGAGGTTCGCGGTACTTCTCAAAGAATGATTTGCGGTCGGGTTATCATCAGCTCAGGATTAAGGAAGAGGATATTCCCAAGATAGCTTTTAGGACTCGGTATGGGCATTTTGAGTTTCTGGTTATGTCGTTTGGGTTGACGAATGCTGCGGCAGCTTTCATGGATTTGATGAATAGGATATTTAGGCCGTATTTGGATCAGTTCGTGATCGTGTTCATCGATGATATTCTTGTGTATTCTAAGACTTGGGAGGAGCATGAGCAGCATCTCTGGATCATGCTTCAGACTCTGCGGGAGCACCAGTTGTATGCTAAGAGGGAAAAATGCGAGTTTTGGTTGACTGAGGTCAAGTTTCTAGGTCATGTCATCTCAGAGCATGGTATTTCTGTGGATCCGTCTAAGATTAAAGGCATAGTGGAATGGGAACGACCAAGGAATGTAGCGGAGATTCGCAGCTTCTTAGGTCTTGCTGGTTATTACAGAAAATTTGTAAAGGATTTTTCAAAGATTGCAGCTCCGTTGATGAGATTGATCAAGAAAAATGTCAGGTTTGAGTGGGAATGAAGATTGTGAGCTTGCTTTTCAGGAATTGAAGGACCGGTTGACTTCAGCTCCAGTGTTGATTATTCCTAGCAGTGACGAGCCATATGAGGTTTATGCAGATGCTTCAGGGCGCGGACTTGGGTGCGTGTTGATGCAGCATGGATGTATGGTTGCGTACAGATCGAGACAGCTACGACCTCACAAGCGGAATTATCCTACTCATGATTTGGAGCTCGCGGCGGTGATTTACGCGCTGAAGATTTAGAGGTGTTACTTGTATGGAGCGTCGTTTCAGGTCTTCTCTGATCATAAGAGTTTGAGGTATTTATTCACTTAGAGGGATCTTAATTTGAGGCAGCGTAGATGGATAGAGTATATGGAGGATTATGATTTTGCGTTGCAGTATCATCCTGGGAAAGCTAATGTGATCGCAGATACGCTTAGCAGGAAGTCTTCAGGGATTCTCGCTTGTTTGGCTTTTGAGGACTGGAGCAGGAATGCGACAGTGAGTGAGTATAGGCTACGGTATCATGAAGACTGTGATCGAGTTTCGGTATATCATGTGGAAGCGACCCCAGCTCTTGTTCAGATGGTGAAGCAAAGTCAGTGGCAGGATCGGCATTTGCAGGGGATTTGGTCGCGAATTCAGAACGGGGAGCAATTTGAAGAATGGAGCGTGCATGCAGATGGATCGTTGTATTTCCAGGAGCGTCTTGCAGTTCCAGCTATCGCCGAGGTGACGAAAGCTGTTTTGGACGAAGCTCATAGGTCTCAGTTCGCTATTCATCCGGGGAGCACAAAGATGTATCACAATTTAAAGAGGCAATATTGGTGGAGAGGCATGAAGAAGGATGTTCGAGAGTACGTGGCCAAGTGTTCGACGTGTCTTCAGGTGAAAGCCGAGCATCAGAAGCCTGCAGGTCAGCTTCAGCCCCTTCCTATTCCAGGGTGGAAATGGGAGCATGTGACGATGGATTTTCTCACAGGTTTACCGAGGACAGAGCAGCGGCATGATGCAGTTTGGGTTCGTGGTCGACAGGTTGACAAAATCGGTGCATTTCATTTCATTTAGGTCGACGTGTTCGAGGAAGATTCTCGGGGATTTGTATCTGTAGAACATTGTGAGGTTGCATAGAGTTCCTTTGTCCATCACCACCGATCGAGACACCAGGTTTAATGCTAAGTATTGGAGGAGTTTTCAGGAGGCTTTGGGTACAGATTTGAACTTCAGTACGGCGTTTCATCCTCAGACTAATGGGCAGTCTGAGCGGGTTATTCAGATTCTCGAGGATATGTTGCATGCCTGTGCGTTAGACTTCGACAGAAATTGGAAGCAATGTTTGCATCTGGCGGAGTTTGCATACAACAATAGCTATTAGGCGAGTATTGGTATGGCACCGTTTGAGGCGTTGTATGGGCGGCCGTGTCGGTCACCTGTGTGCTAGGCTGAGCCGGAAGATAGGGTTATTCTTGGGCCGGATGAGATCCGTGATAGCAACGAGAAAGTCGAGGTGATTCGAGATCGATTAAGGGCAGCTCAGAGTCGACAAAAGAGTTACGCGGATAGGAGACGTAGACCCTTAGAGTTCGCGGTTGGAGATTTCATTCTCTTGAAGGTATCGCCTCGTAAGGGAACTATGCGGTTCGGAGTGAGTGGGAAGCTCGTGTCGAGGTATATTGGGTCGTTCGAGATCACTCAGCATGTTGGTGTGGTTGCTTATCGGCTTGATCTTCCGCCCGAACTTTCTCATGTTCACGATGTGTTTCATGTGTCCATGCTTAGGAAGTGTCCGCCTGAGCAGGGTAAGGTAGTTTCATTTCGTGATGAGCAGGTTCAAGAAGATTCGACGTACGAAGAAGTGCCGATTCAGATCATCGACCAGAAAGTAATTAGTTTGAGTCGTCGTGAAATACTGTTGGTAAACGTCTTGTGGCAGCATCATGGGGTTGATGAAGCCACTTGGGAACTAGAGTCGAGTATGCGGGAATTGTATCCGCATTTGCTTTGTTTCTGAAATGAGATGTAAATTTCGATGGCGAAATTTCTTTTAGGGGTGGAGAGTTGTAACGCCACAGAATTTATTTAATGTTATTGTAATATAAATGATGAATTAGTGTGCCATAATTAATGTTTCAACATTAATTTGATTACTTGGTTGGATTTTGAAATTTTTGGTTGTTTTGTTAATTTGATGAATTCAAATGATTTCTTATTGTTTTAAAATGATGTTTTGAGTTTTAAAACACAACAATTTGTGAAATGTTAAAAATATTCTGTTTTACAAAACCGTGGGTGGCATTTGGTTTTTGCATAGTAAAACCGCCCACAAATTTCCTCTATTTATTTCCTTTTTCCCCTCCTCTCTCCTCACTCTTCCTGATCTCACTCTCTCTCCTCTCTCTCTCTCTCTCGCCCGAGACTCTCTCTTCCTCTCCCTCTTGGTTTCTCTCGTTCTCTCTCAAATTCTCTCTCAAATTTTTGAATCAAATTCGAATCCAAGCTTCAGGTTAGCAAGGAGGAAGCTCGGGAACATGATTTGGCAACCGAGAACGCGGATTGAAGCTTTGATTCGAGGTTAGTTTTGAAATTTCTAAACTTTTTTTTCAAAATTTTCAGTTTTGTGCATTTTTGAACTCTAGGTTTGCTTGAGCTTAGAAAACCTTTGATTTGAGTTAAATGAGCTTAGAACAACTAGAATCTAAGCTTAGATTGAAGAAAAACAGATTGGATTCAAGATTTTTCATTTTTCCTCATTTTTCTCCATTTTTAGATTTTGAGATTTTTGTGTTTGAATCTTGTTTAAATGAGTTCAAAAGTGTTCTAGTATGTTTTTCTATCATCTATAATTGTTTTCCATGCCTGGGATTTGAGAAAAACAAGTTAAAATCAAGATTTAGATTTTGGGAAATCGAAAACCCGTGGCTGGATTTCTGGGTTTTCCCAGTTCGACAGGCCTTCCGGCCGACTGGACCTGGTTTTCGGCAGGCCGAAGCAGGAAGTCCGGCAGGCCAGCCGAGCATGAAAAATTTTGTGATTTTTCACCCGTTTTCACTGTTTTGAACCCTGACTTAAATTCCAACCTTATATAATGATTTTAAAGATACAAATGGCACACTAAGACATCATGAAATGGTTTAGTAACATAGAATTTCTCGAACTAGATATTGATCGACTTAGTGTGTATCTAGGATCGTTCGTGGTTCTGCAGAGCTAACGTAAAGCGGACCGGGATTACGGTGTGGGGCACCAGCATGAGTATTAAGGTAGGACTTCTACCCCATTCCTTGGTAGCCTAGTTTCAAAATGATTTGGCTTTGAAAAGGATTTCTATTAAAATGTTTTCAACAGTTGTTTGAAAATGAATTTATCGGTTATATTTTAATATACCGTGAACTAAAATGGACTTCATAATAAATGTAAATGACAATACTCGGTAAATGGGTTTTGAATGATGATGGAAATAAACATATAGGCATGATGCCATATCAGAGATCGGGTCGTGTAGCGATCGACCTTAGGGGCAGGTCCCGAAATCCAGCTGGGCCACTACGGTGGTGATATCCTTATGGTTTGCCTAGGAAAAGAAAATGATATTTCTGGTTATCCGAATAAAATGTTCTGGATAAGAACGGCTTTATTCAATTTATTTATTTATTTATTTATTCAAGGTTTCTTTTAAATAATTCCTGAATAATGAAATATTTCTTTAAATTAAATTTTTTTATAAAATATAGTCCTACTGAGCCTTTCGCTCACATTTTATTTGTTTTAAATTCCTCCCCCCCCCCCCCCCTCCCCTCCCCTCCCCCCCTCTTGGTGGTTTTCCATTTGGGTTCGAAGAGGATTCGACGGAAAGAACCTAGGAGCAGTAGAAGAACTAGTATATCTATTGTATTATTTAATCAAGCATGTAAGATTTTAACTTTATTTGTACTTGGACTGTGATTGTATTTATGATATTGTCAGTACCATGAGTGTGCACAAGTTGTGGGTCTGTGGGACTCATACTCGCGACTCTATTGTTTTATTATTCGTTTAATGATTTCAATTGCTTAATATATATGAACTCTTTTATAAGGTGTCGTTTTGAAAACCTCATATTTTATTACTTAATTCAACCCTTAAACTCTTGTTTTTAATTAAATTCTCTTTTAATTAATCTAAATAATCTGCCACGTCACCTCCCGTATTCCGGGGCGTGACAATTCTAGATTGATTTTCTTTCACAAAGTAATTCAAAATTTCAAAATAGGCTGAAAATTTCAAAATAGGCCAAAAATTTGAAACTTTCTATCAAATAAAGTCAAGGTTTTCTTATTTTGTTGCATTAAATATACTTTTATAATATATTTTATATATGTATATATCTTCTCTTGGTCAATACCAAATTTTTGATCTTTGAAATACTTAAAATACTATTAAACACAAGAAAAAATTTGAAAAAAAAATTCAAGAATGGGTTTTTCCTTTCCTATCTTCTTCTCTTTTAGAATTCTTTCTTATTTTAATTATAGATCTATTTAGGGGTATATTACATAGGGGTATTTTTTAGGTATCAGTTGTTGACCCATAGAATGTATGAATTTGTGTGCTCAAAAATACATATTTATTAAAGTAAAAAACTGAGTTTATACTTTCTAACTAAATCTAAAACAAAGCACATAAACTTAACTTTTCCAAAGAGTAAATTCTTTATCACGTCTGCATAACGTTTAATCAAAGATTTTTGTGGGATTTTTGAAGGACACCAAATGAGGCCTTTAACCATGAAAGGGAGATTGTTTTTGTATCTTTCGTTATTTTGGAAGTATATAAATGGGGCAAAACAAGAAAACGTGAGGGGAAGTTGAAAAAAGTATAAGAACCAAAAAATAATAAGCCAGCAAGCATCCAACTACCCAATGTCATCAAAGAGATCTTTAATGATAGGTAAGAATTGCTCCAACGAGTCCCAATTTTATTTTGATCATAAGCCATCAAAAGTGTACGAACTCCACCTATTCTAGGGTGGAGAACAAAGGCCATTATACTTTGTCATTCAATGGCCAAACATAAGGGGGTCCAGTATTGATAAACAAGTATCCTAGACAAAAAAAGCCAATAAATATATATATATATATATATATATATATATTTAAGTGTGTATGTACACATACATATATATTTATCAATTTGTCAAGTATCTTTTGAGAACGATTTTATTTCTGACAAAGCTAATTAGCAAGGGCATATAATGCATCAGAATCATAAAAGATAGAATTTTATTGGCCAGAAGATTTTAGATCCACCTAAAGTAACCCATAAAAGGCAAAACATCGGAATCAAAGTAAAAAACACTCAAAACTTTATATGAATATCACTATTTCAATCTTTTTTATAATCAACTAATAATAATATTTATAGCATTCTAACAAAACAATAATAAATAGTCCGTAAAATAAATTACACATTAAATAAAATATGATAAACTAATAACAAAACAAGTTAATAATAAAAATGATTAACATAACTAAATTCACCTAAATCCGTATAGCAATAGATTTCTGTGTGATGGACTCAGGACATGGAAGAACCTTTGTCAGTATCCAATATTGGAAGGAGATAATACTATAAACTTCCTTTTTGTATAGAGAGAGAAGGAATGGATTCCAACATTTTCCATTATTTGGTGAGATCACCTGTCTTTACCATAGGGCATTTTAGTTAATCTCTACGCTGCTGGTCCAATAATTATAGAACTACACGCTCTAACATTGCTAGCAAAGTTATATGCTCAACTTAACTACGGAACCAATCCATGAAAGAACAGTTGATTCACAAAAAGCTATTTGCACTTTAGTTTTATTTATTTATTATATTACAAGTATTTAACTTTATTTTAGATATACCAGGCGCCTGTAGTTGAAAAAATAAGATAAAATTTTAGGTCATACACATTTATTAGTATTTTGTGCACGTCCATGAGGAGTACTTGCCTGCAGTATTTAGCTAAATTCAGTAGTTATATAAATAATGAAGATATTTATGTGTAATTATTTTTTAAAGATTTATTTATAAGACTTTTATTGTTGCTAATATATATATATATATATATTTGTAAAATTACTATCACTAATATTAATAACTAAACCACTACAAATAGTTTGATAGAGCACTGTTTCTAAAGCTATTGAGGACACCAACCATCATTTATTTCACACCTATAGAGGACAGTTTAGAACCTTCCTCTATAACCTCACTTCAGAGGACGGCGTGTTAGAAAACCGTCCTCTAATGCCCTACACCAAATCCCAAAGTTATTTTTCTATGGCAGTCCTCTATTCACACTTTTTTATACTTTTTTTTTTTAATTGCCGAATCTATTGTTTTTATAGTAGTGAATATATACCAGTTTATAAATATCCTCATTTTAATTATATATAGTCAAAAATACAAACTTACACACTAATTATTTTACAAACGTGAATAGTAGTAACATAAAAATCCCAAAGTCAATGCACTAAGCAAACGCCGAACTAAAAGTTATGTTCATTCAATTAAACAAAAATTGCTTTAGGCCTATTAATCATTGAAGCAAACCATCTTTCTCTACCTTTTCTATGTATTCCATAATCTTAACTACAATTATATCAAGCTTTGCCTAAATGTAGTCTATTCATTTTGCACTGCATCTGTATGTTGATCAATATATTCTTTATTTCCACCCAACTAAAAAAAGAGGAAATGTTAGAGTTATATCAATATGCTCAAATATAAAAGATTGATATTTGTACAAATTGGAATTCTATCGAACCATTCATGCTCCCTAATGTCATGCATTTACTTCATTACATGTATAAAATCTGCATTGGACATTCCCAGGTTGTTTTGAGCCTAGTATAATTGCCCATTTGTGTCATGCTGGCGGTGAAACTTTGCACCTTTCTTTAACAACTTGAAATTCGCAAGAACCTTGCATATGATACATATAAATTAAAATATACTGAAGGTAACTTAATTAAAGTGGATTGAGTTTAGAAACTTAATTACTGTTACACCTCAATTTTACTGTCATTCCAAACTTCATTCCGAAAAGGGTCAATCCAATATATTTTATCCATCTAGAGATCAATAACAACCAAAATCCAATGCGCACTGTTCACATGAAAAATAAGATGAGATTAAAATATTTTTTACTTAAAACATAAGCGTGGTAAAATCCTTACCCTCTATTGTGTGATAGAAGTTGAAGTTTTCTGTTTGGAGCTCTCCTAATACCTTTCAATAGCAAATATGCTTTGTGTTTCTACGTATCTCCTGATTGGCAAAGTAGTTGAGGCAAGAAGGGCACCTTAAACCTAATTTAGTTAGAAACCATGCTGCTTGAACATTTTTGATACAAAGATATTTATCATGAGTTGTCACTGTAAATATGACGAATTAGTTTCCTCTACATACACTGGCAAGGACATAGAAGAAGCCATTAAATCATTCTACCGCATTCTGTACGCCAATAAACCGCAATAATTGGTCTAGGTAGAGAGTTAGCCACCAATTGTGAAATACAGAGTTAGAAACAAGTAACTTCTTAGCACAACTAACCAACAATAGTATGAAATAAATAGAAATTTCATGGAATAAGCAGATAGACAAGGAAATCAAGTTGAAATGGATAAATTTATAGTGCATATACATTATTAGTGCATCAATTTTCCTTGCTTGTTGGGTATATTGACAAGGAAGCAGAATGAAAACCAAATAAAGCACCCAAAAAGCACATATACAAGTAAGATTCTTTTACAAGTTTGTAATTGTTCCATCCATTTGTCCTCCTCCATATTGAACGGTAAATTCACACCTTGAGCGTTGTATAAAAAGAAGAGGAAATTAACTAAAATGCCAAAGACAATCATGTTTGAGTGGTTCCCCGTTTTTTTTTTTTTTTACATATGCCTTAAAAGTGGTTTGATTTTACTAACTACAGTAAGAATTTAGTTGATATGAACAATGCACAAAACTTGCAGCCTAGACCAAAATTATTAAAGAAAAGAAATGGCTCACAAAAAAATAATAATAACAATAAGAAACACATAAAAGAAGGCATGCCATATACCCTTTGCACGCGTTTTGCACAAAAATTGTTCTCAAGGTGTTGCAACCTTCCTTTTTTATTTTTATTTTTTGTAATCTTAAGAAGAAGAGTCGGGCCACATCCTTCATAGGGCCGTGCGTCCTTTTATTTATCTGATAGATCGTGCATAAGACCTAGACTCAATAAACAACGTATGTTAAAAAAAAAACAAACAAAAAATTTGATAACTCTAAAAACTAGAGCTATTCTAGCTCTCATTGTTATTAAATTTGGCTAAGTTCTTTCTTTCATCATGGGATTCCTTTGGGCTGTAAATGGGCATCGATTTAGCGGAGTTTCATGGTACTTTCATGTTCAAGAGAGCTGGTGTTTTGTTTTTATGTAGGTTACTAGAAAATATGGAGCTTTGACTTTTCTGATAAATAAGTGTTGATGATTTAGGCCTTGAGGCTGTTTTCACTTGGTGGTTTTATGGTATGTGATGATATTTATGGAAGTTTTGAGATGGTTTCGTGGAGGTTTGGGATGGTGGTATGATGGTTTGAACTTAGTGGAGATAGTGGCAGTGGAGTTTTGTAGTGGTCAGACTCCTTCCGGGACGGTGATTGTTGAAATGAAGAGAGAAAGAGGAAGCTATGGTGGTATTGAGATTCTTATTTTATAGTTTTTTTCTTGGTTTTCATTGTTGTTTTGAAGGCGGTAATCGAGAGTATTTATATGAGAAGAAGTGGTCTCGGTTTGATTGGGGTTCTTCTATTTTTGGTGCTTAGTTGAGGGAGTTGCTAGACTTAGTTCTATAGTAGAAGCAAGAAAAGGAAGTTTTCCGCCGTGGGAAGAGTTTCCTTCCATGTTTAAATTTGAGAAGGAATATTATATAGGTGTGGCAAGTACCGTGATGCTTAGCCGACATGACAAGCCCACTTTGGGTGATTTTCTATGGAGGAAATTAAAGCGGAAGAGTTTGCCTTTTCATTTTTGTATATGATCAAACCTTAGGCGTTGTTGCCATGTTGACTAGGTTAGATATAAAGCTGGCTTGTCCTTCATGGAAGAGAATCAAGTGACCCCAACGTGGGCTATTGGGCTGGCATGATAGATGGGCTGATAGATTGGTATGTCAGGTAAGTTGAATGGGCTTTCTCCTAGTATTGAGTTAAGGCCTTGGGATTTTATTTTTTTTTTTGCTAAGTTTTATTCTAAATTCCTCAATACTCATTTTATTCTAATTCCAATTAGGCATAAGACCTCCAAGTGGATTGAAAGATTAATTGGACCGAAAAAAATAGGTCTATTAACATTCTTTGGCTTTTTAAGCCATAACCTACTTAAAAAACTTTAACATGTGGCTTAAGTTCATGTATCTTACCTTGGGCTATATCATGAGATATGGGTTGGGCTTATGCCTTGCAAAAAGTAGTCTATCAATATTTGCCCTCTTGATTATGCGGGCTGTGCAATACAACAAGATATTCTGGCCAATCAACTTCTCAACCGTTGGAACAGTCTATGTCAACATCATTGTGAAATTCCCCTTGCAATCATAAATGTCAGTGAAATATCTTACCCCACATGTCGGCTCATTTAAGATTTGTTAATTGTGCTAGGTGAAATTTGGTTCCTGATCACTTCTTCATGTGAGGCTTCCCATCAGGTGAAAGGGAATGGACTAAATTGAAGTAAGCATCCTCAAGAATGGTCTTTGTAAGTTATGAGACTTTATCAAGAACAGCCTTTTGTCAAGAGGTGGAACTTTGTCGAGAACGGTGCCATTAAAATAGGCTTATACTAGATCTACTTCTTCAGGTGCCACTTTGCCATTCTCGTTCAGTGTTGGGGAATTAGGCGACTCCTAATTCCAAGGATCGCAAGAACGAATAATTGCAGAAAATAAATAAGAGAAAAGAAGAAAAAGAGACACCAAATTTTTATACAGGTTCGTCCAAAATTGAGACTACGTCCTGTTCTGCTGCTTGCAGATTCCACTATGATGAAGGAGATTACAGATTACAAGAGAAGTTTCTCACACACTCTCAAATTGTGCTTACCAAAACTCTCTTCTATCTAGCACCCTATGGGAATTTTTCTCTCTCAATGATGGAGCTCTCAAGAATTATGCCTCTCACAAAATAATGCCACTCTCAATGTCACACACATGCAATCCTAGCCACCTTATGTCTATTTATACCCAAAGAAAGAGAAAAATAGCAACTAATGAGAAGCCCTAGTAGTTTCCCATTTTTGGGGCTTTTGAGTTCGACTCTGACTCCTAGGCGCCATTCACTCGACTCTGACAAAATAATGATGGAGCTCCCAATGATAGCGCCATTTTTGGAAATTTTTCTCTCTCAATGATGGAGCTCTCAAGAATTATGCCTCTCACAAAATAATGCCACTCTCAATGTCATACACCTGGCGCCTAGGCGCCATTCACTCGACGCTTAGGCGTTTTGCTCCTAGCGCCTAGGCGCTCTTCACTTGGCGCCTAGGGGCTCTTGTCCCAGCGCCGCGGCGCTCTCTTGGCAGAGCCGCTGCGCTGGCTTTCTACCTCCCGAGGACTGCTTTTCTCCCTTTTTCTTCCTTTTTTTGCTGGGGTGTCGACTTGATTTGGCTCCACATCTGCAACAATCTCCCACTTGGAGACTAATCAATCACCATGTCTCCAACTACAGCAACAACGACTTCTCACGTCTCATGGAGAAGTCTAACTGAAGTTGCGCACAACTTCAGTTTCTCAATCGGAACCGTCTTGATGAGCATATCTGCTGGATTCTGACTCCCAAGAATCTTCTCAAGCTTCAACACTCTATCTTCCAAAGCCGACCTGATGAAGTGATACCGCAATTGTATATGTTTCGTCCTAGCATGAAATGTAGGATTTTTTGCCAAGTGAATGACGCTTTGACTGTAACTATGTAATGCACTCCTTTCTTGCTTATGACCCAGTTCTTCCAGAAACGACAGCAACCAAATCATTTCCTTGCTCGCTTCTATCATTGCCATATACTCTGCTTTTGTTGTAAAGAGTGCAACTATCTTTTGCAGCTTCGAGACCCAACTAATTGCAGTGCCACCCAAAGTGTAGACATAACCGGTGGTACTTTTCCTGCCATCAATGTCTCCAGCCATATCAGCATCAACATAGCCCTGTAGTCCTAAGTCTGACTTCTTGAAACACAATGCTAAACCCGCAGTACCTCTCAGATATCTGAGAATCCACTTCATTGCCTCCCAATGCTGTTTACCTAGATTACTCATGTACCTACTCACAACTCCCACTGCATGTGCAATGTCTGGTCTAGTACAAACCATGGCATACATCAAATTGTCTATAGCAGAAGCATAAGGCACCTTGGCCATGTGGTCTCATTCCTGCTCCGTAGTCGGTGATTACTCCTTTGATAACTTGAAGTGACTGGCCAAAGGAGTATTCACAGGCTTTGCATTACCCATGTTGAATATGCTCAGCACCTTTTCAACATATTCTTCCTATGACAGTTTCAGACTGTTACGGTTCCTCGTTATTCTCATCCCAAGGATTTGTTTTACAGCACCCAAATCCTGTGCACCAACCTTTTAGCACCAACCTTGCCTTATACCATTTGCTGCCATCAGATTCATCTTTAATCCGATATACCCACTTATTGTGCAAGGCCTTTTTTCCTTATAGTAACTTTATCAATTGCCATGTCTGATTGGACATTAAGGAATCCATCTCATGCCTCATGGCTAACTCCCACTTGACCGAATCTTCAGCCTCCATGGCTTCATCATAGCTCTTTGGCTCTCCTTTGTCGATCAACAAGATGTAATGCAGAGAAGAGGAGTATCTCTACGACGGTCTTATAGTCTTGCTAGACATCCTGATTGGTGTGGTAGGAGTACTCTGGTTTTCCTCTGGAGCTACATTTTCTTGGTCTTCAACCTCTGGATTCTCCACTTTCACTTCAGGAAGATCCTTTAATGGAATCACCTCAAGCTTCTTATCTTCAGAACCTGAACCCCTGGAGTCAGTGCTGTCTCTGTCCTTGTACAAATCACCTTCATTGAAGATCACATCCTTGCTCTTGATAATCTTCCGACTTTGGTCATCCCAGAGACGATAACCAAACTCAAGTCCACCATACCCAACCAGAAAACACTTCTTTGACTTGGCATCAAGTTTACTTCTAGCAGCAGGATCAATGTGAACATAGGAAACACACTCAAACACTCTCAAGTAAGGGAGATCAACCTTTTTATGGCTCCAGACTTCTTCCGATAGCTTGAACTTCATTGGTGTGGATGGACTTCTGTTGATCAGATGAGCGGTTGTATTAATTGCCTCAGCCTAAACATATTTGGCAGCCCCGCATGCAACCTCATGCTTCTGGCACGCTCGTTTAAAGTCCTGTTCATCCTCTCAGCTACCCCATTCTATTGTGGTTTCCCTAGAATGGTCTTCCTCATCTTTATTCCATTCTCAGCACAATACCGCCTGAAATCTTCATCTAAATACTCTCCCCCATTGTCAGACTGTAAACACTTTACCTTCAAATCTGTCTCGTTCTCCACCATGGCTTTCCATCTCTTGAAAGCATCAAAGACATCAGATTTGTTTTTCAGAAAGTAAACCCATACCTTCCTGCTTGAGTCATCTATGAACGTTACATAGTAATTTGTGCCACCAAGGGAAGTCACCAGCACAGGCCCCCACACATCAGTGTGAACTAGCCTAATTTCTTGGACTTAGGCTCTCTATCCATCTTTGAGAAACTAACTCTCTTCTATTTACCAAAGATTCAGGCTTCACACAAACTATGATCAACAGTTTTCAAACTCGGCAGTTTTCCTTTATAGTCAAGCACCTTCGTACCCTTCTCACTCATGTGACTGAGCCTATAATGCTATAGCTCGGTATTGGCAGCAGAATCAGCAACTGCTAAGGTATCTCTGCAACTAGAGTTCATGATGAAAGTTCCAACCTTGCGTCCTCGAGCAACAACCATCGCTCCTTTCGTGACTTTCCAACCTCCACAATTAAAGGTCACTTTATGTCCTTCGTCATCCAGTTGCCCCACCGAAATCAAGTTACGCGTTAGTTTAGGAACATGTCTCACCTTATGAATCTTCCACACAGACCCATTAGGCATTTTTAAACTGAGATCTCCAATGCCAACAATATCCAAAGGTTCTCCATCAGCAAGATAAACCTTACCATGATTTCCAGCAACATAATTCTCTAGCACATGGTGGCGTGCGGTGGTGTGGAATGATGCTCCTGAATCTATCACCCACGAATCAAAAGAACTATCAACTGACAAGATTAAGGCATCCTGTTGCTCTTCAGTGGCGGCATTAGCTGTGTCATTAGTCTTGTCTTCGTTCTTCCTTGGAGCCCTGCAGTTCTTCTTCAAGTGGCCAGTCTTCCAACAATTCCAACACTCCATAGTCCTACCATTCCTTGACTTGCTTCTCCCATTCCTCGACTTGCCTCTCTTGCCATTATCCTTGTTGGAATGCCTGTCAAGTTTCCTGCCCCTATTATCAACATTAAGGGCCGAGTTCGACGTTGAGGCTTCACATGAGTCCTTCCTACGAACTTCTTCCGCCAGAATAGAGTTTCTAACATCAACAACTTTTAGTTTGGCATTCCCAAGCGAATTTGTAACGGCCACCCTCATGGGTTCTCAACTATTTGGTAACGAGGCCAAGAGGATTAGGGCATTGATCACATCATCGAATTTAATCTCCACTAAGACCAATTAGTTCAGGACGGTGTTGAAACTATTCAGATGCTCTACAACCGAGGCACCTTCAAGCATCTTTAAATTAAAAAGCTTCTTCATGAGATGTACCTTGTTATTGGCTGAGGGCTTCTCATACATCTCTGACAGAGCCATCATAATCCCCGCTGTAGTAGTCTCTTTTGTAACATTGTGAGCAACGTTCTTTGATAGAGTCAAACGGATCACACCCAGCACCTGTCTATCAAAGAGATTCAACTACTCATCCTTCATGCCTTCAGGCTTATTACCCAAGGGCAAGTGCAGTTTCTTGCTGTAGAGGTAGTCTTCCACTGCATCCTCCAATAGGAAAAATCAGAACCATCAAATTTGGTGATACCGGCTGTTGAACCTTCTTCTCCCGTCATCGTTCTTGATCAAAACCTCTGCTCTGATACCACTTGTTGGGGAATTAGGCGACTCCTAATTCCAAGGATCGCAAGAATGAATAATTGCAGAAAATAAATAGGAGAAAAGAAGAAAAAGAGACACCAAATTTTTATACAGGTTTGTCCAAATTTGAGACTACGTCCTGTTTCTGCCACTTGCAGATTCCACTATAATGAAGGAGATTACAGATTACAAGAGAAGTTTCTCACAAACTCTCAAATTGTGCTTACCAAAACTCTCTTCTATCTAGCACCCTATGGGAATTTTTCTCTCTCAAGGATGGAGCTCTCAAGAATTATGCCTCTCACAAAATAATGCCACTCTCAATGTCACACACATGCAACCCTAGCCACCTTATGTCTATTTATACCCAAAGGAAGAGAAAAATAACAACTAATGAGAAACCCTAGTAATTTCCCGTTTTTGGGGCTTTTGAGTTCGACTCTGACTCAAAAAATATCACGCAACACAGCGCGTCAGCGCCGCGGCACTCGAAACGAGCGTTGTCGTGCTCCCCTACAGCGCCTAGGCGCCATACACCTGGCGCCTAGGCGCCATTCACTCGATGCTTAGGCGTTTTGCTCCTAGCGCCTAGGCGCTCTTCATTTGGCGCCTAGGGGCTCTTGTCCCAGCGCTGCGGCGCTCTCTTGGCAGAGCTGCTGCGCTGGCTTTCTGCCTCCCGAGGACTGCTTTTCTCCCTTTTTCTTCCTTTTTTGCTGGGGTGTCGACTTGATTTGGCTCCACATCTGCAACAATCTCCTACTTGGAGACTAATTAATCACCATGTCTCCAACTACAGCAGCAACGACTTCTCACACCTCATGGAGAAGTCCAACTAAAGTTGCGCACAACTTCAGTTTCTCAATCGGAACCGTCTTGGTGAGCATATCTGCTGGATTCTGACTCCCAAGAATCTTCTCAAGCTTCAATACTCCATCTTCCAAAGCCGACCTGATGAAGTGATACCGCAATTGTATATGCTTCGTCCTAGCATGAAATGCGGGATTTTTCGCCAAGTGAATGACTCTTTGACTGTCACTATGTAATGCACTCCTTTCTTGCTTATGACCTAGTTCTTCCAGAAACGACCGCAACCAAATCATTTCCTTGCTCGCTTCTGTCATTGCCACATACTCTACTTCTGTTGTAGAGAGTGCAACTATCTTTTACAGCTTCGAGACCCAACTAATTGCAGTGCCACCCAAAGTATAGACATAACTGATGGTACTTTTCCTACCATCAATGTCTCCAGCCATATCAGCATCAACATAGCCCTGTAGTCCCAAGTCTGACTTCTTGAAACACAATGCTAAACCCGCAGTACCTCTCAGATATCTGAGAATCCACTTCATTGCCTCCCTATGCTGTTTACCTGGATTACTCATGTACCTACCTACTCACAACTCCCACTGCATGTGCAATGTCTGGTCTAGTACAAACCATGACATACATCAGACTGCTTATAGCGGAAGCATAAGGCACCTTGGCCATGTGGTCTCGTTCCTGCTACGTAGTCGGTGATTACTCCTTTGATAACCTGAAGTGACTGGCCAAAGGAGTATTCACAGGCTTTGCATTACCCATGTTGAATCTGCTCAGCACATTTTCAACATATTCTTCCTATGACAGTTTCAGACTGTTACGGTTCCTCGTTATTCTCATCCCAATGATTTGTTTTCCAGCACCCAAATCCTTCATTGCAAGCACCTTAGACAACTCCTCTTCAGCTTGTCAATCTCCTGTTTGCAACCTCCTGCTATCAGCATGTCATCGACATATAGCAACAATATAATGTAGGCATCACCAAAATTCTTCACATAACAACAATGATCTCCTTGACACCTCAAGAAACCATTATTGCACATAAACCCGTCAAACTTCTCGTACCACGGCCTGGGAGCTTGTTTGAGGCCATACAAGCTCTTCTAAAGTTTACACACCAAGTTCTCCTTACCCGATATTTCAAACCCTTGTGGTTGCTTCATGTAGATCTCCTCTTCTAAATCACCATGGAGAAAAGCTGTCTTCACATCCAACTATTCCAAGAACAAGTCCTCATTTGCCACTAGCACAAGTACCTCCTAATCGTGGCTAGCTTCACCATCAGTGAAAAAATCTCATTAAAGTCGAAGCCTTCTTTCTGCTGAAAGCCTTTTACCACCAATCTTGCCTTATACCATTTGTTGCCATCAGATTCATCTTTAATCCGGTATACCCACTTATTGTGCAAGGCCTTTTTGCCCTGTGGTAACTTTATCAATTGCCATTTCTGATTGGACATTAAGTAATCCATCTCATTCCTCATGGCTAACTCCCACTTGACCGAATCTGCAGCCTCCATGGCTTCATCATAGCTCTCTGGCTCTCCTTTGTCGGTCAACAAGATGTAATGCAGAGAAGAGAAGTATCTCTATGGTGGTCTTATAGTCCTGCTAGACCTCCTGACTGGTATGGCAGGAGTACTCTGGTTTCCCTCTAGAGCTACATTTTCTTGGTCTTCAACCTCTGCATTCTCTACTTTCACTTCAGGAATATCCTTCAATGGAATCACCTCAAGCTTCTTATCTTCAGAACCTGAACGCCTGGAGTCAGTGCTGTCTCTGTCCTTGTATAGATCACCTTCATTGAAGATCACATCCTTGCTCTTGATAATCTTCTGACTTTGGACATCCCAGAGACGATAACCAAACTCAAGTCCATCATAGCCAACCAGAAAACACTTCTTTGACCTGGCATCAAGTTTACGTCTTGTAGCAGGATCAATGTGAACATAGGAAACACACCCAAACACTCTCAAGTAAGGGAGATCAACCTTTTTATGGCTCCAGACTTCTTTCGGTAGCTTGAACTTTATTGGTGTGGATGGACTTCTGTTGATCAGATGAGCGGTTGTATTAATTGCCTCAGCCTAAAACATATTTGGCAGCCCCGCATGCAACCTCATGCTTCTGGCACGCTCGTTTAAAGTCTTGTTCATCCTCTCAGCTACCCCATTCTGTTGTGGTTTCCCTGGAATGATCTTCCTCATCTTTATTCCATTCTCAGCACAGTATCGCCTGAAATCTTCATCTAAATACTCTCCCCCATTGTCAGACTGCAAACATTTCACCTTCAAATATGTCTCGTTCATCACCATGGCTCTCCATCTTTTGAAAGCATCAAAGACATCAGATTTTTTTTTCAGAAAATAAACCCATACCTTTCTGCTTGAGTCATATATGAATGTCACATAGTAATTTACGCCACCAAGGGAAGTCACCGGCGCAGGCCCCTACACATCAGTGTGAACTAGCTCCAAAGATGTAGTCTGACAATGGCGGAGAGTAACTCTCTACCCATCTTTGAGAAACTAACTCTCTTCTATTTCCCAAAGATGCAGGCTTCACACAAACTGTGATCAACAGTTTTCAAACCTGACAGTTTTCCTTTATAGTGAAGCACCTTCATACCCTTCTCACTCATGTGACTGAGCCTATAATGCTATAGCTCGGTATTGGCAGCAGAATCAGCAACTGCTAACGTATCTCTACAACTAGAGTTCATGTAGAGAGTTCCAACCTTGCGTCCCCGAGCAACAACCATCGCTCCTTTCGTGACTTTCCAACCTCCAAAATTAAAGGTAACTTTATGTCCTTCGTCATCCAGTTGCCCCATCGAAATCAATTTACGCATTAGTTTAGGAACATGTCTCACCTTATGAATCTTCCATACATACCCATTAGGCATTTTTAAACTGACATCTCCAATGCCAACAATATCCAAAGGTTCTTCATCAGCAAGATAAAACTTATTATGATTTCCAGCAACATAATTCTCCAGGACATGGCAGTGTGCAGTGGTGTGGAATGATGCTCCTAATTCTATCACCCACGAATCAAAAGAACTGTCAACTGACAAGATTAAGGCATCCTGTTGCTCTTTAGTGGCGGCGTAAGCTGCGTTATTAGTCTTGTCTTCATTCTTCCTTGGAGCCCTGCAGTTCTTCTTCAAGTGGCCAGTCTTCCCACAATTCCAACACTCCATAGTCCTACCATTCCTTGACTTGCTTCTCCCATCCCTCGACTTGCCTCTCTTGCCATTATCCCTGTTGGAATGCCTGTCAAGTTTCCTGCCCCAATTATCAACATTAAGGGCCGAGTTCGATGTTGAGGCTTCACATGAGTCCTTCCTGCGAACTTCTTCCGCTAGAATAGAGTTTTTAACATCAACAAACTTCAGTTTGGCATTTCCAAGTGAATTTGTAATGGCCACCCTCATGGGTTCCCAACTACTCGGTAACGAGGCCAAGAGGATTCCTCTTGGGCATTGATCTCATCATCGAATTTAATCTCCATTGAGACCAATTGGTTCAGGACGGTGTTTAAACTGTCCAGATGCTCTACAACCGAGGCACCTTCAGGCATCTTTAAATTAAAAAGCTTCTTCATGAGATGTACCTTATTATTGGCTGAGGGCTTCTCATACATCTCTGACAGAGCCTTCATCATCCCCGCTGTAGTAGTCTCCTTTGCAACGTTGTGAGCAACGTTCTTTGATAGGGTCAAACGGATCACACCTAGCACCTGTCTATCAAGGAGATTCCACTCCTCATCCTTCATGCCATTAGGCTTATTACCCAAGGGCAAGTGCAGTTTCCTGCTGTAGAGGTAGTCTTCCACTTTCATCCTCCAATAGGAAAAATCAGAACCATCAAATTTGGTGATACCAACTATCGAACCTTCTTCTCTCGTCATCGTTCTTGATCAAAACCTCTGCTCTGATACCACTTGTTGAGGAATTAGGCGACTTCTAATTCCAAAGATCGCAAGAATGAATAATTGCAGAAAATAAATAAGAGAAAAGAAGAAAAAGAGACACCAAATTTTTATACAGGTTCGTCCAAATTTGAGACTACGTCCTGTTTCTGCCACTTGCAGATTCCACTATAATGAAGGAGATTACAGATTACAAGAGAAGTTTCTCACACACTCTCAAATTGTGCTTACCAAAACTCTCTTCTATCTAGCACCCTATGGGAATTTTTCTCTCTCAAGGATGGAGCTCTCAAGAATTATGCATCTCACAAAATAATGCCACTCTCAATGTCACACACATGCAACCCTCGCCACCTTATGTCTATTTATACCCAAAGGAAGAGAAAAATAGCAACTAATGAGAAACCCTAGTAATTTCCCGTTTTTGGGGCTTTTGAGTTCGACTCTGACTCAAAAAATTTCACGGAACACAGCGCGTCAGCGCCGCGGCACTCGAAACGAGCGTTGTCGTGCTCCCCTGCAACGCCTAGGCACCATACACCTAGCGCCTAGGCGCTATTCACTCGACGCTTAGGCGTTTTGCTCCTAGCGCCTAGGGGCTCTTGTCCCAGCACCGCGGCGCTCTCTTGGCAGAGCGGTTGCTCTGGCTTTCTGCCTCCCGATGACTGCTTTTCTCCCTTTTTCTTCCTTTTTTCCTAGGGTGTTGACTTGATTTGGCTCCACATCTGCAACAATCTCTTACTTGGAGACTAATCAATCACCATGTCTCCAACTACAGCAGTAACGACTTCTCACGCCTCATGGAGAAGTCCAACTGAAGTTGCGCACAACTTCAGTTTCTCAATCGGAACCGTCTTGGTGAGCATATCTGCTGAATTCTGACTCCCAAGAATCTTCTCAAGCTTCAACACTCCATATTCCAAAGCCGACCTGATGAAGTGATACCGCAATTGTATATGCTTCGTCCTAGCATGAAATGCAGGATTTTTTTGCCAAGTGAATGACTATTTGACTGTCACTATGTAATGCACTCCTTTCCTTCTTATGACCCAGTTCTTCCAGAAATGACCGCAACTAAATCATTTCCTTGCTCACTTCTGTCATTGCCACATTTTATGCTTCTGTTGTAGAAAGTGCAACTATCTTTTGCAGCTTCGAGACCCAACTAATTGTAGTGCCACCCAAAGTGTAGACATAACCGGTGGTACTTTTCCTGCCATCAATGTCTCCAGCCATATCAGCATCAACATAGCCCTGTAGTCCCAAGTCTGTCTTCTTGAAATACAATGCTAAACCCGCAGTACTTCTCAGATATCTGAGAATCCACTTCATTGCCTCCCAATGCTGTTTACCTGGATTACTCATGTACCTACTCACAACTCCCACTGCATGTGCAATGTCTGGTCTAGTACAAACCATGGCATACATCAGACTGCCTATAGCGGAAGCATAAGGCACCTTGGCCATATGGTCTCGTTCTTGCTCTGTCGTCGGTGATTGATCCTTTGATAACTTGAAGTGACTGGCCAAAGGAGTATTCACAGGCTTTGCATTACCCATGTTGAATCTGTTCAGCACATTTTCAACATATTCTTCCTGTGACAGTTTCAGACTGTTACGATTCCTCGTTATTCTCATCCCAAGGATCTGTTTTGCAGCACCCAAATCCTTCATTGCAAACTCCTTAGACAGCTCCTCTTTCGCTTGTCAATATCCTGTTTGCAACCTCCTGCTATCAGCATGTCATCGACATATAGCAACAATATAATGTAGGCATCACCAAAATTCTTCACATAACAACAGTGATCTCCTTGACACCTCAAGAAACCATTATTGCACATAAACCCGTCAAACTTCTCGTACCACTGCCTGGGAGCTTGTTTGAGGCCATACAAGCTCTTTTAAAGTTTACACACCAAGTTCTCCTTACCCGATATTTCGAACCCTTGTGGTTGCTTCATGTAGATCTCCTCCTCTAAATCACCATGGAGAAAAGCTGTCTTCACATCCAACTGTTCCAAGAACAAGTCCTAATTTGCCACTAGCGCAAGTACCGTCCTAATCGTGGTTAGCTTCACCACTGGAGAAAAAATCTCATTAAAGTCGATGCCTTCTTTCTGCTGAAAGCCTTTTACCACCAACTTTGCCTTATACCATTTGCTGCCATCAGATTCATCTTTAATCCGGTATACCCACTTATTGTGCAAGGCCTTTTTGACCTGTGGTAACTTTATCAATTGCCATGTCTGATTGGACATTAAGTAATCCATCTCATTCCTCATGGCTAACTCCCACTTGACCGAATCTGCAGCCTCCATGGCTTCATCATAGCTCTCTGGCTCTCCTTTGTTGGTCAACAAGATGTAATGCAGAGAAGAGGAGTATCTCTATGGCGGTCTTATAGTCCTGCTAGACCTCCTGACTGGTATGGCAGGAGTACTCTGGTTTCCCTCTAGAGCTACATTTTCTTGGTCTTCAACCTCTGGATTCTCTACTTTCACTTCAGGAATATCCTTCAATGGAATCACCTCAAGCTTCTTATCTTTAGAACCTGAACGCCTAGAGTTAGTGTTGTCTCTGTCCTTGTACAGATCACCTTCATTGAAGATCACAACCTTGCTCCTGATAATCTTCTGACTTTGGTCATCCCCGAGACGATAACCAAACTCAAGTCCACCATACCCAACCAGAAAACACTTCTTTGACTTGGCATCAAGTTTACTTCTAGCAGCAGGATCAATGTGAACATAGAAAACACACCCAAACACTCTCAAGTAAGGGAGATCAACCTTTTTATGGCTCCAAACTTCTTCCCGTAGCTTGAACTTCATTGGTGTGGATGGACTTCTGTTGATCAGATGAGCGACTGTACTAATTGCCTCAGCCTAAAACATATTTGGCAGCCCCGCATGCAACCTCATGCTTCTGGCATGCACGTTTAAAGTCTTGTTCATCCTCTCGCTACCCCATTCTGTTGTGGTTTCCCTGGAATTGTCTTCCTCATCTTTATTCCATTCTCAACACAGTACCGCCTGAAATATTCATCTAAATACTCTCCCCCATTGTCAGACCGCAAACACTTCACCTTCAAATCTGTCTCGTTCTCCACCATGGCTCTCTATCTCTTGAAAGCATCAAAGATATCATATTTGTTTTTTAGAAAGTAAACCCATACCTTTCTGCTTGAGTCATCTATGAATGTCACATAGTAATTTGCGCCACCAAGAGAAGTCACCGGCGCAAGCCCCCACACATCAGTGTGAACTAGCTCCAAAGATGCAGTTTGACAATGGGGGAGAGTAAGTCTCCACCTATCTTTGAGAAACTAACTATCTTCTGTTTCCCAAAGATGCAGGCTTCACACAAACTGTGATCAACAGTTTTCAAACCGAACAGTTTTCCTTTATAGTGAAGCACCTTCATACCCTTCTCACTCATGTGACTGAGCCTATAATGCTATTTTTGGTATTGGCAGCAGAATCAGCAACTGCTAACGTATCTCTACAACTAGAGTTCATATAGAGAGTTCCAGCCTTACGTCCCTGAGCAACAACCATTGTTCCTTTTGTGACTTTCCAACCAACAAAATTAAAGGTCATCTTAAGTCCTTCGTCATCCAGTTGCCCCATCGAAATTAAGTTACGCATTAGTTTAGGAACATGTCTCACCTTATGAATCTTCCACACAGACCTATTAGGCATTTTTAAACTGACATCTCCAATGCCAACAATATTCAAAGGTTCTTCATCAGTAAGATAAAACTTACTATGATTTCCAGCAACATAATACTCTAGGACATGGCAGTGTGCAGTGGTGTGGAATGATGCTCCTGATACTATCACCAACAAATCAAAAGAACTGTCAACTGACAAGATTAAGGCATCCTGTTTCTCTTCAGTGGCGGCGTTAGCTGCGTCATTAGTCTTGTCTTCGTTCTTCCTTGGAGCCCTGCAGTTCTTCTTCAAGTGGCCAATCTTCCCACAATTCCAACACTCCATAGTCCTACCGTTCCTTGACTTGCTTCTCCCATTTCTCAACTTGCCTCTCTTGTCATTATCCCTGTTGGAATGCCTGTCAAGTTTCCTACCCTTATTATCAACATTAAGGGCCAAGTTCGACGTTGAGGCTTCACATGAGTCCTTCCTGCTAACTTCTTCCGCCAGAATAAAGTTTCTGACATCAACAAACTTTAGTTTGGCATTTCCAAGCGAATTTATAATGGCCACCCTCATGGGTTCTCAACTATTCAGTAACGAGGCCAAGAGGATTCCTCTTGGGCATTGATTTCATCATCGAATTTAATCTCCATTAAGACCAATTGGTTCAGGACGGTGTTTAAACTGTTCAGATGCTCTACAACCGAGGCACCTTCAGGCATCTTTAAATTAAAAAGCTTCTTCATGAGATGTACCTTATTATTGGCTGAGGGCTTCTCATACATCTCTAACAGAGCCTTCATCATCCCCGCTGTAGTAGTCTCCTTTGCAACGTTGTGAGCAACGTTCTTTGATAGGGTCAAACGGATCACACCTAGCACCTGTCTATCAAGGAGATTCCACTCCTCATCCTTCATGCCTTCAGGCTTATTACCCAAGGGCAAGTGCAGTTTCCTGCGTAGAGGTAGTCTTCCACTTGCATCCTCCAATAGGAAAAATCATAACCATCAAATTTGGTGATACCGGCTGTCGAACCTTCTTCCCCCGTCATCGTTCTTGATCAAAACTTCCTCTCTGATACCACTTGTTGAGGAATTAGGCGACTCCTAATTCCAAGGATCGCAAGAACGAATAATTACAGAAAATAAATAGGAGAAAAGAAGAAAAAGAGACACCAAAATTTTTATACAGGTTCGTCCAAAATTGAGACTACGTCCTGTTTCTGCCGCTTGCAGATTCCACTATGATGAAGGAGATTACAGATTACAGATTACAAGAGAAGTTTCTCGCACACTCTCAAATTGTGCTTACCAAAACTCTCTTCTATCTAGCAGCCTATGGGAATTTTTCTCTCTCAAGGATGGAGCTCTCGAGAATTATGCCTCTCACAAAATAATGCCACTCTCAATGTCACACACACGCAACCCTAGCCACCTTATGTCTATTTATACCCAAAGGAAGAGAAAAATAGCAACTAATGAGAAACCCTAGTAGTTTCCCATTTTTGGGGCATTTGAGTTCGACTCTGACTCAAAAAATATCGCGCAACATAGCGCGTCAACGCCGCGACGCTCAAAACAAGCGTTGTGGCGCTCCCCTTGTAGCACCTAGGCGCTCTTGTCCCAACACCGCGGCGCTCTCCTGGCAGAGCCGCGGCGCTGGCTTTTTGCCTCCCGATGACTGCTTTTCTCCCTTTTTCTTCCTTTTTAGCTCCACATCTGCAACATTCAGGAGGTGAAAAGGATGTTATTGCTTTAGAGTTGGAGACACTGGAAACTGCCACTTTGGGAAAGTCTGCACATTGAGAGAAAACACCAAGTATCTAGGTATCCCTTCAACTTTTGTCTCCTTTTCACCATGTCACAATTCATGGATTGCCAAGTGTACTATGGTTGTTGAGAACTGAGATACACACCATTGTCCAAGTAGAAGATATTAGATGCAACCCTACAGATCATTAGGCCACCCGACACATTGACGTCTTCGTTAAGAAAACCATTATCATCCCTACGTATGGGTTTGATGTGTAGACCATATGTCAAGGAAGCCATTAATGCCCATGTGTAAGAATCTGGTTGTCGTCTAAGCCCTTAGATCAATTTTGCAGGAGAGTGGTCTTTGACATTTGTAACTCTAGGTCACCGTCCATCTCGACACCATGGAAAAGAAAAACACTTTTGGCATGTTTAGTGTAGCCATTATCCTAACTGAAAGAGCTTTGTTGAATCAAGAGTTTCCTTTATTGTATTAAATGATTCCTTCTACCTGATAAGTTCACATCCCTATTTAAAGACCATTCATCACTTTTTCCATCATTGTCGTGTCGTCCATCTCTCCCTTTTCTCCCTTCCTTGGGGTTTCTCCCTATTATGAAAGTCACTAACCGCTTCCTCCATTTCAGGATAAGCCGCCACTCACCATCATCGTTCCCATCACATCGCTGTCATAAGGAAGCAGTCGCTACCACCCTTAATAAATTCAAGTGGGCCTATTTTGCTTTTAAGTTTTACCATTTTTATGCAATCTTTCTTCTTTCTTTTTCTCTTTAATGCCCCTTTTGGAATTGTAAGTTGTAAAATGTTAATGATGATGATGATGATTCTTATTTGGTCTCTTGATCTTCCTAGTTATCCTTTTGATTGTCGAGTAGCTTTGATTATGTTGGTCTTCCTCATTGTTTTCAAAGTTTGCTTCTTTTTTTCTATCTTTTTTTTTAAAAAAAAACTTTTGGTATTGTAATGGGCAAAAAACAATATATTATTCTTTTGTTCTATCTGTATATATACAAAACAGTAAAAAAACTTTACATGGAAAAAATACAAAAGAAAGTGATTGGTGGAGCTTTTCTAGGAATGAAAATAAATGAGAATATGCAAGCGATGCAATCGGTGGGATAAAAGGAGGAAATATGTGTGGAGGAAATTAAGCCACAATTAGAGGTCCAATCACAAATAGAGATCCTTCCAATCATGGATTCCTAATACTCCCCCTCAAGTTGGATTGTGGACATTACGAACACCCAACTTGTGAATCAGAGAAGGAAATATGGCAGTTCCAAAGACTTGGTAAAGACATCAGCTAGTTGATTCTTGGTATGAACATATGTAGTACGAATTAAACCAGCTTGGATTCTTTCACAAATCAGCATGGCAATCAACTTCGATATGCTTTGTGCCTTCATGGAATATACGACTCGCAGCAATATGAAGAGCAGCTTTGTTATCACAGAACATGTTGGCAGGTTGTGGATGAGTAACATGTAGGTCAGTGAAGCAAAGAAAGAAGCCATTGGATTTCACAAGAAGTTGTAGCCATTGCACGGTATTCAGCTTCAGCAGAAGAGCGAGAAACTATGTGTTGTTTTTTGGATTTCCAAGATATAGGAGAAGAACCCAACAATATGCAGTAGCCGGTAATGGAGCGACGAGTTTTTGGACAAGTTGCCCAATCAGAGTCACAAAAAGCATTTAGTTGAAGTGTATTGGATGAAGAAAAAAAGATGCCTTGGCCAAGTGATTGTTTAATATATCGAAGCAAGTGATGAGCAGCATCTAGATGCGGTTGTCTAGGATTAGCCATGAACTGGCTAAGAATCTGAACTGAAAAAACAATGTTTGGCTTGGTGATAGTGAGATAAATAAGACGTCCAATAAGCCGACGATATAAACAAGCATCCTGCAAAAGATCTCCACTAGTAGAAGTGAGCCGGAGGTTGGGTTCCATGGGTGTCTTAGCAGGCCTAGAACCAAGGAAGCTAGTATCCTCCAAAATTTCAAGAGCATATTTCCGTTGGGAAAGATAAATGCCATGCTTAGGACCGTGCAATTTCAAGTCCAAGGAAATATTCAAGTGGACCAAGATCTTTCAATGAAAAACAATCATGGAGATAGTTCCTCAAAGATGAAATGGCAGAAAGATCATTGCTACAAACCAAGATGTCATTCACATAAATAACAAGAGCAATGAAGGAATTACCATAAGTCTTTGTGAAAAGGGAGTAATCAGCTTTAGACTGAAGATATCCTTTAGCAAGTAAAGCACTAGACAATTTTGCAAACCACTGTCGAGAAGCCTGCTTAAGACCTTAGAGAGACTTCTGGAGTTTGCAAACTCGAGTCTCCCCCTGTCGATAAATACCTGGTGGAATTTGCATATAAACATCTTCATCCAAGTCACCATGGAGAAAAGCATTATTGACATTCCAAATGATGAAGATGCCAATTTCGAATGGAAGCAATAGCCAAGAGAGCTTTGACAGTCACTAACTTGGCAATGGGAGCAACAGTGTCATGAAAATCAAGTCCTTCTTGTTAGGTATATCCCTTTGTGACAAGTCGAGCTTTGTATCGCTCAATTGAACCATTCGACTTATATTTGATCTTATAAACCCACTTGCAACCAATTGCATTCTTGCCAGCGGGAAGGTCAACCAAACTCCAAGTCTTATTAGCCTCCCGAGCATGAATTTCAGTAGCCATGGCGTCATGCCATATTGGATCTTGGATAGCCTGTTTGAAGGATCTAGGCTCTGATAACGATGAAATGGACACGCCAGAGGCACAGTGAATGGGGAAAAGGCAGAATATGATAAATAATGAGATAAAGAATAAGGAGTGCTTACTGGGAGACCGTTAGTCGAGCAAGATATTTGGTTGGGAAGGGTAGCCAAACCGCAATGAAAATCCTGTAGGTAAGTGGGTTTGTGATGTGGACGTTAAGAACGACGAAGGGCCGGTGACGACGAAGAATTAGATGGTGGTGGAACATTTGATGAAGGAAAATCAATAACATCTGTTGTTGGCGAGGGAAGAACTAAATGTGGAGAAGAAGTTGAGGGCATATTAGAAAATGGAAAAATATTTTCATGAAAAATCACATCACGTGAAACAAAGGTTGTGTTGTTCTCAAGATCATAAAGTTTGTAACCTTTTTTACCATATGGATACCCGATAAGTATACAACGTTCGGCACATGGATCAAATTTAGTTTTCTTTAAAGCATGAGTGGAGGCATAATAAAGGTAGCCAAAAACTCTTAAGTGTGAATATGAGGGTTTTCCAAAAAAAAGCCTTTCATAGGGAGTTTGGCTGGAGAGAACCAATGATGGAGTTCTATTGATCAAATATGCAGCAGTAAGAATGCAATCACCCCATAAATGAATAGGAAGGTGCTATGTCTATGTTTGCATTCAACAACCCCATTTTGTTGGGGAGTAGTCTAAACAACTGGTTTGATGAATGATCCCATTCTCTTGAAAAAAAAACTTTCATGGTAAATTCTTCCCCATTGTCAGATTGAACTCTCTTAACTTTTCGATCAAATTGATTGGTAATAAGCTTAATAAAGGACTGTAAAAGGGGACGAGTTTCATATTTGTCAGACATGAGATAGACCCAAGTTGCACGACTGTAATCATCAACAATGGTCAAAAAGTATCATGCACCAGAAAGAGACTCTGTACGATGAGGACCCCATATATCACAATGGATAATTTCAAAAATTGCATGAGTATTAATAGAACTATGTGGAAAAGGCAAGCGTGTTTGCTTAGCAAGTGGGCAAATATTGCAGTGATTAATATTTGAAACATTTATTTCAGGAGCATAAGATGACAACAAATTCAGAGTTTTTAGAGATAAATGTCCTAAACGTCTATGCCAAATATCAGCTGAAGAAATAGGTACTGCAAAATTACATGTTGGAGAATTGTTAGGAACAAAACAGTACAATCCATTGCGCTCTTCACCCTTGCCAATCATCTTCCTCGAGGTAAGGTCTTGGAATTGAATGAAAAATGAGAGAACAATTTGAACAATGAGTGATTTTGCTAACTGAGATAAGATTGAAATGGAATGAAGGCACACAAAGAACATTATAAAGGGTAAGAAATGGAGATAATGAAACAGTACCAATATGGGTTATAGGTGCGAGACTACCATCAGGGAGTTTAATAGTAGCAGAAGAAGTAGAGTTATGGAAGAGAGAAAACTGATAGAACTCACAATGTGATCTGTTGCACCACTATCCAATATCCAAGGGTTATTATGGAAAGAAGAGTTTAAACAAATACTTGAGAGGTGAGCATTGGAAGGACTTCCGTCTAATTGATTTGCCATGACTTGAGGCTTGAGAAGAGCAAGGAGTTGTTGGACTTGTTCTGTAGTGAAAGGAGAAGCGAGAGAATTGTTGCTTGTGGATCCATCACGAGGAGATGGTTGTTGTGCTACCTGGTTTGCAATAGATTGAGAACGTCTCCTTATAAAGATGATGCTTTGGATGGTATCCATGAAGTTTGTAACATTTGTCAATTGTGTGGCCAACCCAACCGCAATGAGAACAGGTAGGTCGCTCTTTTTGTGACTTGCTTCGTTCGAGTGAGTTGGTAGCTCCTTTGAAACTAGGCGTAGGAGCCTTAATATTTATTTTCTTTGCCATTTGATTTTGTTGTTGTGTTGCTAGTGCAGTGGTTTCAATGTTTGGTAGTCCTGTTGCAACCACATTCCTCTGTCTTTCTTCTTGTAAAATTAGAGAATATGCCCAGTTCACAGAAGGAAGAGGATCCATAAGGAGAATCTGTCCTCGTACAGTAGCATTTGATTCATTTAGGCCCATTAAAAATTGAATGAGGCGGTGTTGCTATTGGTAGTCTGCCCATGCCTTTTTCGCTGAGCACACACATGTGGGAAAAAATTGCAAATTTGTAAGTTCATCCCATAAAGCCTTCAGACGGGTATAATAGGTAACAACAGATAGTTGTTATTGTCTTAAAGAGATAATATCTCTCTCGATTTGGAAGAGGCGAGGAGCATTGAGTTGAGAAAAACGCTCCTTAAGATCCGACCAAATTCCGGCTCCTCTATCAACATAAATAACACTGTTGGCTAAATCTTGAGATAAAGAATTAAGAATCCAAGATTTTACCATATCGTTGCAGCGATTCCAAAGACCATAGGTTGAATCGGTTAAAGAAGGTTTTGTAATCGATCCATCAATGAAACCCACTTTGTTCTTTGCACTCAAGGCCATAAGCATGGCCTTGCTCCAAGTTGAGTAGTTTTCACCAGTCAAAGGTTGAGACACAAGCATGGATCCTGGGTTGTCTAAATGATGGAGATGAAACGGGTTGTTTACATCTATAGTCTCTTGTGATTTTTGATTACCAGTAGAAGCCCCTGTCATGGTGAAAGTATGCAAAGAACAAGAATATATATGTGCATGTGTATATATATATTCTTAGAAGAAAAGTAGAGTGAAAGGGTCGACGGGATTGCGTGACCTATGCACAACGAAAGCTCTCTGATACCATGAAACTTTTGGTATTGTAATGGGCAAAAAGCAATATATTATTCTTTTGCTCTATCTATATATATACAAAACAATAAAAAACTTTACATGGAAAAAATACAAAAGAAAGTGATTGGTGGAGCTTTTCTAGGAATGAAAATAAATGAGAATATGCAAGCGGTGTAATCGGTGGGATAAAAGAAGGAAATATGTGCGGAGGAAATTAAGCCACAATTAGAGGTCCAATCACAAATAGAGATCCTTCCAATCAAGGATTCCTAATATTTTTGGTACCCATTCTTGGATCCTTGATGGTGATGATGTTCTTAAGTAACTTTTTCTCTGTCTTTCACCTTTAGACAACATTGATGATGATCTGTACATTGTTGCAAATGCTTTTTCCTTCAATACCAACTCCTTGGGTTTAAAGTCGTGATGACGATATCTTGTGTTGGATTTTCCGATGTGGTTTATTTGCTTTCCTTTTTTTTCTTTTCCTTTCTTCTTTTTAATGACGATGATGGTAATGAGTTGGTGTTGCTTATATTTTCTTTTTATGTAATCTGTTGTGGTTACTCAAAGAGATTGTTAAAAATAAATATTCAAAAAGGTAAATAAATTTTTAAAACAAAATTTAAAATAAAAGAAATATTTTTTGTAATTTTTTAATTTAAAATTTAAAACATAAAATTAAAACAGTGAAGTTTTGAGAATTCTTTTTATGTTTTACAACTGGTATAAAATTTTAACTCTAATAAATAATTATCTAAAGCATTTGATTTATTATATTTTTTCTCATTAATTATCTAAAGCATTTGATTTATTATATTTTTTTCTCATTAATTGCAAGCACTTTTACTAATTTTATAAGTCAACTAAGAGCAACAATATAGCAATCCATAATGCAATAAGGGTCTTCCTAAAAAAGTAGCAAAATAATCATTTCTCACTGATGATTATGAAATTATAACCGTTGTCACTACAATTATAATTAACATAATTTTAAGATAGAAAAGATAATAACAAACCAAAACTATTATATTTTAATGCAATAAATTATTGCGTTAATTTCAACAGCATCTCGTTCTATTAATTGGTTTAAAAATACACTATGTTATCCTCTGTCTATAATAAATCAAGCATTACCAAGCATTTATTGTGTCAGTCTATGTCATAATGTAGCAAAAACTCAACTTAATAAACGAGCATGACATGACTTTAGTATTGTTAATATTAATTATACAACACAATTAAATTACATAAAAAAAGCATGACTGAATTTATGCAAGAATTAAATAGCATAACAACATTAACAATAATTATTAAAAATACTGAAATATAATTTATTCTACAAAAATATAAGTGTTACAAAACAGATATAAAAATAAAATTCATACAAATGAATATGTACACAAGATTATTTTTTTATCTCATCAAACTTTCTAAATTAATTTAGACATAATTTTATTAACAAGAAAAGAAAAGAAAGAAGGGATGGAGGAAGAAGAAGGGCCAAATGGCCCGAAGGGGTGCGGTGAACGAGGGAAATTGAGCCCCTTTCATGGTAGAAATTTTCTAGTATTTATGATCTTTTTATGAATATTTTTTATTATATTTTATTAATATTATATTATTATATTATTTTATTAACCAGCCGCCTTTCCACTGTATATGATTCACGAGAATCATGTGATGTGATTTATAAATTTTTTTTCTTTCTTTCACGCTGAAACGCGTTATTTACTGTGCATTTATTACTTTGAAATCCTGTGCTTCGTATGAAACAGATGGAGCATGGAGACCGCAAGATGGACTGTCTGAAGACTGGTTGAACGGTGCAGATGAAGTCAACGCTGAGGCTCAAGGACGCCAGAAGGCTGAATTATGACCGTGATAATCCAATCAAACAGCTAAGAAGAAGCTCGCACGTGAGATGCACTTCACTAGATTGGACAGCTCTCTCAGCTCTAGGGCCCGCGGCTGACGTATTCCTGACGCAGCAGCTGACGTCAGCAGCAGCACTCGGTTGGACGGTCTGGATCATCTTGGTGGCCCATCCAATCGTTAGAGACCTGCCACGTTTCAGCTCTAGATGAATTCGAATTTTCTTTTTTCTTTTTATTGCATTTGTTGTCCGATTTTATTTGTTTTTGTGTCTTTTTTTCCTTTTTTTTTTCTAGATTTTAAATTTAAAATTCATAGATACTAAAATTAATTATTTTACACAATAATATTGACAAAAATATTAAAAATATTTATTTTACATTGAAACACAAAAAAATAATTATAAACTTATAAAATTTTCGATCTCTTTCGGTTTGACATAAATATAATTTTAAGACTTGAAAATATTTTAAAAAATTACTAAAAATATAAAAACATATTATCAAATACATTAAAACTCAAAATAAAATAACCGGTTGTTATTTTTATGATTTTGACTATTTATAAACTAAACACATATTCAACGTATCGAAACAACTCTAAAATTACTAAAAATATTATTAAAAATAAAAACACACTAAAAATACATTTTTAAACGCATTTTAACACTAAGACACACAAATACTTAATAACACAAAAATGCTATTAATTAGAGGATTTGATGAGAAATAAAAGTATAAATAAATTATTTTAGTTTTAGAAAATATACACTTTTTCATTCTCATTACATGTGATGAGACTATAAAAGTGTATATTTTTTAAGGATAAAATCATTTCATTATACTTTTATTTCTCATCAAATCCTCTAATTAATAGCATTTTTGAGTTAATAAGTATTTTTCTGTCTTAGTGTTAAAATGCGTTTAAAAATGTATTTTTAGTGTGTTTGTATGTTTAATAATATTTTGGTAATTTTTAAAGTCGTTTCGGTGTGCTAACTACCAGTTTAATATGTAAATAATCAAAACCGTAAAAATAATAAGCGGTTGTTTTATTTTGAGTTTTAATGTATTTGATAGTATGTTTTAAGTTTATAAATATATTTTATTATATTTTTAGTAATTTTTAAAAATATTTTCAAGTCGTAAAAATTATATAATACCAAACTGAAAGAGACCGAAAATTCTAAAAGTTTATAATTAATTTTATGTGTTTCAATGTAAAATAAATATGTTTAATATTATTGTAAATATTATGTTTATAAAATAATTAATTTTAGTGTATTTATAAATTGTAGATTTAAAATCTGAAAGAAATATGGAGCAAAATGGATCCAAAACAAACAAAATTAGACGTCGAATGCATCATTAAACAACTAAAATTTGAATTTTGAAATGCTGGACACGTGGCGCGTTTTTGGCTTTCGGATGCGTCGTCAAAATTATCTTGATCGTTGGATCTCTGCCGCCGTCAGCCTTGCTTCAGTCATGGAATCCACGCGTCGCAATCTAATTGGCACGTGTGTTACACTCGTAAGACAAAAAGCCGCCAGAGTCAGTCGGGGGATCTCAGAAGCTCGGAATCCCGTGCAGTCGGTCTTCATGTGCGGTCGTTCTTCTAGCCGTAAGATCAGTTACTAGACTAATCTAAGGGTCTTCAGTCGTGATCCAACGCGGTCCTTCTAGTCCCACTTTTTGCCTCAAATTCTGACCGTTAGATTGTAATTTCAACGTGCCAGATCTCTCCATTTCCTTGCAGGCATGATTCGCGTTGCACAGGATACCAAAGCCCAAATTGCACACCGAAGACGTGTTTCTGCAAGGGGAGGGGCAGTTAGATTAGGATATTAATAAATTAATAAAATAATTAAATAACATAATAAAATATTAATACAAAAATAACAAAAAAAATGGTAAATAGTGGATTGTATTCACTATAAATACCATGCAATGCCCCATTCATTTGACACATCCCAGGGCCTTCTTCTCTTCTTTTTTCTTTGTTGCTGTTGAGTCTAACTCAACAGTATCCTTTAATAATAAAATAATACTTAAATTAATGTATAGAGTTTGATGATGCAGATAAATGATTTTATATGTATAGTATTTTGGTATGGTTTTTAACTCTATATCTGCCTTATAATACTTATATTTTGTGAAATAAATTATATCTTTATGTTTTTAATAATTATTATTAATGTTGTTATGCTATCTAATTCTTGCATAAATTCAGTCATGCTTTAGTGTCTTGGTGCAAAAAAGTGTTTAAAAATGTGGTTTTAATGTGTTTTTATGTTTGATAATATTTTTGATAATTTTTATAGTTGTTTTGAAGTGTTAACCGCGCGTTTAGTCTGCAAATAGTCAAAACCGTAAAAATTATAAGCGGTTATTTTATTTTGAGCTTTAATGTATTTGATAGTGTGTTTTGAGTTTGTAAATATGTTCTATTATATTTTTAGTAATTTTTAAAAATATTTTCAAGTCTTAAAAATTATATCTATGTCAAACCGAAAAAGACTGAAAATTTTAAGAGTTTGTAATTATTTTTTATATTTTAATGTAAAATAAATATTTTTAATATTTTTTTATAAATATTATGTTTGTAAAATAATTAATTTTAGTGTGTTCATGAATTTTAGATTTAAAATCTAGAGGAAAAATGGAGCAAAACGACGCAAAAATAGACAAAATCAAACATCAAATGCATCAAAAACAATTAAAAATTTAAATTTGGATATGAAGGACACGTGGCAAAATCTGGAGCATCTGATGAGCTGCTTAATCGATCTCAGACATCCAAGAGAGGGACGCGTGTCAGCACATCATCTATTGCATCAGCGCTACGTCAGTAGTGGCTCCGTGTGTCGATTTGCGATTGGCGCGTGCACAACATGCGCCGACAACTTGCACTCGCGTCAGATAGTGGTTCAGTTTGCATCGGATCGTGTGCAAGTAAGTCCATGTGTGCACGTCCTATTAGCCATTGGATGAGCTGACCTTGACTAATCTGACGGTCTGCATTTTCGGTCCCACGAGTTTCACTAGGCCCAATTTTATGCGTGTTCTTCGATCGTTGGATTGTGCGTTCGAAGGCCACGATCGTACCATTTCAGTGCTGTCAGCCGCCGCGTAACAGCAGATTTCAAACTCAGAATCCCTTGTGCTGCATCGTGTGGAGAAAGAAGGAAAAAATTGGAGAGAAAATGTCAAGATTCTCTCCACATTTTCAACGAATGCTACATTGAAAAAAATTGAAAAAATGTTGTAAATAGCTAAAATCTAGCCCTATAAATACCGAGGTTCTTCACCTTGGTTAAAAAAATATAATTAATAAAGTACTAGTAATTTTATTGAACATAATTTTTATAACATAAACTGAGAAAAATTTTACAGGAAACTGGACTAAAGACTGAACACTAAAAATTCAAATATAAACTGATTATTTAAATAGCAATGTTTTACACTGCGTGGGAGTTTCTCCACCAAGGTGAAGAGCCTCGGTATTTATAGGGCTGGATTTTAACTATTTACAATATTTTTTCAATTATTTTAACTGTAGCATTCATTGAAAATGCGAAGAGAATCTTGACATTTTCTCTCCAATTTTTTCCTTCTTTCTCCACGCGATTCAACACTCAGCAGTAAGGGAATCTGAGTTTGAAATTTGCTATTACACGTGGCTGACAGCATTGAAATAGAACAATCATCGCCTTTGAACACACGATCCAACGGTCGAAGAACGCGCACAAAATTGGGCCCAATGGGACTCGTGGGATCGTAAATGCAGACCGTTAGATCGATTGAGGTCAGTTCATCCAACGGCTAACAGGACGCGAACACATGGACTTAGCCGCACATGATCCGACACAACTTGAACCACTCTCTAATGCATGTGAAAGTTGTCAGCGCATGTTGTGCATGCGCCAATCGCAAATCTACACATGGAGCCACTACTGACACAGCGTTGACGCAACAAATGATGTGCTAACACGCGTCCCTCTCTTGGATGGCTAAGATCGATTAAGCGGCTCATCGGATGCTCCAGATTTCGCCACATCTCCTTCATATCCAAATTTGAATTTTTAATTGTTTTTGATGCATTTGATGTCTAATTTTGTCTGTTTTTATGCCATTTTGCTCCATTTTTGCTCCAGATTCCAAATCTAAATTTCACAAACACACTAAAATTAATTATTTTACAAACAAAATAATTATTAAAAATATTTATTTTACATTAAAACACACAAAATTAATTACAAACTTATAAAAGTTCTAGTCTCTTTTGGTTTAGCACAGATATGATTTTTAAGACTGAAAAACATATTTAGAAATTACTAAAAATATTATAAAATATATGTATAAACTTAAAACACACTATCAAACACATTAAGACTCGAAATAAAATAACATAACATAAATTTTACAGTTTTAACTATTTATAGATTAAGCACATATTTAACACACCAAAACGACTCTAAAAATTATCAAAAATATTATTAAACATAAAAACACAATAAAAACACATTTTTAAACACATTTCACACTAAGAAACTAAAGCACTGTTTGTCACTAAATTGCTATAATTGAGGAGTTTTACGAGAAATATTAATGCAAAATGATTGATTTTAATGTATTAATGAATTTTTTATTTTTTTTCGTTTATTGAAAAATAATGAAGCAATTACGCGCTACTTTTTTGTCCCTTTTTATATTCACGCATGGCCACAATTGCTCATTCATTATGCTGTATGTTTTTCCTTAATTGTATCAATTTTTTTGATTCTCAAATTGATTGCTTCTCTCCTTTTTGTCCGAATTAATTGTTAATTGCATATTTTTGTGTTGCTCATAATCCTCTCAGAATGGTTTTTTTAAGATACTAAAACTTTAATGACCTAACTAAAAAAATCCGAATTACCTAATCAGTATAATTACCTATTAATTATGAAAACATCTAAATTTATTAGGTTTCAATATAGAAATTATAGAGGTTGATCTTTCTTGTTTCGATTCAAAAGCTATAGTGGTCTTTACATGTAGCCTAATAGATAATTTTGTAATTAAATTAGTTTGTGAACAGTTTTAGACTTAATGCCTTATAATTAGACACTTATGTAAATGACCCTTAGTAAATTGTCACAATTTTGTTTGTGTTGTAATTATATTATTCAAATTAAAAATTTTAGATTGAAAAAGTGCTCATTTTCGCCTCCCCTGACATGAAGATCAGATCTTTTGTTGGTTATGTTATGATTGCATTTTTAGTCTATATTATGCAATAAGATGCATCCTTTCAAGCTTATGTTCCTCCTAGTTGAGCATCCGATTCCACATAGATAATTAGCAACGTCAGAGGAAGAAAATCTCGGTTGTTCCAAAAAATGCTTTCACTACTAAAGTTGCTGTGAAAGTGGAACTAAACTCATATCGGATCAAGGGATGGAAAGAGGAAAAATCTTTTAGAGTTGTCATTTCAAACCGGTACAAATTTAACTTGGGATTTTGGTGCATCTTGTCATTAGGCATAGGGGTAACAGGACTAAAATCTCGTGGAAAAAGTAGTACAATGCTGCAAAACGGTTCAGTTACACTCTTGCTTTCTGGAGAAATTGTACATCCAACTGGTTCTCCATTCTCTCGCAAAGTATATGCTTTGGTGTATCATCCCATCAGCTGGACAGCTGCAATGGCAGGAATTTTTTCCCTCAATTTTTGCGTTAACGCAACTCGAACAGTCATTACCCCAGCTGCAGGACCACTTAGCCGAACCTTGACGACATAATCATGGATTTGTACTAGCTCAAGTATTCCTCCTCCTGTCCCTGCAAGATAAGGTCTAATCTCGGCAAGAACCTGAAAAAAGAGCAACTTTTTCTTTCTCAAAACAACAAATAAAGAAAATACCCTTTGCTCCAAAACTAAACTTATATGAATGCTTGAACAATATTCGTAGACATGTGTAACAGCAAAAGGTGTAAATGTTTCTTGCACTGAACTGGCAGAAAAATTAATAAGTAATCACTTCCTCAGGTAAACGTGTTTTGTTTTCAAGACCAAATTAGCTAGCCCAAGTTCATATGAGATCAACAAAAGCTTTTAGGTGCGAGAAAGGGGAAGAATGTGTCCAAGGCATAAATGCATATTCTTAAGAATGACAAGCATTGTCAGTTGAAAGAAAACAGCACTAGTGCCCGATGGCTGACACGACACATTTTTAGCCAATAACGCACTGCCACATGGCAATGACGAACAATAAGCACTGTAGTAGCACATATGAGTATGCAATTGAAGAAACAAAGATATGGCAAGGTATTTGACTTGCCTAACCTTTTCCACATTCTCCTCATCTAGCTCAAGACCAGTCTCGGTGTCAAGAATCTGTTCCACCGCCATTATTTCAGGTATTTTATCTCGCAGCCGAATTTCGATTCCCATCTTTAGTGTCATCGTTGAGCTTGGACAGGACCCGCAGGCTCCTTGCAACTTGAGCACCACAACAAGTCCATCTATCTCATGCAAGGCCACGTTTCCCCCATCGGCCATCAGGCCAGGCCTTACCTCATCCAAAACCTTCTCCACATTCTCTTCAGTTAAGGGAAGGACACAGCTTGGTGAGACCACAAGTCCTTCACCGTTCCAAAATAAAAGATCCAAAGAAAATTAAAAAAAGGGTCATAAGTAGAGTAAAAAGAAAAAAATCAACGCGAGGGAAAAGAACAAATCTTGAAGAATCGTGATGTAGATCCTCAAATTAATGGAATTATAGCTCTTAGGTCCCAGAATGAGCACTATTCCAAGTTACTCTAGGGAGGAACACTCCTTTGAACTTTTTATTGCATCAATGTGGGGCATTGTTCGCATTTTCGCCATCTTAACAGATATATATTGTATCATTAGTAGTGATGATATATGATTTATTTAGCACTACTTCTACTAATTACATAGAAAGCATCCATCAGTGGACTGTGGACACAAGCAAGATTCTACTATTTTTTGAGGTAGGGTCTTTCTTTATTGAACGATGCTAGGACACTATTGGTGCTCAACATCAAATACCAAAAAAAGATGCGTCCAACAATACGAGCCTCATTGGCTGACTTTCTATTAGTGTGTATTTTCCTTTATACTTGTAACTTAGCAATAATAATTGGTAAGAAAAGGAAAATTAAAAAGAAACGACATTTACTTGATTGTTTTCTTCTCCGAGCACGACTAGAATCAAACCCAAGGAGAAGTCTGCTGCAAAAATGACCCCTGAGAAAAGAAGCTTGTTTTGAAGAAAATCCACTGTAATCTGCAATGGGGTTCTGGAAAAAGGAATAGCCAACACATATAAGAAATGACTACAAATATAAACAATTGAATTATGACACCCCAAAAAAAATGAACTTTACCTTGAGTACTAATAATTGGGAAGTTAAAGGTCTATTTGATGAAGAAGTTGGGTTGTGCAAGGCAGTGGTTATTGGAGCTCGTTTAAAAACTTGGGTTTGCGTTGAGAATGACACCATTGAAGTGGAGTGGGTAAACCCACCACCAGTAACACTTATACAACAATATACCAACTGGGTTTTTCCTTTTTCCTGTTAGTGTTTCAGTTAAGTTTGTGTGAAGAAGTTTTTGGTTGGCAGATAAAGAGACAACTGAAATAAGTGGTGCAGTTTTTGTGGATAGAATGAGTGGTGCAAAGTAACAAGCCACGTTGGGACGTTGCCACTTGGACAGAATTACTGGTTTCTTTTCATTTCTTTGTTGGGTTCAGTTTCACATGATTCTTAGGCCCAAGTTCATGTGACCCGCCCCATGAGTAAACTAGGTCATATATATATATATATATATATATATATATATATATATATTTTCTAGTGATCTACCACTAATTTTTTCTCTCTTAAATCATACCATTTCTTTTAACTAAAAAAATTAAAATACCTTAAAGTAATACTTATTTGTCTAATCTTTTTTGTCCCATGACTTAAAATCAATTATGTCTTTACACTTTTTGAAGGTGATATGTTTTAAATTTACTCATAAAAATGATAAATTTGAAAGACCATGCTACAAACTGAATTTATCAAATTAACTCTTCGTCTACTTCATCTTTGGGGGGCCCAGTTAAGATATAGAGATTTTTTTTTTTTGAGATGAAGAGAGAGGAGTCTTTATCATGCCACTAAGAACTCTGCTGCATTAATAGGAGCGGTTAGAATTCCCCTGCTTGAGAATCCGCGAAAGATTAATATCTTTTGTTAAAATTATTGTCGGCATCGGAGGCATGAGTAATATACTGGATTATTACCGGTAATTTTCCAAATAAGCCAGTAACAGACGAGGAAGGGATCAATAGGGGCATGAGAAGGCTAAAACCATTTATGTCCATACTAGTTTTAAGGTATTGATTGCCACCAACTAAATAACCTTAACATATTTTTTTGGGATTTTTTTTTCAATATAATTGCTTTTGCGCTTTGTTCCCTAAAAAAAAATGACATGTCATTAAATGTTATATTTTATTAACTACCAAATGATAGTATATTTTTGTTGAGAAAAAGCCAATACCTCTGACAAGTTTCCGTTTACGCTGCAAACAATCAAACAAATAAAAAAATAAAATAAAATAGCAAAATAACAGAATTAGGTTAAAACTTAGTAAATAATATCATATAATTTCAAAATGTATAGCAAATAGCATATCATGAGAAATTAAGTAATATCATGCGAAATTGAGGACAAAAAGATACCCCCACCTCTTTCTTCTCCATATCTCCCACCCTCTTCTCTCACCATCACCGCTAGCAGTTGGGAAATATAGTTTTAACCTGGTAATATTGTATTATTGTGTAAGGACAAAAGTTAAGCGGTGACTTAGCTAGACTGTCGACAATCAAAAAATACAGTATTAACCTGTAATATTGTATTACTGTGTAAATACAAAAGTTAACTAGCGACTTCGCCGGATTGCTGACGGTTGAAAAATATAATATCACACTATTAATACTGTATTACCATGTAAATATAAAAGTTAACTGGAAACTTCATCGGACCGTCAGTAGTTGATAAATACATTATTACATTGATAATACTGTATTACTGTGTAAATACAAAAGGTTACTCACAACTTCGTTAGACCGTCGGTGGCTAGAATATATAATATTACCTTGTATTATCGTGTAAGTTGAAGGTTCATTGGCGACTTAGCTAGATCGCCAATGGCTAGGAAATATAGTTTGCCCAAGTAATACTATATTACCATGTAAATACAAAAGTTCAACGATGACTTCGTCAGACCGCTAGCGGTTAAGAAATACAGTATTGTTGTGTAAAAATAAAGTTCACCAATGACTTCTTCAGACTACCGACTGTTGAAAAATACAACATTACCTGAAAATATTATATTACCGTGTAAATACTCTATTTACATTAGATACAAAAATTTATTGATGAAGTTGTCGGATACCATCAGCAACAGCAACGTCATTGGTGGCTGGAAAATATGGTATTTTGTTTTTAATACCATATTACTAGATTTGAAAAAAAAAAAACTATACAAAAACACTGCAAAAATAAAACAAAATCTAATAGAAAACCGAACGATAACCATATCTGATCAAAATCCAATCAAAGAAACAAATAAAAACTTCAAATCTGAATACAAAGAGAAAACAAAAACCTTGATCTAAACAAACTTGACAAAGACAAAAAAAAAAAAAAAAAAAAAAAAAAAAAACCTAGATTTGAGCCAAACAAAATAAAATTCACCATTTATCTCTTTTTTTTTTACCAGATTCTTTTTTTTGTACCAAATTTTTGATCGAACCATGCCTGACCATAATCCCGTCACCAGACTAGACCATCAGTGTGGTTCCCTCTGGTCCCCTCTACTTAATGCCAAAACACAACCACTAGTGCTAGACACGACAACTGGAGCGATCGCAAAATTGCGAGACTCTGTAGCATGATACTCGATCGCAACCATCGGAGCCATACAAGATCGTCAGAGCTAGGTCATACTCTTTTTCTGTTGCAAAGAAAATACTAAAACAACAGCTCTTACGCAACTCTGATGAGCTCAACGACTCTCTTCGTTTACCTTGTGTTCATCGCCCATCGTCTTCATGACTCTAGCTAGCTCGACGACACTGATTACTACGAGAGAGAAATGAAGATCTGGAGAGAGAAAAGATGAGACGGAGGTCGAGATGAGAGAGAAAAGAGAGAGAAATAGAGGGAGGAGAGAGAGAAATATCAAAAGAATATAAGAGGAAAAATATTCAGGTCTACTATACGGGTATTTTTTAGGTTTTTAGTTGCTTCAAAATCCTGATTTTTCAAAATCTACTTTTTTTTTTTTTTTTGCTTTTCAAATCATTTGACATAATTTAATGTTAGTATTTAAAAAATCAAAATTTTGCGCAATTTTTCAAAAAATAAATCCATGCAATCAAATAAAGATTGAGATACCAAAATTTTACATAGAAAACCATCAAATATGAAGGGAAAAATCACGAGTTTTGATCCAAAAAACTTCTACTAATAAATTAATGGGTACAACAAAGTTCTTCTCAAGCAACAATCTAGATACTAACAATCATCAACTACTCATCCTAAGGTATATTTCAACAAATGATCATCAAACTAACAAGTTTGGGTCTCACTAAATACTAGCAATAGAAGAGAGGAAACAACAATTCAAACCGGTAAAAGCCTAGTTTAGACCCTTGCCAATAACGTACCAAACTTTAAGGATAATCGCAGGAAGATTCATCGTTGGATCTCATGCTTTTCAAAGTAGAAAACTCACAGAATCTATTCTTTCTTTCCTCTTCTCTCTCTCTTTTTCCTTTTCTCTCTCTTGGACGCCACTCACGTCCCCCCCCTTTTTTGTGTTTTTATTCAATTTTTTTTGTTGGTTTTTTTATTTTTTTTTTTTTTTTACTTAAGTGGGTAGATCTCAACACCTCCACATGGAAAGGGAACACTATTGGAAACATCAATTCATTGACACAACAGAATTTTAAAGTTTTTTTTTTTTTTTTTTTTTTTTGTAATCACCTAGAATCTAACTCAACAATAAGTAGAATTCTAATCAAATGCATGCACCTAATGATGACCAGAAGTACAACGTCTAAATGATCAAAGAAAATCTCAACCTTCAGATTTTTCAATGCTATAACTCTTCAAGCTGTTGTGTATGTGGGCACAACTCAACAAACCTTCATCATAGCTTCCCTTCTTCCAACTAGACTATTGTGCTAGAGGAAGTAAGAACACTAAAAGGGAGTGATCAAAGCTCTTCTCACTAAAAATTACATTATAACAGTCTAAAAATAAATGAGAACCCAATACCTGTATTTATAGAATAGGTAGGAAGAGTCAAAAGTCTATCGGGATAATTAGAGAATTTTTCTCTCTCCTTTCACTGTACCACATGCCACCTTCATTGGGCTCACCTCTAGTGTTACACTCCTATCTCTAGTAAGGGAGTTCAAAATTTCCAACCAATCACAATGTAGGATTTTGTGATTATCTGCATCATCATTCAAGATAACATCAATTCAAACAATTCCATTTAAATTAGAATTCTATTATTTAAAATAATTCCTAATTTAATAATAATGAATAATTATCCTTCATTCAAATTCAAATACGATTAGGATTTAAATTATTTTTTCAAATAGAAATAATTAAATATCCTAATCCCAATAATTAAATTTTGACTAAATATTTTTCTCAAATTAATTAAACAATTAATTACCTAGAATACCCTCTAGTTGGTGCCTACAGTCCAACTAGAATGTCCTTGGCACCACAATGCAACTGGACTGTGGGTGTATACACTGAAAGGTATAGTAACCTATATACCGTAACCTCCTGTACTACACATGGTAAATCGCATCTACACAGCTTATCAAGGAATTTGTGAGCTCGCATTGGGAAACTGATGGATATATATATTTATGAAGCTCTAATAACATATAAATTCATCCTCGATTAATAATCCGTTTAACTATTAACTTTGATGTCACTCCATTGAAGACCAAAGTTGTAGTCTTGATTATATACCGTATTACAATACTACAAAATAGTAATTCTTGTCTATGGCTTCTCATGCATATATGTATTATCATAGGTTACCTATAATTGGATGAAAGACTTTGTTCCATTTTGCCTTCCTATTATCTTATCTCAAAGTTCCATTGTTTCACTTATTTGGCAAATTCTTTTTATAACAAATACAAGTGTAAAGTCATTTGGTAACCATATGTATCCAAATAACCAAAGTTTTGTTTTGTTTTTGTTTTGTTTCTTTTTTCCAAGTTTCTCAAATAATGACTTTGGGAGGATAACGTTAACTTTTTGTTAAAGAGCTATAGATTCTATGTCTGTGGATTATGCTCTCATCGAATATAGGTTGCATCTCCAATGTACCGACAATAGAGCCTTCGTGTTAGACATGTATGCCATAAGGAGTAAAAATGTAATAAGTTTTTGGAGACATTTTTATCAATAAAGAAGTTAGTCATTATTTATATACCAAATCTTGTCCTCTTTACGTTCATATCTGTTGAATGTATATTAAGCAAACAATAGTCTAATACTATCGGTCTAAACCTTAAGAATTGGGCATATGATGGACGGATTATGCGGAAGACACGATTCTTAAGGTGATGGTCTAAATCATATGATCCGCAATCGAAGGAATAAAGTTGGGCGCTTTATTCATGCAAAGATTGTTATGTTGTCTATATCTCTTTTGGGAGATGGTTTTTCTTGACCATCGGAGGTGGACTCCGTGAATAGAAACATTGGCGCGTTGTCATAAGTGACGATATGTTGGATCGGGACATAAAGTGAATTTATTTGGTTTAATAATTCTGTCTCAGCAAATCGATTCACTTTAGACAATTATTTGTGTTGTATCTTAATCTAGAGATGAATAGCGGGCCCGTTGTCTCGGCTTGTGTCTTTGGATGTACCAAAGGGTGACACCTACATCTTAATAGTGGTATGCATGCCAGTACATTGGAGGCATGACTCTTGATAGCGTAGACCTATTATTCATAGATATGGAATCCATAGCTCCTCTTTAGGAGTAATAATATCCTCTTATATGCGTTATCCTGTAATTGAAAAACTGGAGCGCTCAACCATTTGGATACATAGGTGTAACCGAATGGTATATTGTCTTTGGATGGTAAGTTTTCTAATGGTAAGATAATGGAATGTAAAATAAAAATAATCGAGAAGGTAAGACAGAACTTGTCCTTAAGCCGATTATGGATTATCATATGGGGATATGATACACTATGATTTGTCATGGAGACTTAGCTATACGAGCTTCGTAATTCTATGTAGTTCGAGAGTACAGCTCCAAGCTTTTAGTGGAGTAGCGTTGGAGTTGATAATTATGAAATGTATATCTAGGATATTGGGTTTCATAATTATTGGGAGCTTGAACTATATAGGTCCATTTGGTCCCCTTTGCTAGCTCACAACCTCCTGTAACGACGCAGCGTGTTTTTCCAATAATTGGTGACTTATGTCAGATTTATTAGATTGGTTGAAATTTAGAAGAATCAAATAATTCATGTCTGTTTATCGGTTGAATTAATTTTGTAATAAATTAATTCAAGACAAACTTGTTGAATTATTGGGATTCTGTTTATCGGTTGATTTAATTTTGGATAAATTAGATCAAGATAAACTTGTAGAATTATTGGGAATTGATTTATTTTCTTAGAGATTATCTAGATAAAGTTGTTTTGATCAGATAACTTCTCTATTGGGTCATTTGAATTAAAACTGAGACTTTATCCTATAGAATCTCAGGTAGAAAATAAAATATTCACGAGATTTTTTACTCGGTAGTTTGGCCTGCCAATGGACGTGTTCGGCCGACCGATGGGACCTGTTCGGCCTGTCGATCAAGTGGTTCAGCCTGCCGATCAGCGAAGGATAAGATCACGCATTTTCACATGGATCTTATTAGATATTGATCTGAATTTGATTCTGATCTGAATTTTGAGACCTAATCTGATGAGGAGTGACCCTAGGACCAACCTCTATAAATATGGAGTGATTCTCATAAGTTACTTAGATAAATTGAGAGATTAAGAGAGAGACTTGCTAGTGAGAATCTAAAAACTCCCTGAGAGAGCTTTTGTTCACAAATCATGAACTCCTGCTTTAGGTTCTCTCAATTGGTTAGAAGGAGAGTCACTGGTGGAAGAGCTATACGTATGAGCCCACATTCACTCCGATCGTGGATAGAGAATAGCAAAGAAGACCAGTTAGTTGAGGCTCTTCTGGAACGTTATTTCTCTTCATGTTTTGCGAGGGTTCTTCGGCACAGAAAAGTTAGTAAGATCTGGTTAATTTATACATATAGTATGTCAAACTTGTGTTTTAAAAATTACTCTGATGTAAAATTTTTAAAATTTCGCTGCGTATTTTTTTTTTCAACAATTGGTATCAGAGACAGTTTTTTATATAAATTTACGAGTTTGTGATCATGTTATATGTATAAATTTTGTGATCTTAATTTCTCCTATGCTTGAATTTAATTTTATAGAGAGTTGGCACTCTAAGTTTCTATAAATTATATATGCTGTCATGGATTATATGGTGAATGTTTATTAATTAATTATGGTTGATTAAATTGTTGTTTAATTAATTATTAATTAATTAATTTATACCGGTTATGGTTCCTTAGAGGTTAGAATGTGTATCTAGGTTTTTCATGTAATTAGATGGCAAACTATCATCCTCGTCTAGGAATTATTATTTATTTTAAATTTGTAAGAATTTTTGTAATTAAATAATTATTTGGAGAAGACGGATCTAGAAGATTGATGATGATGCTCCCAGGTATTTCTTGAGTCTCTAATTTTATGTTTTTGAATTGTTAAACATAAAATTGATAAATTGCTTTAAAATTGTATTTTCTAGAATGGAGATTTCTACTCGATCGGCATGCCAAACATCACAGTTCGGCAGGCCGATGGTCACAGATCGGCAGGCTGGACGTGTGGTTCAACAGGCCGTCAATGGGGCAAAAATTGGCTGGCTCTGTCTGCAGGCCAAACTTTCATGGGTCGACAGGCCGATGGAGCATGACCGGTAGGCCGATCACCTAGATCGTCCTGCCAACCGAGAGCTAGAAAATTTTCAAAAAAGGTGCAGTTTTTCCAATGTAGTTTTAATTTTATTTTTGGGACAATTCTAAGAAAACATTAAATTTGGATATGACTAGAAATATGAAGTGTTCAATTCATACAAGATTGAAGACTTTAAGATAGAATTACATGAAGAATGATACAGCTTGAGGATTCAAGGATGAAGAATCGATAATATGTCTCAATTATTCTCTTGTAATCTTAGTTTTCTATTCTCTAAGGTGGAGCCATAATATTACGGTTATTATTATTATTTTGCTTGTAGCTTTGCTTGATTGCTTTGCTTGTCTGCATTATAATATGATTTGCCATGTATATTGATTACATGTCATATAGAATAGGGAGTGCCGCACATATTAAAATTGTTCATGCATATTCTTAAAATAAAACCTTGATTTCAAAAGATTGAGTGGGAGAAGGTTTTTGAAGAGAGGACCTAAGGCATCCATCGTTGGTCCATAGGCAGAACATGGTGGTCCCGACCCCTAGGAAGGGATTTGTATCATGTACCAGATTGGATGTTTGAGAGAATAAGGTATTTTAGCATGATTTATGGTTACACACCCCTAGGTGGTGATTATAAATCATGGATAAAATATTAAAATGATGGTTATACATTCACGTTAATTTTATTATTAACCGCCCCTAGGAGCTCTGTTAATAAAATTAATGGCCAAAGAAATGATTATTAATATATGTTGGATCATACGGCTCATGGATGGCATATATTAATAAGGAGGGAATCCGTGTTCCTGATTGAATTTGGCATTACTCCTCTAGGAGCTTGTTGAATTTTGAGTTGGAATTATCGTTGTAAGGTTGTGATATTTTCAAGGTTTTGACACATAAACACATTTGTCTGATTTTTACATGATTGTGTTATCTTACTAAATTATTATTATATGTTTGTTGATATTTGGTATATGATTCTTTATTGTAGATTAAAAATGTCTAAAAACTTTATCATCGATACTTGACAAAAACCTATTAATCGGTGAGAACTATAACGATTGAAAACGGAACCTGGATATCGTCCTATCCTTTGAGAAACTGAAATATGTACTGACAACCCCTTGTCCTCCTGAGCCTACGGGAGACTCAAGTAATGAGCAATTCCAAGCGTATGATCGCTGGAAAGATGCTAATGATCAGGCCCGCTACTATGTTATGGCTAGCATGAACAACGTGCTGCAGGCTCAACATCAAGATTATGAGACTGCAAAGCAGATCTTGGATAATCTTGAAGATATGTTTGGAGGCCAAGCCATAACAAAGCGGCAAGGGGTGCTTCATAAACTTCTAAACTATAGACAAAGGTCGGGGACATCTGTAAAGGAGCACATGATGTTGGTCATGGGTTACCTCGCTGAGGCTTAAACCAATGGAGCCGACATCGATGCTGAAACTCAAATGACTATAGTCTTTGAGACTCTGTCTAAGGAATTTATTCTATTTAGAGCTACTTTTAATTTAAGCAATAGATAGGATATGACCTTAACAGAACTGATGAAACAGTTATAGGAGTTCGAACTGCTGATCAGGGAGTCTCTTACGAGTGGTGAGGCCAACATGGTAGCTGCTTCTGGTTCCAATCCTAACTCTGGGAATGGAAAGAAGCAACGATCCAAGAACAAGAAGTCTTCTATTCCTGCTACTACCAAAAGCAAGAAGAAGAAGAAGAAGAAGAAGAAGAACCCAAAGAAGCTTAAGTGCTTCTTCTGTGGAAAGGTCGGGCATATGAAGAAGCATTGCCAGGACTTCCTTTCCAAAGGAGGTAGGTGTGATTTTCTATATTTAGAAACTTGTTTGGTTGAGGAATCTAGTGACATTTGGGTCATAGATTTCGGTGCAACTAATCATGTTTCTCTACCGGGGTTCAAAGAAACGAGAAGTTTGTTGCATGAGGACTTCACGCTTTGGATGAGCGATGGATCCTTGGTCTTAGCAGAAGCAGTGGAGACGTCCATCTTTATTTTGATAATTATAGGAATTTATTGTTGCAAGATTGTTTTTATGTCCCTAAATTTAAATGGAATTTAATTTCTGTATCTTGTTTATTTAAAGACTCCTACTTGGTTTCTTTTAATGATAAAGTGGTGATTCGTAAAAACAAATCTTTTATCTGTTCTGGATGGATGCAAAATAATCTATATTTTATCAAACCTAAGATGGACTTATTGCTTAATGTTGAGATGAATGATAATAACTCTAAAAGACTTAAAACTTCTCATTCTAATAAGACTTATCTTTGGCATTTGTGCCTTGGTCATATTAACCTGAATAGGATTCAAAGGTTGGTAAAGGATGGACCTTTGAGTCACTTAAAGGTGGAATCTATACCTCAATATGAATCTTGTTTGGAGGGTAAAATGACCAAAAGACCATTCGGGTCTAAAGGCAATAGAGCCAAAGGGGTTCTCGAACTTGTGCATAGTGATGTTTGCGGACGAATGAACATCCGAGCACGAGGAGGGTATGAGTACTTCGTCACTTTTATTGACGATTACTCAAGATATGGGTATGTGTACCTGATGCACCACAAAAGCAAAACTTTTGACAAGTTCAGGGAGTTTTGGGCTGAAGTGGAAAAGCAATTGGGTAGACCCATAAAGGCACTTCGATCAGATCGAGGTAGGGAATACCTTTTTGATGAGTTCTTGCAACACTTGTTAGAGAATGGGATTTTATCCCATTTGACTACGCCAGGTACTCCGCAGCAGAATGGCGTAGAGGAGAGAAGAAATAGGACTTTGTTGGATATGATTAGGTTCATGATGAGTTATTCATCATTGCCTTTATCCTTTTAGGGATATGCACTATCAAACCGCATGTTATCTTTTGAACAATGTGCCTTCAAAATCGGTCCCTAAAACTCCTCACGAGTTGTGGACGAGTAGGAAGACATCCTTAAACCATATTTGCATATGGGGATGTCCGACTCATGCCCTGTTTAAGGATCCGAATAAGTTAGAAGCACGTTCAGAAGTTTGCGTGTTTGTAGGATATTCAAAAGGGACTAAAGGGTGTTACTTTTATAACCCAAAGGAAAATAAAGTCGTGGTTTCAACTAAGGCAACTTTCCTTGAGGAGAGTTACATGGACGACTTTAAACCTTGAAGCAAAGTGGTGCTTGAGGAGTTAAGGAATGATCCGATCACTCCGAAGGTTCCGAATGAAACCATTCTGATCGGTGTAGAAAAACCAAACAAGCGTAAACAACAACCTCAAGGGCTTCGGCGTAGTGGGAGGATCGAACGTCAACCTGAGAGGTATATGTTCAATGGGGAGGTCTTCTTGGCTAAACCGAATGAACATGACAGGGATCCTTATACTTATGCAGAAGCTATAGAGGATGTTGATTCAAAACTCTAGGACAGAGGCCATGAACATTGAGATGAAGTCTATGGAGACTAATCAGGTCTAGGAGCTTGTGGATCTTCCCGAAGGGGTAAAACCCATACGGTATAAGTGGATCTACAAGAGAAAAAAAGGAGTGGATGGAAAGGTCGAAACCTTTAAGGCTAGACTGGTAGCTAAGGATTATACGCAAAAGAAAGGAATCGATTATGAGGAAACCTTTTCACCTGTAGCCATGCTTAAGTCCATCCGGATTCTCTTGTCCGTAGCTGCCGCTCTCGACTACGAGATTTGACGGATGGATATTAAAACGGCTTTTTTGAATGGCTATCTTGATGAGTCCATTTATATGGAACAACCAGACAGGTTCAAGGTCACGGGTCAAGAGGGTAAGGTTTGTAAGTTGCTGAAGTCAATTTATGGACTTAAGCATGCTTCTCGTTCTTGAAACATAAGATTTGATCAGGTGATCAAGACTTATGGGTTCTCACAAAATGTGGATGAACCATGTGTTTACAAACACATTAAGGATGGGAAGGTGGTTTTTCTACTGCTCTATGTAGATGACATTCTGTTGATAGGCAATGACGTTGGGGCATTGTCATTGGTCAAATTATGGTTGACCAAGCAGTTTGACATGAAGGACTTAGGAGAAGCTACTTTTGTTCTCGGTATCCAGATCTTTTGGGATAGGAAGAACAAAATGATAGCTTTGTCCCAAACCGGCTATATAGATAAAATTCTCAGGAGGTTTGCAATACAGGATTCCAAGAAAGGTAGGCAACCATCTAGGTCTGGAATTACTCTTTCTAAGAAAGACTCTCCAAAGTCTTATGAAGAAAGAGAATACATGAAGAAGGTGCCTTATGCTTCGGCAGTAAGTAATCTCATGTATGCCGTGCTTTGTACATGACTGGATATTAGTTATGCGGTCAGGATTGTAAGTCGATTTTAGGCGGATCCAGGACCGAACCATTGGGTTACGGTAAAGCATATTTTCAAGTACCTGAGAAGGACTCGAGGGTATATGCTTGTATATTCGGGTGAGGACCTGACTCCTCTAAGATATACTGACTCAGATTTTCAATCCTGTCTGGATTCTAGGAAATCAACTTCGGGTTTTGTGTTTACTCTGGGTGACGGTGCTATCAGTTGGAGAAGTGCTAAGCAAGATTGCACTTCGGATTCGACAATGGAGGCCGAGTATGTGGCAGCTAGTGATGCTTCGAAAGAAGCAGTGTGGCTCCGCAAGTTCCTTGGGGATCTTGAGGTAGTTCCTGGTATGGATAAAGCGGTATCACTGTACTGTGATAACAGTGCAGCGGTAGCTAATGCTAAGGAACCAAGATTTCATAAGAAGAGTAAGCATATTGATCGAAAGTATCATGTGATAAAAGACTTCGTTGAGTGCGAGCATGTCACGGTGTGCAAGATCGCGTCAGAGAATAATTTAGCTTATCCATTTATGAAGACACTTACTGGGAGAGTCTTCGAGAGGCATGTGGAAGCTATAGGGATGCGGGACTTGTCATATTTACTCACTTAGTGCAAGTGGGAGATTGTTAGACATGTATGCCCTAAGGAGTAAAAACGTAATATGTTTTTGGAGACATTTTTATCAATAAAAAATTTATTCATTATTTATATACCAAATCTTGTCCTCTTTACGTTCATATTTATTGAATGTATGTTAAGCAAACAATAGTCTAAGACTATCAGTCTAAACCTTAAGAATTGGGCATATGATGGACGGATTATGTGGAAGACACGATTCTTAAGGTGATGGTCTAGATCATATGATCCGTAATCGAGGGAATAAAGTTGGGATTGGGCATATGATGGACGGATTATGCGGAAGACACGATTCTTAAGGTGATGGTCTAAATCATATGATCCGTAATCGAGGGAATAAAGTTGGGCGCTTTATTCATGCAAAGATTGTCATGTTGTCTATATCCCTTTTGGGAGATGGTTTGTCTTGACCATCGGAGGTGGACTCCGTGAATATAAACATTGGCATGTTGTCATAAGTGACGATGTGTTGGATCAGGACACAAAGTGAATTGATTTGGATTAATAATTCTATCTCAGCAAATTGATTCACTTTAGACAATCATTTGTGTTGTATCTTAATCGAGAGATGAATGGTGGGCCCGTTGTCTTGGCTTGTGTCTTTTGATGTACCAAAGGGTGATACCCACATCTTAATAGTGGTATGCATGTCGGTACGTTAGAGGCATGATTCTTGATAGCGTAGACCTGTTATTCATAGATATGAAATCCATAGCTCCTCTTTAGGAGTAATGATATCCTCTTATATGCGTTATCCTATAATTGAAAAACTAGAGTGCTCAACCATTTGGATACATAGGTGTAATCGAATGGTATACTGTCTTTGGATGGTAAGTTTTCTAATGGTAAGATAATGGAACATAAGATAAAAATAATTAAAAAGGTAAGACAGAACTTGTCCTCAAGCCGATTATAGATTATCATATGGGGATACAATATATTATGATTTGTCATAGAGACTTAGCTATACGAGCTTCGTAATTCTATGTAGTTTGAGAGTGCAGCTCCAAGCTTTTAGTGTAGTAGCGTTGGAGTTGATAATTATGAAATGTATATCTGGGATATTGGGTTTCATAATTATCAGGAGCTTGAACTATATAGGTCCTTTTGTTCCCATTGCTAGCTCACAACATCCTGTAACGACACGGTGTGTTTTTTCAATAATTGGTGACTTATGTCGGATTTATTAGATTGGTTGAAATTTGGAAGAATAAAATAATTCATGTCTATTTATTGGTTGAATTAATTTTGTAATAAATTAATTCAAGATAAACTTGTTGAATTATTGGGATCGGATAATTCTTGTCTGTTTATCGGTTGATTTAATTTTGGATAAATTAGATCAAGATAAACTTGTAGAATTATTAGGAATTGATTTATTTTCTTAGAGATTATCTAGATAAAGTTGTTTTGATCAGATAACTTCTCTATTGGGTTATTTGAATTAAAACTGAGACTTTATCCTATAGAATCTCAGGTGGAAAATAGAAGATTCGCGAGATTTTTTATTCGGCAGTTCGGCCTGCCGATGGACATGTTCGGTCGGCCGATGGGACCTGTTCGGCTTGCCGATCAAGTGGTTCAGCCTGCTGATAAGCAAAGGATAAGATCACGCATTTTCACGCGGATCTTATCAGATATTGATCTGAATTAGATTCTGATATGAATTTTGAGACCTAATCTGATGAGGACTGACCCTAAGACCAACCTCTATAAATAGGGAGTGATTCTCACAAGTTAATTAGATCAATTGAGAGATTAAGAGAGATACTATGCTAGTGAGAATCTAAAAACTCCCTGAGAGCTTTTGTTCACAAATCACGAACTCCTGCTTTGGGTTCTTTCGATTGGTTGGAAGGAGAGTCACCGGTGGAAGAGCTGCACGTGTGAGCCCACACTCACTCCAGTCGTGGATAGAGAATAGCAAAGAAGACCATTTGGTTGAGGCTCTTCTGGAACATTATTTCTCTTCACGTTTTGCGAGGGTTCTTCGGCACAGAAAGGTTATAAGATCTGGTTAATTTATGCATATAGCATGTCAAACTTGTGCTTTAGAAATTAGTCTGGTGTAAAATTTTTAAAATTCCGCTGCGCACTCTTTTTCCAACACTTCGTTCATCGGAACTCCTACTATTGGCATATAAAAATATATCAGCTACAAACATGGAGTCATAAAATCCATTTTAGGATTAAAATCATACATAGATAATTGACGAAGTGAATTGATTTAAGTTAAATAAAATTATTTTTGAATCAATTGCACTTTAGGTCCAATCTAGTGTGCAACCACTATTAGGTCTACTATACCCTGTTCTGCTATGGAGTCAAACCGCCCTGATGGCCTAGATAAACCACCTCTCCAATTGGACGTATATCTCCATCACAATCTTATTATGTATAAATTGCCCAACTAAATACATAGATTGCGGACTATATAATTTAGAATATTAATTTTGAAATTATATCTATGCCGCATATAAACCTTATATATACCCAATGTGAAGATATGGTTATAATAGTCACAGATTACATGTTTGCTCAAATGCTTAATCATTCTTAAAAAAATCAATATGAGGACAATTATTAACACATGAAACATTCGTATTATTTATTTATTTATTTAATCCAAAAATGTCGTTAATTATAAATAAAATATTTGTTTCTTAGGACACCGATCCTAACAACCACACCAACAAGCTTTCCCTCCCCACTCATGCGGAGCAAGGCTCCCCCATACCTGCAACATCTCTGCAAACAACAAGCTTCTCTTAAGGCAAAGCTTTGGTCATCATGTCCGAACCATCGTCATTGGTATGGACTTTCTTAAGTTGTAGTAGCTTTATCTTCAAGACATCACGAATCCAGTAGACCGTGAGTGGAAAGTAGAATTCTTGTTAAGATGGATTGTACGTTGATCATCACAATACAAGGCAAACTTCTATTGTTTTTGGTAGGAAATTCTTCATCCATAAGACTTATTTACATGCTTCTATGATAGCAATGTTCTCGGCCTTAGTCATCAATAGAGCAACACATTGTTGCAACTTCGATTGCTATGAAATTGCTCCCCCTGTAAAAGAAATTAAGTATTCTGAAGTGAACTTTCTAGAATCAATGTCACCTACTATATCAGCATTTGCAAATCCTTCTAATGCAGGTTTTCTATTTCCAAAGCATAAGCATACTTTGTAAGTGTATCTGAGATACCTGAAAATTTTATTTCACTACAACCCAATACTTGTTTGCCTGGAATAGAAGGAAACCGACTAACAACACTAATTGCATAAGCTATATCTGGCCTCGTGCATACCATAACATACGTCAAGCTACCAACTGTAGATGTATAAGGCATATTCTTCATTTATTCCTTTTCTTCCTCACTTGTAGGGCACTAGTTTAGAAATGAGCTTGAAATGGCCTGCAAGTGGAGATATAGCAGGTTTTGCCTTACTCATATTGAATCTCTCTAAGACATTTTCAATATACCTCTATTATGAAATTTAAAGTAACTTGCTCTTCCTGTCACGAACAATTTTCATGCCAAGGATTTGTTTAGCTATACCCAAATCCTTTATAGCAAGAATTTACATAATTCTATTTTAATTTCGTCATCTTACTAGCATCATGACCAATAATCAACATGCCATCCACATAAAGAAAGAGAATAACAAAAAAATCATTGGAACATTTTTTTACGAGCACACAATGGTCATAAGTAGTCTTACTGTATCCATAGCTTCCATGAAGGATTCAAACTTTCTATACCACTACCTTTGTGCCTACTTGAGCCCATAAAACCTCTTTCTCAACTTGCAAATAAGACCTTCCTTGCCTTTTGCCTTGAAGCCTTCTACTTACTCCATTTTAATTTTCTCCTCTAAGTCACCATGGAGGAAAGCGGTCTTCACGATAGCCAATCCCAAAGCAACTTCGATAGAAGACATCTTTGAAACAGGTGAGAAATTTTCTTCAAAATCAACACCCGTTTTGGTGACTGAAGTCTTTTACAGCCAACCTTGTCTTGTACCTTGGATATGAGCTATTTCCTTCATTTTTAATCTGAACATGCACTTATTCTTGAAAGCTTTTTTTCCTTTGGAAAGTTTCACCAAATCATAAGTGTGATTCTAATGTAAGGACTTCATCTCTTCTTGCATGGTATTAACCACTCTTTTTTTTTTTTTTTTTTTTTTTTTCATGTGACAAAACTTCTTGGTAGGTCTGTGGCTCTTCCCTGTTAATGATCATCACAATACCTTGATAAACAAGTTCCTTATTAGTAGAGTTCGGCTTTTCTAGCTTCTCAAAATTTGCAATGGTTTATTAACATCTCTACTTTTAACGACTTTCTTGTTGACCAGATCCCAAAATTTGTATCAAAATTCCTTATGATCATATCAAATAAAGATGTACTTCTTTGTCTTTGTTGTCAAGTTTAGACCTCTTATCTCTAGGAACATGCATAGATGCCTTGCAGCCAAAAAGTCTAAGATAGTCATAATATCTTCTTTTTCACTTCAAACTCTTTCTGGCACATCACCATCTAAAGGAACCGAAGGAGAAAGGTTTATCAAGTCAATTGTTGTTGTTATTGCCTCTTATAAAGAACTTAGGCAACTTTGAGAGTGTATATCAATTTCTTTCATTAATAGACTGATTCATCTTTTTTGTGACTCCATTCTATTGAGGCGTTTTTGGCATTGACTTCTTAAACTTAATCCCATGACTTTTGCTGTACTTCGCGACCATTATCTGCATGAACACATCTCAACTTTCTTTCTTGACTGCAATGTAAAAACTGCTTGAAGTAATCTAGAGCCTGATCTATGGTTTTCAAAAATAAGCCCAAACTTTTTTGGAGTGATCATCAATGAAAGTTCACAAAATAACAAGCCCCTCCAAGACTCACAGTATCCATAGAGCAAATATTAGCATGAACCATATCCAAAACATTAGACTTTTTAAATGAGAGAAATTTTAAATACAACTCTGTGTTGTTTACCACCTAAGGAGTCAGTGCATACCTTCATTTTAGTAGATTTTAAACTAGGAAGATTATTCTTCTTTGAAAGAATCCACATATCATTTTGACTCAAGTGACTAAGTCGTATATGCCAAAGTTGAGTGGAAAAAGTCTTCAATAACATCCAGTTCTCGCCCACAATCAAAGGCGGACCGGATTTTTGATAAAATATTTTTAATATTTTTTTCTTTTTTAATAATAATAATAATACAACACAAAGAGAGCCCATTAATCTTTATCATAATTGGGTTTGTCTATTTCAATCCAGTCTAGTATCCATCACAGAACGCAACAAGTGTTCTACATTGTCTATAAATTTTATTACTGTGTATTAAAGCTCAGATTTGCTGAGCTCTCTCTCTAGAATTCTCTTCCTCTCTCTCTAAGATTCAAAACTTGTTCTTAATTTTTCAAATCTTCTTCTTCTTCTTTTTTTTCTTGTTTCTTTTTCTTTGTTTTCTATGGATTTAAAGTATCATCACCTGAGGAAATGCTTCCCATCGCTTTCTTAGAAGATTCTTAGGCAGAAATACAAGTCTAGAGTCACTCGACTATGGATTCTCATGCGTTTTAGAATCCCTAGTGATGTAATGATGTTAATCGAAGGAAAAATTCATTCGAGTGACTTCAATCAAAGGGCGGCCTTCTAGGCATGAGTACCAGTCGTAGTGCGATGAGAAGAAGAGCTCCTGCCATCGAGCCTAGATGTAACAAATGTGGGCGATAGACTTATAAGGGTAAGTGTCGTTCGGTTGGATTTGTGTTAGTAAATAGGGAGGACAAAATTTATTTATGTAAAGATGGCCTTTCTATAGAGAACTTGGAGGGCCTCTATGCTTCTTTTCAAAACCATCAGAGTGAATATATCCATGGTGCAATTTCTAATCTTTGGCATAAATTTCATGTAGAAGATAACATCTCAGGAACCTTGCATTCAAAGACCTTGTTTGTCAGTTTGTAAAAATTAGATATGAGTAAATTCTTAATCTATAGAGGTCGTTTAAGTGTTTTTGTAAAAAAAAATGTATTTTGTGTGTTGAGTATTTATTTGTTTGTAGATTGTCATAGTATATGTTAAATAATAAATTGTTTTTATTTTATCATTACAATAGTTCTTAAATATCAATCTTTATTTTATTTAAAAAATATTGCCTTATCATATGTATCACGTGTTTGTTCCTGTTTGTTTGTTTGTAAATTGTCAAAAAAGTATATAGTTAAATGTGTCATACTTTTTCAAAAGTTTATGACAGCTTTCTAGATCCGGTGCTTGTTTGTCAAAAAGTTGTACGGTCATGTTAGAGTATCTTTTGTCATTTTGTTTTCAATTGTCAAAAGTTGTACAGTCTGAGTATCATTTTTTAAAAGTCGGTCAAATTGCGTGTTTACTTTTTAAAATTTGTTCCGATTTGGTTCAACTTTTTCAACATGTCCCAATCTTATTTTCTCATTTTTCATCTGTACAATATCATATCGTCTTTTCTTACTAACACATATTTTGTTTAGATTATGAAGTAACCTGCTATCATCAAACTCTCATAACTCCTTAGTCCTTTGGCATTTCTATCTTCTTTAAGATCTCATTTAGGACTCAGTATTTTAGGAAGAGCAAACTTAAAAAAACCCAAAAAATCAAATAGTAAAAAAAGATTCAATCTGTCTTAGAAACCAAACATGTCTTCCTCTCATTCATCTAGGAAAATCGAAACCATTTGTGTTTGCTGTGATTCTAGTCTTGGTAAAGGTAAAGTCTACTTAGAAGCCGTAGAACACTTAGGACAAGTCTTCGCACGTAGCAAGATTAACGTGATATGGGGGAGGTAGCTTAGGGTTAGTGGGGAATGTAGCAATAACAGTATATTCTAGGGGTAGCCATATTGTAGGGATTATACCTCATCTCTTAGCTGAGGGGAACCTCTATGGAAAAACCATAGGTAAGTAAAAGAGAGTTTTGGACATCTCTAAGCGTCTTGAAAACATGATCCATAACTTTGACGCTTTCATTGCATTACCTGGTAGTTTAGACACCCTTAAAGAGTTATTCATAGTTACTAATATGAATCTGTTAGGCATTTACTTCAAACCCGTAAGTTTTTGACTGTAAATGATTTTTATGACGGTCTTTTAAAGTTTTTAGATTATGCTGTAGAACAAAACTTCATTGTAGAGTCATAGAGACAAATCTTTGTTACTGCTTCAACAGCTATAGGCCTACTCGACAAAATGCAAGTTATTTATCCAAAGTTTGACATTGCAACATCAAAGCTTGATTGGAAGAAAGAAAGTAGGAACCAACCACTGGATTTGAACCTCCACCTGTAATCATTTGGTTTTACCCACGCATGTTCATCTATATTTCTTATATCCTGAATATCTGCTCCACTCCACATCTTGTATTTTTTTGAGACATGTTGTTAAAATGTTCAGATTCAATGACTCTAGCTTCGGATGGTTGATATTACGAAATAACTAGTACTCTTGAAGCGCATTCTATTTAAGGTCCGATCTTTTTTGATCGATGTTTCTGTAATCTCAATGCATACATGATTAGGATTATGACGACCCGCCTTTTTGGACAGTCACTTTACTTTCTTAAACATCATTTCTTAAATAGTAATCTTACTTACTTAGTAAGAAAAATACTGAAATAAATTTTTTTTTTCTTTAAAAGTTCTTTAAAACATACTTACAAATTATTGCGACTTCTGTTACAAATTTAGTTAAGACCTCGCTCAACACTTGCCCTTAAAATCATTTCAAATCGTTTCTTAAAACTTAATAAGAAACATTTACTAAAGCATAACTTAAAACTTAACTTTATAATTATATTAAACAATTCGTAAATTGTATCTTAAAACTTTGAAAACATTTCTTCAAACTTTAATTTTCTTAAAACTTTGAAAACACTATATTAAATAGTGAAAAATATTTCTTTTGAACAGTGAAAACTTATTGTGGTGGTATCCATACCCAAATCCTCGTATTTGTCCTCCGCAGCACCCAGCTCTTCTAATGGGTCCTACTGGTCATTTATAAATTGCCTACAGCATGAAGAAACTTTTTAATGAGCTTTCGCTTAGTGAGTTCAAATATAAACTCACAAATCATTTAAACATGCTTTAAAACTTTTCTCATGAAAGCCTTTCTCTTAAAACATTTATCATCAATATTTTCCATAGACCCTTCTAAAAACGGCTTTCGTAAACATTCTTTATAAAACTTTTCTAGAACGTTTCTCATAAACGCTTTCTATAAAACATTTAACGTGTAGCAATCCTTAGAATGCTTTTCGTAAAACATCATTTATAAACCTTTATCTTAAAACTTTTATCATAAATGCTTTTCATAAACATTTTTCATAAATAATTCTTAAAACGTTTCTCATAAACGTTTTCATAAAGTATTTCTGTAAAATTTTTCATAAATGCTTTTTATTAAATATTTAACATAAAACAATCTTCAGATTGCGTTTCATAAACGTTATTTATGTTTTCATAAACACTTATTATAAAATATTCCTCAGAATGTTTTTTCATAGCATATAAATGTTTTATAACAAACAAATCAAGTACAATCACAATGCATGTTTCATTTATGCTCAATTATGAACTTTCGATTATGAGCATCTTATGAACATTGTTCCTTACTTTGACTTTCTATCCTTGTTCCTTGTCTTTTCTTATCTTATACTTTAACTTTCCTTATCTGACTTTAACTTTCCACCTTTTGTTCTTTAACTTTCTTTATCTTATAACCTTTAGTGTTTGTACCAACATCTTTAATCATGAGATCATAAACATGATGCTTCCCTTGTGGAAGACTTAAGACCATCAAACTTCGAGGTCGTGTACCTCACATCTAGGAGGTCAAACTTTAACTTTACTCTTATTACCTCACAACGAGGAGGCTAGTACAACACTTTCTTTTTAACTTTACGTTACCTTCTTATTAACCTTAGTGAGCACATCAAATGCAACCACATCATATGCAAATACACTTGCAAATCATAGCTTGTACTGTAAAATATATATTGCATAACAAATGCAACATAAAATGCAAACACATTTTGTTACTCATAATTTGTACTCTGAAACTTATTGCATAACAAATGCATCATGTAACGCAATCACATTTTGTAAAACATAACTTTTATTCTAAAACTTATTGCACACAAACGCAACATATATCGCAATCACATATTGCAAATCATAACTCTTGTTCTAAAACATATTGCATACAAATGCAACATATATCGCAATCACATATTGCAGATCATAACTCTTGTTTCGAAACATATTGCATACAAATGCAACATATATCACAATCACATATTGCAAATCATAACTTTTATTCTAAAACTTATTGCATACAAACGCAACATATATCGCAATCACATATTTCAAATCATAATTCGTATTCTGAATCATATTGCATATAAATGCAATATATTACAGAACAAATGCTTCATAAAACTTATAACTAAAATTATAAAACATTATGCATTGTCGAAATGCAAGACTTATACTAATCCTATTTCGTATTTAGGTTGCACATCCGCATCTAGATCATAATCTGGTACATAAAAACTGGCCAGTAAGTTCATTTTTTTATTGTTCAGTCTATAAGTCTTTTATCATCTAGTCGTTCTAGACTAGTGATAATGATTATCTAAAACATGTTTATGTACTTGTTTGAAAACTTCTAAGGGTTATAACAGAGCTTAACTTTTCATATCTCTCTTGAACATGTCTAGCCTTTCCTTGGGTGCGGAAAAAGGAAAAAATTAGCTCTTGTCTTTTTTTTTTTTTTTGTATTCATAGAGTCTCTCTCTTGACTCTGCTCTTGTGACCTCTCTATTGGTCACGAGAAATTTTCTAAATTCTACTTGATTCTTTAAATCGTTCTCACGATTTCTAATCGAACCTAGGGTGTCTTATAGTAATTTTTCTAGTTTCTTATAGGCAAATTAGATGTTATATCCTTAATAGGCTTCTTATGGACCTTATTGTGCATGTTCATTATGCACTATATGGTATTGTACTTATATACTATATCTTGTTGTACTCTAGATAACAAGCATCAATCATAACATTCATATCCATATCATTCGCTCGTATAAATATCATACTTACATATCATATTCATAAACATATCATACATATACATGTCATTCATATCATACTTTCACATATCATGCTTTTATATATTACTTATACTCATATCATTCATATCATACTTTCACATATTACTCATACTCACGTCGTTCATATCATACATACACTTGTCGTTCATACTTTCATATCGTAGAGTTGCTATACATTTTTCTTCTTTGGATAGCAACTATTTCATGCTATATTCATATAATACTTTAAGTCATGTCACATTTATAATACACACACTATCATAGTTCATAACATTCATGCATGTCAATATGCAAATAGACTTCAAACATAACGGTTGCAAATTTATTGCAAATCTTATTTTATACTTTAGAACTTTTTTTGTATAATAAATGCAAATATACTTTATAAATGTATGATATAATAAATTTATTGCTATATTCATATCATACATACACTTGTCGTTCATACTTTCATATCGTAGAGTTGCTATACATTTTTCTTCTTTGGATAGCAACTATTTCATGCTATATTCATATAATACTTTAAGTCATGTCACATTTATAATACACACACTATCATAGTTCATAACATTCATGCATGTCAATATGCAAATAGACTTTAAACATAACGGTTGCAAATTTATTGCAAATCTTATTTTATACTTTAGAACTTTTTTTGTATAATAAATGCAAATATACTTTAAAAACAACTTGCATAACAATTGCAAACACATTTAAAAACATATATGTAAGCATTTAAAAACTATTTACTTCATGCTGTAGGTGAAGTCTGAACTTACCCAGACTATACCCTAGCGTTCTCTATTTCGTTCCTTTCTCATTCCTTTTCCTTCTATTGGTCGGCTTCTGTGTCCTAATCATACGACAACCGACTCATTAATTAACTTTCTATTTATCAATCCACTCGATTGATAATTAAATGTAAACATTAACTATTCTTTCCTTTTTACTTGACTTGTACACTATCAGTTTACCCTTTTTCCTTCCCTTAATTTTGTAATCCACTGCGTTACCTTTCGTTTACTTGAACATTTCTTATTAAATCTCTTGTCTCACATGACGGTTACGTTACTCAACATATTACGAAACATTTTTCGTCTAATAACGTTATGCTAAATCGGAGTGTTCGACTCCGTTCCAGCCGTCTCCTTGATAATGACGATTTTACCCTTAATAGGTTTTTCGTCAACGTCGTAACATTATAAAAACCACATAAATCAGTGTAACAATCACTGATCATGTATTTTCATAAAATTTTATGAAAGCATCTATAATTATTTTAAAACAGCTCATACTGTAGGCGAGATTCCTACTTATTAGACTCCGAGCTAAGCAGATCTAGTTGTACCTCGCTGTATCTACACTATGCGAAGCATCCTCTACAGTGCTCCTCGAGTAACCATGAATGGCTAAGAATGCTTCATAGAGATCATACATTGCTTAAAACGTCATTCTGGACTCCGTTACTACAGTATGAATCGTCTCGATTCGTGTACAGTTGGTACCAGATGATTTTCATTGAAGTGAAATTAGCTCAAACAGAGGTCACCATTGCATTCAGAGCATCGAAACAAGCTAGGAGGCTGCCTCGGATCGTCGATCAGAGGTCCGGATCACAAAATCTCAAAGTGGCCGTTTGATAGGCCGTTGACCGGCGTCAATTGGCTCCGTTGGGGGCTGGGCTCAGGCCTACCCCCCCTAATTCAACCCTTCTGAGTCCAATGGTGGTGTCAATTTCTTTCAATTTCCTCCAACCATGCTAATTGAAGCTGCCGTTGATGTCGGGAAGGGCGACTTCGATCTCGGTCGTCCGGTGGTGGCAACCCCAAATTTCCTTGGGCATTTCCTTCTCCGTGGCTCTCTGAGTCGATTGACACCGATGGTGTATGTCACCACAGTCAGAATAGGCAAACTCGATCCCTCTCACAGCGACGCACGATGGGCATGTGGAACTCCAGCCACCGGTGATGGTTTCAAGCAATTGTTTTGTGCATTTTGCTCTTCTCAACCGTCTGAACACGATTCTCTCCTCAATTTTGTCCAACGTCGCTAGAACGGTGAAGTCAAACTCACCTATGGTGATGGCGGCGGGTGTCTTTCGTTCTCTGACTGGCAGCGGCTGTGTCATGAAATTAACGGAGGCATTTTGATCCTCGTCTCACTCTAAGTGCTTTGGTACCAACGGTGTACCATACCGTCATCAGAGGAGGCGGCTCCGATGGTGGCCCGACGGCAAAAAAGGGGATATTCTGTCGAAGTTTTTCTGGCTAAAATCAAGCTAGGAGAGTGATACCATCTTGCTCCTCTCCTCATGCTGAGTCCATAGACACCAAGATCACGTCGATTGGTGGTCGGACGGCGGAGAAATCAGGTCGGAAAGAAATGGGTTTCTCCGTCACTTTGGGCGGCGCGTGTGGCCTCCTCTGGCAGCGTTGTGGGCAGCACGATACCTCGTTGGACTCAGCTAGTCGAGAGCTTTCCAATGGAGTGGGAGATGTCGAAAACGGAGGCCAAAATCTTGTACTGATTTTTGAGGAGAGAAAAAATGTAGAGAGAGAAAATAGATAGAGAGCCGATTTCTTTGAGAGTTTTCCTTTTTTTTTTCTTTTTGCACTTTTATAAAAAAAAAAATTGTGGTCTACATAGTCTAATTTTGTACTACATGACCTTAAACAATCCAATTCCTATACTGCTTTACTTTTGCAGGGAAATTTTCATGCTGCATAACTTTATCAGTGTACTTCTTTACACTGTATTATTCTAATATTATATAATTTCTTGTATTATTATACAATATTTTTTCTTAAGCTATACTTTTTGTCTTAATATAATCTTTAACTTAATGCATTTTTAATACATTAAAAATCTAGGGTGTAACAAGGATAGCTACTTATATGGAGTACTTTATATAGGGCCGGCAATTTCGGACACGGTACGATGACACGATACGAAAATGACACGAGATAAACGAGTTTAGACCGTATGCCTATTAATTGTTCCATAAATGGGTTGGCACGAATAACACGAAAATAAACAGGCTGGATTCATGCTAACATGCTAAACACGCCTTAACACGTTTAATTAAACGGGCCGTAAACATGTTGACACGGCATGGCACGACCCGCCCATTTATAACACATTTAAACTTAAAAATAAAAATACTTAAAATATTTATAGTAAGTTAGTATTAATTAGATATTGTGTTTTTGTTAATTTTCTTTATTGGCTTTTTTAAAAAAAATTAATTGTTCTAATTTTTTTTTAATTTTTAGTTAATTGGGTCATAAATGTGTCATATGCGTGTTATTATCATGTCAACCTGTCACGGCACGTTTAATAATCATGTTAATCGTGTCGTGTCGTGTTACTCGTGACATAGGCGTGTCGTGTTCGTGTTTGCATTTCTGGCACGTTTATTAATCGTGTCATATTTGTGTTCGGGCTAAACGTATCGTGATGTAAACATGCCGACACGAACACGGCACGAACACGATTATTGCCACCTCTAATTTTATACTCTTGAAACTTATCTATATCATATCTATAAACTCTCTATGTATTATTTTAAGGAGCATTTTAATATAAATACTTATGTTATTTATTTTATTATTATTATTATTATGTAATATAACATCCCCAATTTAATTATAAACTATAGTTCAAAAATAATAAAGGACTTAAAAATAAATGATAAACATATCTATTTCTCTTGATATATGTTAGAATAATCTTAAGAAAAAAATACACGGCCCTCCTAACTCAAAATCTTGGCTCCGTCATTGCCCACAATATTCAACCTTTGTCACATAAAGGGAACTACATTTTTTGCCTCTAGCTACCACTAAAATGCAACACTGAAGCATTTGAAGCATAGTAAAAATGCAATAATTTAAAGATTATTGTTTAATCCAGTTTACATGATAAAGTCCATAAAAGCAAAAAATGAGATTTTTAAAGATAAAAATCATGTCATAGCCTTAAATAAAGAAGGAATGATATGAAAATAAGCTGAAAAGCTTAATTGTTGCAAATTATGTTGCAATAAATGTTAAGACAGAAATATAGTTTAAGAAAAATACTATATGATAATATAAAAAATTATACAGTATTAGAGTAATACAGTGTAAGGAAGTATATTGATAAAGCCAGATAGTATAAAAATTACATTGTAAAAGTAGTATAGTGTAGGAATTTGACTGTTTAAGACAAACAATACAGAAATTAGACTGTTTAAGTATAAGCAGTATAACAATAATACTGTTTGGAGAATATGGATGAATAAGAAATACTGTAGTAGCATGTAGAACATATCGGCAATATAAAAAAATATTGCCAGTATAAATTTGGATTGTATGAAGTTAGATAATATTAGAATTACATTATGTGGTGAATGTAAATAAGTATGGGAGGGTGTGGGACCTCACGAATTGTATAGAAAAGAATACCGATAGTATAAAAAAATACTGTCAATATAAATTTAGACTGTATAAAAATATGAGACCTACCATTAGACACTCAAATGGATGAGAACTTGCCACCACACCCTCTTGATGTGAGCCAATCCCACCATGCCAAAATTACCCCAACTTTTTAACAAAGATGACTAATGTTGGTAGTCATCAAATATGGTGAAAAATTACCAAAATACCCTTTGATGTGGTCAATTAAATGTTGCCAAAAATACCCCTTGGGTCAGATCTGCAACCCACCTCTTGTGAGACAGTGGGGTTATTGCCTTGCGAGGACAAATAACGTTACTCAATGACAACGCAACGACAAAATAACAAAATGACAACGAACTATAAATAACAAAATCATTACAATATTTAGAATACATGTATTATTAAGGTAGTATTAATGATAATAGTTTTTGGCGAAAAGAAAACAATGACTAGATAATATTTAACAGATACTCGACACAAAAACTATTTCAATTCAAACAATGAGGTGAAAGTTGAACTAAATTTATAGCATAGATTTAACCCAAAAAAAAAAAAAAAAGAAGCCATGTAAAACAACTTCGAGAAAAATAAATAAATGCGTCCCTTTTTTTTTGGTAACAAAGAATTCATAAAGTAAAAAAAAGAGTTACCACATATATACCTTCTAATGTGGCAGAGCCAGAAATTTCTTTGGGTGCGCGCGCATGAAGAAAAAAAAAATCAAGATGATATTTTATTGAATAAAGACGTAGATATATATTTCATTGTTGAGTTAGGAAACATCTCTAATTTTTCTCATAAAGAGGGCACATCCACATATTCCATTTATTCAGTCAGCTTTATTGCAGTTTTTCTTGCAAAATAGCAGCATGGCTAAAATTTTAAAAAAAAATTATGTTAAAATTTGAAAATTTAAGGGGGACGTATGCCCTACTGAATATATTGTACCTACGCGATTCTACACCTCCAGGAAAATTCCAGTCACATTTGGATGTGATGTATGTGAGATTTTCAAATTCTAGGTCCCTATAAAAAAATATCTAGCCATACGTCTCCACTTTAAAATACCTCCACAAGCAAGCTACTTAATTTGTGTAATTTTTTTTTTTCTGAATGACATTCGTTAAAGCACCAACAAATATGTTCTATAGCTTGTACATTTATTAGTTTTTTTTCTTAAGTTTTGATTGCAGTAATTGCTAATAGAACCCCTCCAGGTATTTAATGGGACAGTATCCCCGTCAAAAGGTGGAAAAATCCTTCCGCCCTCCAACCAATTATATGCGGGGTTAGAATTCTGCAACTTATGAGAATTAGTCAAAGGTCAACAAAATGTATTTTGTTAGAGGAACAATGAAGGATTTAGGCCACATTAATAAAGTAATAAAAACTAGTAGGTCAAAATTTTAAAAACTTTAATTAATAACCTCTTAAGATAAACTCATTAAGTAAAATATCAAAAATATCCTTCGACTGAGAACTGCAACAAACACAACAGAGCTCCTCTCTCTCTCTCTCTGCTATCCTGGAATGATGGAAGCTAGATGAAATGAAAAACTATATGATGTCTAATTAGTCATATAAACAACTGAAACTACTCCAAACCATACCCCAAATTTTCTTTCTAACGGGAGCTGAAAGAGCTCAAAAAGCCATGAGCTATGCAGAGCGTCGTCAAGATCTGCATAAATCTTCGTGAAACTTTTTCCGTCAAAATCTTCTTTCATCAAATTTCTGCATAAATATGATATATAATAGGAGCATTTGTATAATATGTAGTGTTTCAGTCCATCCGGGTGGAGCCATCACCCATCAAATTTCAACCATTCAGATCATCTAAATGGCTGTGGATGCATTAAAGGGTATGTAATTTGGTGGGCCACTAGCAGCAGTAGTTATTCGGTTGGTCTAGTAAGGAGCTTTTTGATTGCTAAAATGAAAAGTTATATTTATAGCCATTAACCCAATTGTGTCCGAGTCAAAAAGAGTAAAAAAGAGGCTAAAAAGCACAAGCCTAGTGTTGCAAGAACAGGCCGACCCGATCTGTTCTCCTTAGGCCCACACGGGCCGCGGGTCGGGCCGGACCGGCCCATGAATTTTGTGGGTCGGGTCAGGCCGGCCTATATTAAAAATAACTTGGCTTGGCCTGGCCCGTGGGCCAATTTTATATTGGTCGTGCTAGGAGGTGCCGTGGGCCTTGTCGGCCAGTGCCGTGGGCCATGCCGGGCCGTGCGGTGGGCCTTAAATGGGCCGGCCCATTTTGGCCCATCATGGGTTTAAATGGGCCAGCCCATCTAAGCATATAATTTTCAATTTTTTATTTTTAAATTTTTAAACAAGTTAATAAATATAAAAGTTTAAATAGTTAAGAGAAATATAAAAAAAGGATATTTTATTTACGATTGTCTCATTAAAAACCTTTCCAAGGAAAACCCAGTGGGACAAAACCTTGGCAAGAAAAAAAGAGTACAATCGAGATAATTATACATTAGATGTTTACAAAATTACTAAAAACAAAAAAAAACATAAAAAAATATTGTTCATAATTAATTACAACGTATTACTCCAAGTGGGAGTATCAGAAATGTCCAAATTTTCAAAGTCATTAACCCAATCATCTTGAACTTCTTGGCTTCTTCTACGAGCATCCTCCCAATCTTTGACGCATATTACTGCTTCCAGAATATCGTCACTCATTCGTGCACGCCGTTCATCAAGTACTCTACCACTGCAACTAAATACTTGTTCACTTGCAACTGTGGATACTGGTATGGTTAGTATATCACAAGCTATTTTAGAGAGCACAAGAAAAGTTCTTAATGATGATCTCCAAAATAACAAAAGATCAAACTTATTGAAATCATAACCACCACCTTGCTCATTGAAAATGAAAGCCATAAAATTTGTTTACAGATAGTTTTTCAATTCACTGCGTGTTGAAGATGTAGACGATGCACCGAAACCAAATCCGGTGTAGCTAATCATACTTGCCCATGAAGAACCATGCGGTATAGATGTAGTATTTGCTAAAGGTGCAGGGGATATTGTTTGGCCTCCTCTATATTTTTCATTATATGCAGTTAATATGTTGTTAACTTTTGCTTGCACATTTTAAATGGTTATGATGTCAGAATACACCCTTAATTTTTCCCCTATACCCTTAAGCAAATATTCAACACCAGCTAATTTAACTCTCTGATCCAATACAGCGACTATGCAATACAAAGGTGGAACACGCTCCTAATATTTTTTGAATTTTTGTTCCATGAACTCAACAGATTTCCTAAACATGTCAAAATCTCTATGCATATCGAAGGTTGCAGCAATGTCGTACAACTTATGTAATGCATGAGGAGAGGTAGGATAGTACACACCTGAGAGTTGGAGAGTGGCTTCATAAAAAACCTTTAAGAAATTGTAAAAGCATGAACCAATTTGCCAATCAAATTCTTGAAGCGGCTCAGTTGGATTCTTCAAGTTGTAATACGCAGTTATGAACTCTTTGTATGGTAGGCATGCATTCAGCATCAAATATGTTGAATTCCACCGGTGTCCTATGTCAGTTGGAAGTTTTATGGGTTTCATGCTTGCTCTCTTGCAAAGCTTATCAAACTCTTCAATTCGAGAGCCAGAACTTGCTATGTAACCCAAGGCCATTCGAATATTTTCCAAATAACCTTGAAAAAATTTCATGCCATCTTGAACACACAAGTTAATAATATGACAAGCACATCTTTGGTGAAAAAGTGTTTCACCATGTTGTGGTTTCAATGTTGTTTTGAAAATGTTAATAGCAGCAGTATTAGCAGATGCATTATCAAATGTGATGCTCAAAATCTTTTCTTTAATGCCATAAAAATAAAAAACTTCCACGATGACATCATGAATGGCCTTGGCATCATACGGATAAGGCATTGATCGAAAAACAATTAATCTTTTTTGAAAAGACCAATCTTTATCCACATAATGTGCAATTACACAGATATAACTAGTTTTGGTACGGCCTTCCCACAAATCAAATGTGCATGCAACAGATGCAGTGAATGAATTAAATTCAGTTACTAACTTTTCCCTCATTGAATGAAAAACTTTCATGGTGTCAGCTCTTGTGGTAGTTCTTGAAACACGCCTATATTGTGGATTATAAGCATTTTGAATGTACTCCTCAAAGGCTAGATCATCAGCAAGACTAATTGGTTATTGAGCACTAGCCAAATATCTAGCATGTGTCAGCTCAAATGTGCATGCAACATATGCAGTGAATGAATTAAATTCAGTTACTAACTTTTCCTTCATTGAATGAAAAACTTTCATGGTGTTAGCTCTTGTGGTAGTTCTTGAAATACGCCTATATTGTGGATTATAAGCATTTTGAATGTACTCCTCAAAGGCTGGATCATCAGTAAGACTAATTGGTTATTGAGCACTAGCCAAATATCTAGCATGCCATTCTTTAGCTCTTTGTTGGTTATATGACCAATTGGTAACACTACCATCAGGGCCAAATTGAAGTGTTTGTTGACGACAATCAACACCACCTACACCATGCTTAGCTTCTCATTTTTTGCGATGCCTCTCTAAATGACCAGTGCTAGAAGAGGATTTACCTGTGTAGTCTTGTTTGCATACTTTGCAAATTGTGCGCTCTTCTGTTACACCATGCTCGTTTGTACGTGTTACGAGATCAAAGTAATTCTAAACTGGTAAAGTTTGTTGAATTTTCCTTTTGCCCTTACGAGTGACTTCAGAGGAGCCATCAACTTGAGATAGCAAGTCAACTCTAATTTCTTCCAATGGATCATTAAATTGTTCTTCTTTGTTGATCACCAAATGTGAAATGTTGGCTCTCCCTCTATGTGATGATGCCATAGCTTCAATAAAAAATAACAATAAATTAACGTAACATAAAAATTAAATAAAATAATTACACAATAAAATTAACTTATAACAATACAAAATTAATGAACAAAAAATGAAATAAATTATACCTTCAAGTTTTTTTTCCTTTCTAAAGAACTCTAAGTAATCTAAAAAATAAGACAATACATAAGATCTTAAAAGTTTGTTGAATGAGTATCTTTGTGAATGTTCTACGTTTATTTATAGGTAAAAAAAAAGTTTATTTTTTTATATTTTTTTATTTTTTAAGTCTTTTTTTATTTTTTTTTCTTTCAAGTGTAACTTGATTAGACAATTCGCTGAAGACTTAACGTCTCAGCCTTGCACATTGCAGGCCTTCCTTCTAAGCCTCTATGTTAGGCCTGCCCCTTTATAATTACATAGGGGAATCTAATGCCATGTTCACTCACGGGTGAATATGGCATGCATAAATTATATAATATTTAATTCTTATATGTATTAAATATTATATATATATATATATTAAATGTATAGTATTTTGATGTGATAATACATGACCTATAGACTCAATATCTGATTCTTAGCTTTGCTTCTCCAAAGCAAAGTATGCCTTATGTAAAAAAACTAAACTACCCCTAGGAAAAATAAACTTGCATATAAAATTTTTGCCCAAGGAGCTCCGCCCCCTACAACCCCCTGGAGGGGGGTTTACCACCCCTCTTCCAACCCCCATGTCAACCTTATCGCGAAGGTCGATCTGCATACAACCTCTGTGTAGGGGCAATCTGCGTCAGGGTAATAATTAAGCTCCACACATACTAATAATGCCTACAAGAAAAAAATTAAAAAAATGCAAAGAAAAAAAAAGAGCTTGTCAGGCCTATTGCAATGTGATGTGCATGGAGGATCTAATGCTATGTTCACTCACCAGTGAATATGACATGTATATATATTATTAATATTTAATTCTTATATGTATTAAATAATATATATATTAAATATATAGTATTTTGATGTGATAATACATAACCTATAGATTTAACATCTGATTCTCAACTTTACTTCTCGAAAGCAAAGCATGCCTACAAGGAAAAAAGTAAAAAAATAAAAAGAAAAGAAAAGAAAAGAAAAAGAACTTGGTCCTTACAATGGGCTGGCCCGCCCTAGGTCGGTGACTGGCCCATTGTGGGCCGGGATGGGCTGGCCCATTTGTGGGCCTAGACGGGCCGGCCAGGCCCGGCCCAGGCCTAGCTCGGCCCATGATTTTCCATAGGCCGTGCCGGGCCGGCCCATGGGCCAACATATATTGGCTCAGCTCAGCCCACAAGTATTTATGGGCCGTGCCGGGCCATGAATAGTGCCAGCCTAGCCCATCACTGTAGCAGGATGGGCTTGGGCAGGCCTACAGGTCCCGGCCCATTGTTGCATCTCTACACAAGCCATCGGTTTTTTTTTATCTTATTTTTTATTATTATTATTATTCTTAGAAAAGCTTTCGCTACATGTGCGCCCCGAGGTGGGGGTCAGGGAGTTTTAGATGAATAAAGAAAAGAGTATAAATATACGTAAAAAATAAATAAATATCATCGAAATAAATAATAACATCGGCGGTCACCATCACGTGAATGCCACGAAGGTAGGGCCGAGATCCTATTCTTATTCACCATCACGTGGATGCTTACCACGAAGGTGTGTAGATGAATAAATAAATTATAATATCAATAATACAAAATCATTGAAATTCATCACAAATCATCGTCTCTAAGATAAATTAAAATATACTATCAACAAAGACGAAAATGACATCAACACTGGGACAAATCGTACAGTACACGCATCATACCACAGTTTTAAAAAGAATACCATTTCAATCCAAAGAGCTAGGTTCCGATCCTGGGCCCATCCTTCCTCCTCAACCTTGAAGTGGGGTTTTTAAAAAAAACAGGAAAACGTGAGCGGAAGGCTCAGTAGGATAATTAGTTAAAAACAAGTTATTTAAAAATAACATTTATAGATAAAATATCATTGATAATCTAATCTCAATATCTTAATAAAAATCAATTAGTACTTACTTAAATAAAACTTGACAAACATCACCATACGGGTTTTTGGAAATCCGAAAGGAATATCGAAATTCAATTCTTCAAAATCAATCACCAAAATCATTCTTAAAGGAAACATTTAAAAAATAAACTTTGGCCAAATAATTTAAAAGGGGCTACCAAAGAAAGGGATAGTAATATCCTACCTCATTAAAATCCAATAACGTAAGCTCCAAATAAAATCCAACGTATGCTCCACATACGTTCAAAACCTTAAAAACTGTATTTAAGATCATAAATCATATTTAACAAATATCATTATATTAATTTAATTATCAGTGTGCCTTTAACTCAAAATAATCATAACCCAAAAATCATAATAATTTTTTTAACATTTCGGAATCATCAAACATTGAAAACCGTAGTAAAAACACAATTTTTCCAAGTCCACAGTCGGTCTGTCGAACACCCTGAACCGGCCTGCCGAACTGCACAGTTCGGCCTGCCGACCAACCAGGACCGGCCTGCCGCACTTTTCTCAGGTTTGGCCTGCCAACCAGATGAATCCGGCCTGCCGAACCTTTGAATCCGGCCTGCGACAGGCCGAACTGAAAAAATATAAGGACCCGAGGCTTCGAGTCTCGATCTCCCCAAGCTCAAAATTCAAATTTAAAACCTGTTTTTCAATTCCCAGATCATGAAAATCATATATAAAGCATAGAAAACCATAATAGAACACATTTAAAGCATTTTACCCAAATTTAAACTCAATTTCACCTTTGATTTGAAAATCAAAGAAAAATACAAAAACTTGATTAATTCAGTTTTTGTTCAAATAAAGCTTAGATTCATTGTAAAACAAGTCCTATAAGCTTAGATTGAACATTATCTAAGCTCATCAAAGCTCGGATTGCAAAATGCAAAGAAAATTGAAAAATTGAAAAAGTTTTGAAATTTTGAAAACTAACCTTGATTCAATTCTTGAATCGTGTTTGTGGTTGCTCAATCACGTTTTCAAGCCTCCAATCTGCTAAACCGAAGCTTGGGCTCGATTTTGAAACCAAAATTTTTGAGAGAATGAGAGAAAGAAAGAGACGGTGAGAGGGAAAGAGAGAGGCGAGTGAAAGAGAGAGAGTGATCGTGAAAAATGGGAAGGGAAAGGAAAAAAAAAGAAGAAGAAATTGAAAGGCTCAATGGCATTTTCGTAAATATGAGAAAAATGTGGGGTAAAATGTCATTTGATATTTTTAACATTGAAATTCAAAATTTCAAATAGGACAAATGCAACAAAATCTTTAAATGACTAAAATTAATAACAAAATTTACACTGGCACACTTAATAACTAAACTTAACATAACTAACCTTACTTTGAAATTTAAGGACGTTATACTACAGGACAGTGGTTTTGAAGCAATGGAAATTAATCTAAATACAAGCTTAAATTATTGTTAAATTATGATTAACCATAAGTCACAACTTAGAAATTTTTTCTTCTTATGAATAACACAATTATTTGTGATCTTGTTTCCAAACAGTAAAAATCCGATAACTTAAAAAATTTGCTAATAAAAAGCCTTTTAATTTAAAAAAAAAATTTAACATTTTGGTTCAATTTAGTAACGTTTCCTTTTTAATTTTTATAAAAAAAAAAAGACGTTCTCTTATTTTTGCTTTCAGTAAAAAAAACTTTTTGAGTCTATTTTTTAAAACAAAATATCACGTTCAACAACAATGGCTTTAAACATATTCCTTTAAAAAATAAAATACGTCGGAAGTGCGGTTTGGCATGAGCGTCAAATAATTATTCAGTCCACAGGTAGCATAAGTTATGATTTGTGCTTCTAATATGACTACCCATCTGATTTCAAATTTGTTAAACTAACTCAAAAACTATATTCTACCTCGTTAAATTAGGCTAAATAAATCAATTTCAGTTGGTAATCCTATAAATTTCACACAAAAAATTTGAAGTAAAAAAAAATTTTGTAGTTTTTTTTTTTTTTTTTAAAAAAAAAAGATACGTTCCTATTGCACAAATGTTCCGTCTCCATGTTCTAATGCTACCTCATGTTAGTCAATCTCACATCCGTACAATTACTTTAATGCCCTACATCAAATAAGAAAACTACATTAATACCAGGTCACCCAAAGAAATCAACTGGCAATTGCCTGTTGATGTCATAGATCATCATCTTACATCCCATACAAGTATAGGAAAATTGCATCAATTAATACAATTTTAATTTTAATATAAATAAATATATATTTTTAAAAATATTTAAGTACATAAGATTTTTATAATCATTTAATCTTTTTAAATATTTAAATTTTTAATTTTATCTTTTTTTTCTTCATTTTCTTCTTCTTTTTCTTTTCATTTTTTATTTTTTGTTATCTCGTTGTCACTTTGTGTTTTTCTCTATGTCATTTTATACAAAAATAAATTTTATTTTAATTTAAGTGGGTTATAGAACATTGTTACATTTTTATCTATTTATTTTTATCATCATTAAATAATATATCCACATGCCATTTAACTACTTCACAAGAAAACAAACTATTAAACATCAAAATCCCCAAGACACATGGCCGGTGTAAAATCCACCGGGTGGATGTTGGTAAAATGTTTGTCTGTGTAGGAGGCATACGGTGCTTATCCACCTAATAGTTAGGATGTCCAAACATTTACTTTATAGCCGTTGATATGTTTATGGACGGCTATGATGCTTTGAGGGATAAGGTTTCGAACTCTTCACTTATTGCCTGAGCTACCCAGTTAATTGCACTTTAATGCTTGTAGGATAACGACATTGTGTTTAGTCTCTTCTCTAGCTTTAGTAATTTTTTATGCATTTATTGATTTTTTTTTTCTATATTTCATTTGAAACAAATGTCCATCCTCTTCTCTAGTCATAAGGCTCCCCTTAGAGGAAAGAATTTGAAGAAAGGGACAAAAAAAAAATTTGAATTGAGTAAATGACTTTTTTTAAACCAAAAAATACGTTTTTTTGTACAGGTAAACTGTCTTAATTTTTTTAAAAAAAATAAGAAAAATGACTGTAGCAGGATAAGAAACCTCAACATGATATATAAAAAAAAAAACTAAAACCGTTTTGATGTCTAAAAAGCTTTTTTTTTAATGCCAAAAACTGTCCAAAAAAAATGATCATTGACCCAAAAAAAATTTTCTCAAAAAAGTCATTTTTAAAAATCTAAGGTGTAGTGAAATATAGGGTTCATAACGGGAAAACAGAGTAATTACCCCTTCGATGCCAATTGATCGCGAAATCAAGAGGCCCCATAGTTACCCTTTCGATGGCTGAGATTTCGTTATTGACGCTGTGCATTTTCATCTTCGGTGAGAGGTCCCATGGATATACATATTGTTTTGTAGATTACTGAAAATTCATTTATTTTTTCTTTGCGTGCGTTTTCTATATCTTCTTCAACCATATGTGCTCTTCTTTTTGCCCAAGAATCTCTCCAATAGTTTCTTTATTTATATTTTCTGCTTCAGTAAATTTTCTTTTCCCCACACCATATAGTATATTGGTGCCGTTGATTTGCCCCTTTATTTTTTATAGTTTTATTACATTTATTTTTCTTCCTCAAGTGTTCTTTGCTTCTCCTACAGAATTACGCTTCTGCGTTTATCCCAATTGGTAGCTCCATTTTTACCAACCCCTTTGTTTTCATAGCTGCTTGTAAACAAATGAACAAGTAGGAAATACCGGTGACCAATATTTATTAAACTTAATGTAGAAAATTCTAAAATGGTGATCCTGAGAGATGTCGAAAACAAACAATGAGTTCCTGGATTAGGCATTTGGGCAAACAACAAGCATGCAAGATTTAAACCGAGGAAACATGAAAGTATTCGTTCTTAAACACCAACACTGACAACATCAAACATTGATATTTTGAATTAACCGTAGAACACAAAATTAAAATTGAAAAAAAAGAAAAAACAGTAGTAGAATTGAAGCAACTAAGAGGGAGTAGAAAAAAATGTTGAAGTTTGATTTCTGTTTCTTACCCTTTTTTTTTTTTTAATTATTTGTTAGAGCATTGATAAACTTCGAATAGGATGCAAGAAAATGTAGTTTGATTTTTACCTATCAATCGAAAAAGTTTTTATACACTCGATTGTTGTCGCAGAACTGAGCTAAAATGTCGAAATCATCATATGGATTAAATCCTTTAATATAATCTATATAACACTACATATATCACTACTGAGTATATATTTCCTAACCTATATCTCATATTTTTCATGTGCACAACATTTCTACCACAAGCTATTTGAAATTGCATAGGTAGCATCACTATTATCATTTTACATATCAATAATACATCAAAAGGTTTGAAGGTTATATGTTTCTATTGTTTGTTCATTTCAAACAAAGATCTCAAATTCTGTCTTCATTTTTGGTATCAGAGCCATTCTCTTGTCTTGTTATTAAGTTTCCTCTTATTCAATCACTATAAATTATAGTTCAAGTTCTAGTTTTCATCCTTAAATACCTTCTACTTCCCTTTCTCTACCTCTCACTCCTGCAATTAGAAAGTCTACGTCCTCTAGGTTCAAATATCTTTATGAGATTTCCTATCTACCAGATGGAAGTAAAATAAATTCTGAGTCTTTTCCTTCGATAAACCTTACCATGCTTTTATGAAAACCACAGACCCTCTTACCAGATCAATAAAATCCCTCATTCGTCACTCCCCTAAATCCCCAAAAGAATACGTCTAAGCCTCAAGATTTAGCCAGTGTCAATTGCTTGTTTTATCACATGAAGAGATGGTTACCCTTCAAATGCCATATGAGCTCCCTCCTCAGTGGCTTTCACAAGGTTACAACCACATCCATTTTGGCGCCATAAGACTAGCACTCACTTATCATGCTAGAAAAGGCCCCCCTATCTGTGCCAGAATTGACTTTCTTGACACAAGGCTGAAAAAATACCAACAAGCTAGCATAGCCACTATAGAGACTACCCTAAATGCAGGAACCGTAATTATTAGGTTTTTCCCAACTTTAATATGTCTCTAAAGGACAACAATTACTTGATGCCCTAAAGGTCCAGGTTCAAATAGTGGGAGTTGACCAAGATCCAAACTCCATTGGATCTACTCTTCATTTCTAGATGGCCTACAGACTTCAAGATCATGCCCTTGACCTCGTTTTACCAACATCATCTAATGCCTTGATGATCAAGGTAGACTTTGATCAGGTCCCAATGTGCACTCATATCCCATGACAGATTCCCACGGAGGAATTGAAGAAGCTATTGCAAAGCTTGTGGATCACAAACTGCGAGAAGATGCATCAACCACAACCTACTATCCAAATAAAAGAACTAAAGTATGAGAAAATGGAAGATGGCAGCACCCAAATGACGTTTGACAGAAAGAAGGTTCAACCGTCTAACTGTTTTACTACTCAATACATGATGATTGGCGTCACTCCATCTACTAGCAACATAAATAATATCCTTTTATGGCCAAGGCAATCCAAATTATGCCTTCAAGTCATCCATAGGACATTGCTACTGGGATGTATGCAGTTGTCCAGATTTTATGAGGGAAGATGAAGAAGATATCCAGAGAAGTAGGAGACAAAGCTCAGGACGAAGGCTAAAACAACGTCTTTCAAAAAAGGACAAAGGAGTTGGACTACTTGGCCAGCCCTCAGGCAAGTTCGCCTCAGAACATTTTGGCCAACCACTTGTTAGTCCTTCAGAATGGGATGATCCTTCTCAAAACCCTCCATTAAATCCACCAGCTCCTCCGACTTCTCAAATGTTGCCATGCTATAAGCAAGCCTAGAAATGGATGCATGATCATGGAGAGCACTTCTAATCTGTTCCACAAATTTTCATGATGAGCCCTACAGACTATGACAAAGACTTCCCTCCTATAAAAGGTTTTTAAAACTAAAAAGGAATCATCTTTCATCAGCCTAAGGTTCCAAACTTGATCGCCAGAGAAGCTGATGGTTCAACAAAAAAGGTTTCTCCTGCTGAAGCAATCCTAAATTGGCAGTATGAGAATATTATTTCTCAAAACAAAATTCTTAAAAAGATTGAAACCCAAACAGCATAAGCGATAGCCAATATTCAACAGATTGAAGACTCTATCACTGCTAGGCTATCAACAAAAATTCAACAAACCTATGAAGAACTGATGGCTCTCATCAAGACAAATACAGTACCAATGCAGATTTTCTTAGCAAAAGAAAAGGAGATGAAAAGCCTTAAAAACCAGTATGCAGCCTTAAAGCAACAAGTCCAAGAGCAATCAAAGCATGCAACATCACTAGAGGCTACACCTTGGACGTTTACAACTATGGCAAAGGAACCACAACCATTGATCTAGTCCATTCCAAGATCAACATCTATCCTCCATCTTAAGAAAATATTAGAAGAAGAGGATAAGATAAAGAGAATAAAGGCGAAGGCAAAAGCCAAAGCAGTAGTTGAAGCTAAACTTGATCCACAACCAAGAGAAAAGTCTGAAGACCAGCTTATGGTCCAAAAGACTACTAATCCCTTGTCTCAGATTTTACAAAAACAGTGCCTCAATAATCTTCCCCAACTAACAATCAATAAAGAAGGCTCTGAAGAAAGTGGTCTGGAAACATCCTTAGATTGGACATCAGGAGAAGAGTTGACATCCGAAGAAGAAACAAGTGATGAAGAGCCTCCTCTCTATTTTATGGCACAACCAACTAGGACTGAAGAGGATGGACAATCAAGTATCACATAGGCACAACCATACGAAGAAGAAGAGGAAGGAGAACATGAAAACCCATCTCGAGAAGACAATACAGTAAACAAGTCCTCCAAGTTTCATACCTTTACTCTCGATGATATTCCTCCCAGCCAATGGCATGTCAGATTCTAGGAATTTAAGGCATGGCTCCAACACCACGTGAAGTTTGAGTCAGCCATAATGAAAAGAAGATTCCCATCTAGCCTGGCTTTTGTTTTATTTAATAATGCGTGTACTCATTTAGCTTTTCCGAGTAAGCTTTGTCTTTAGCTTTGTTAAAGTAATGTGTGCTGAGTCAGCCTTACATTTTGCTTTATGTTATTATTGGTTGTGTGTATTGTGATCTTATCATAAAAGAGTTCTATATATAGAGAACTCAGCCTCCGTTGTAATCAGACTATATGCTATCGTGTAAACATGATCTTATTCATCAAATATATCTTCAAACAATCATAATTTTTTAAAAAAATTGCATGACTACTTCTAAAAAACAATGCTTTTTGTGAAATTTGGGGTCTCCATATTAGTGTAATACAACGGCTATGTTATATTCTTTTCTATAACAAAATAACAACATATGAGGCTCAAAAGTACACAATGTTATGATGAACATATCATATTTGTTATTAAGCTATTAGTAAATGTTACCTTGTTGTACATCCAAAAAGTGTCTGTTGAATTATCCACGAAAGAGTTGGTAAATCATAAAGGAAATTTCACATTTGGGGCAAGGTCTTTGTTCAAATTACGATAAAACCAGGTCCAAACCAGCCTTTAACCTCCAATGGTCCGTCACTTCAACGTGGAAAAGATATTAAAAATGCTAATTGCCATCAGCAAAGACCCATAACTCAAAGCAACAATTGTACAAAGCTAATAAAGTTGCCAAATAAGGTATCGACGGTCCGAACCGCGGGACCATGGCGCATGCCTATATATATGCATATATTGTGTAGAATGTATTCAAACAGAGGAAAGAGAGAGAGAAAGAAAGATTGGAAGATAGAACAAGAGGGAAGAAAGCGTACAGAGAGGTTGTGTGCCATGCGAAAGGGTAAAAATGTGAAACTAATTTCTTTACAATTAAAATTGACCTATCTAATAATATTTGTAAAAATGCTATTTATTTTTAAATGTTTTTAAAATTAGTTTATTTAGTATAATTTATCTTTGTTAAAATTGTTTCTGTTGTCAATCATAGGCATGGAAAGCATGAGTAATATACTAGATTATCACTAGTATATGAGGTAGTAATACCGCAAGAATCAATTATCACTTCACCAGCAGCCGATGTTCTCTACCAAACTACCACCGGTAATCTACTAACCTCGCCTTCTTAAGCACAAATCAAAGGGATGTCTATAATGCAAATTGCCAAAGTAATCCGGTAGGTTAGCCTTGCCAAAGCAACGGACATGTCTGTTGTAATAGTTATGTTAATTCAGAAATAAATCTTTAACAAACACAGAGATACCTTTACAAATAAAGAAGTACCTTTGTGTAAATGGCTGTATGGTTTGAACCAGTTATATTCATTCATGAAATGGCTCTTATGTGTCTATATAAACTCCAAAAATTTACAAATTTTATATCTTGTCGTAGAACAAAATATTATATTATGTTCAAGTGCTTTTTGTATCTTAGGGTAATTTGTTGTAAAGTCTTCAGCAAACTTTAAGAAGTGAGGGCAAGCAAAACCTTTAAAGAGAGTATTTATACATATCTCAAACACTCTCTCATTTTGTAAAAATTCATATCCTGTATTCTCTCGAAACACTGAAATTTGTTCGACATCATCACCGCGTGTTGGTCGTCTCGGCTTGACTAACAAGATTCATCACTGATTATGTTGCCTTCTCTGCACAAGTCACTAGTCCATCTTTGATCATGGTTGCCAGCGCCAACAGCCACAGTAAACTAGTAGATTACGATTGTGATGTATGACCCAAATGACTTGCCGTTTAAGGTTATTTTATTCAATTGTATTATTTGGTTTATGGTTAGTTTTGTGTCGTTCATGTGTTGTACTGTTGTTCCAGTCTTTTATTGCTTGTCGTTTTGGGGTTGCTGATGGGTCTCGGTTGGACGCTGTGTTTTAGCAGTTGTCTTTTTTTTCCATAGTTTTTTTTTTTTTTTTTTGGGTTGAAGCCTAGGGTAGATATGATATTGATTTTTTTTTTAAAGAAAAAAACAGATGGGAAATTTGGATTGTCGGTTCATGCTAGAAGTTGAACTAGTAATCTTGTAGCAATTTAAATTTTATAAGAAAAAAACTATTATGTAACTAGTTTAAATTAAAATTTTCTTGGTTTGAATCAATGAACCAAATGTCACTAGAGTTCTCTCTTCAAACGTGCCTTTAAATACATGGATTTGGCTTCTCATTGAGCTTGTTATTGCGTCAAATTACTACCCATAATCTACCAAATTGATTGATGGAAAGATTACCAGATCAATTTTTGGGATCAACAAAAAAATTATAAAATTATGATCAAATTTAGTCATTTAATTGCCAACGAGAGTTCTTCTAAAACGAGTTTTATTAGGTTATGATATAGATTCTGAATTTTCGTCAAATTTGTTCATGAGTAGATTGGATTAAATTTGGACATAAAATATATCTGATAAATTTTTAATTTTTTTTGTTGGTTACTAACTTATCAAAAAATTATACTATTTAATTTATTCTTCACAATATATACACACTATCTGCTTTTTTTTCTCCCCAAAATTTTTAGTATACTGTTGCTAAAGGCTTTGGACCATTGTCAAGAAATAAGTCCAAAATTTACGAAAACTTATGTTGGACATCTTGTACGAGACTTCTGCACTTTTAAAAAATATATTTATTCATGTCATATTTAAAAAGATTATACTACACTACTACATATTATATTAAGTTGTATTACACTAAATCATGTGTGGCATTTATAAAAATAGTTTTAAAATATGATATTCATGAAAATTCCCACATTTGTAAAGGTTTAATAAAAAGTAAAAACAAGTGTATCTTGGTTGGTACAAGTCTTTTGTCGAACTGCTTGTATATAGTTACCTTGGAAGGAAATAATCTAATAATAATTTTGCATCTAACTACTATTAAATGTAGAATTCAAATCTCGCATCTCAGGTTAAAAAAAAAAAACCATGCTTTACCTTATTAAAATATTTTAATTTTTAATATAATTTAGGATTCGTTTAGTATCATTTTTGTTTTTTGTTTTTTAAATAGAAAAATAAAAATATTTTCTCTTGTTTTTATTTTTCATTTTTTAAATAAAAAATATGTTCGCTACCTCCTATTTGTTTTCTATTTAAAAAAATAGAAAGCAAAAAATATGTTTGATAGCAAATTTTGTCATATTTTTTAAACAAAAACAACAATATAGTTGATTTGAACTTGACTTATCGAAAAGATGGGACGGGATAGGAATGACGGCCCGAGTCAAGGTCGAGGTCAAGTCGAGATTTGTTCGAAGGTTGGAGTTGGGACGAACTCAGTTGTCGGGGTTAGGCCGACAAACCAGAGTCGTTGTTGGGGTCGAGACTACAAGCCGAACACCCGTCAGAGTCATTAAAACACGACAGGCCTAATGATAAAATTTCTAACACTTATTCAATGCAAATACAACATGCGTTTAAAAAATAAATACAAAACATTGAACTCAAGCCACTAATAATTGAAAAAAAAAAAAAAAAGCATTGAAACTTGAGAAGCACACCAAAAATGAAGAAAACGAAAACCACACTTGAGTTAAAATATTGAAAACCAAATGAAAAACAAGAACTCACTCATAATAGCAATATTAAATTGCATTGCAACATGCTCTTTTCTCTTTCTCTCACTTTGTGTGTCTGTGTTCTATTATTCTATTGTCGTTTATGACTCTGTTAATATGTGTTTGTGGAAGGTACAAGCTAATCCTCCTATGGCATCGTCTGATCTCGACTTCGAAATCTTGCGTGCCGACGGCGAGAACCATCTCAAACGCAGTTAGGAACCGACTCTCCCACGCCAATCTGTATCCCACGGCCGCCACAATTACATCACGGAGCCTCACCATTTTTCTGCAAAACGTGTCGTTTGCCCGCCGACATGTTGCTCTCTCTCACGAACCCCCCTGCTGTGGAACTACAGCATCATCGACAGCTTCTGGCGCTGCTTCCCCAATGGCGGCGACGAGTATCCCCTGTAAACGAGGCCGTTATACGAATCTCCACCTCCCAAAGAAGAATAGATTGAAGATTTCACGCCAAGAATGGAGTCGGGGAGAAAATTTGGGAGAACTCAAGTTTTCTCCTCCATTTCTCGAGAAACAAACGCAAAGAGGTAAAGCACAAAGAGGAGAGAGAAGGGAAAGAGAGAATAGGAGAGAGACGAGAGAGGACTAAGATGAGTCGATTAAAAAATTTGTTTAAAAAAATTTTGAAAATAAGGATTTTTTGTTTTTCAGAATTTTAAAAAATCTGATAATTGATTTAAAAAACAAAAAACAGAAATAATTTTAACGAATGTGTTTTGCTCTCCCTGTTTCTCTTATTTTGTTTATAAAAAAACAAAAAACTGCTTAAAAAACTATATCCAATAGGCCCTTAGATAGTTCACCAAATCATCAAATTCTTGTAATTTACCTATGATAATTACAAACTTTTTATTCAACATTGGTATTGAAAAGTTCAAACTGCAAACAATCAAATTAAATGCATACCACCGCAACAAATTGTCACTTACCCAACTCTAATTAGACGACAGTTTAATGCAAAACCATCCCGACAATTATTAGAATTAAATGTCGCGCGCTTTAAATGATGGTTTTGGAGAAACCATCATCTAGAGTTACACAATCCCATCTTGTCGAAAAATCAAACCTAATCTCTCTCGCTCTCACTCTCCTTCATTAGCTCTCTTAATGGCACGATTGACCTCCCTCTTTCTCCCCCCCATCGTCGTCGTCTCTCTTTCTGTCGTCGAGCCCCTAGTCCCATCGTGAAGCCCCACCGCAAACACCACTTACCACCGTTGTCCTCTTCTCTCACTCTCTTTCAGCCTTGTCGCCACTACCAGTCGTTACGCTCCGTCATCACCACAAACCTCTGCTAGTTGCCACCACTACAACCCGTCGGTTGAAAGCCTCGGTCGCCACCTCGAGCAATCTAAGCCCAAAGGTATGTCTTTTTTTCTCTTTTGAATTTTTTCATGCTTATTTTAATAGGAATTTGAGATGAATTTGGTTATTTTCAAGACTTTAGATGACAGTTATTTTCAAGAATTTAGACAACGGTTTTCTATGAAATTGTTGTAATTAGTGTTTAGGTTTTTCTTTAGTTTTTATATTTAGAATTTGTGAATGGACACATTGTAATTAAGGCTTGGTAAATTGTTTCTATGTTAATTTAACCTTAATTTTAATTAGTAGTTTTCTAAGTTTTAGTTTTATAGGTTAGTTTTAACATTATTAGTTTTTATATATGAGTTTAAATTTTATAGTTTATTTTTGTTATCATTGTATTTTAGTTTCATATATATGATTATATATATATATATATATGTTGGTTTTGAAAATTTAATATTTGTTTTTGTTTTAATTATATGCTAGTGTTTGCGTTATTATTAATTTTAATTATATGGTTTTAATTAAATGTTTGTTTTAAATCCAATTATATGTTTGTTGCAATTATAAGTGTAATTGTTTAAGAATATTTCAAATGTCGGACAACAAATTCGTTGATATAGAGGGGAAATGATTGGAGAATGCCGCAACCCGAACTTTTGAATTGTTCCTTAATACGTTACTTACTTAGATAGCTATAAAATTAGAAAATATTTTTATACTATATACATAAAACTATTTATTTTACATATATTATTACAACATAATTTCCAAAAGAGTTTAGACTTCCTACTTATTTTACATCACATCTCATATCATACTTAATATTTCTTTCAAAATTACATATTTCAAAATTGCTTAATATATAGAGAAAACATTCTTGTGGTGGCATCCATACTCTTGGCTACATGCTTGCTCATCCATCGATGCTAGCTTAATAGTGGTTCTATTCCGTCCTCTTGGCTGGATTTCCTAGAGCATGAAATAACTAGGTGAGCTATGCTCAATAAGTCCAAACATGGCCTAGAAATAAATTCTATTAGTATGCATGATTCATTTATGCTTATTTATGAACTTAAATTCTTCACTTTTCATTCTTAACTTTAACTAGGGCCAGGTAGTCATACCAAATGCGCACACGGGTCATTGTAACACCGAGAGCATAACACAACTTAGGATTCCCCTAATGTCGGGAGGTCGGTATGATATTTTTTTAACTTATTTGATGAATCATTTACCAATTCTATTAAATTCTGGCGACATAACATTCATGATGCTTGATAACTTAATACAAGTGCATTATAAAATGCAATTGGTTAAAATGTAATAAATAGTATTTTCGCAAACCTTTATGTCCATACTGTAGGTGGGGCTCAGAACTTACTTGGATTTTGTGCTACACTTATCTAACTTCCCAATTCCCTCACTATCTATCTAAGTGTCATGGTTCGATAATTTTATCGTTTTTAGCTAACCTGTTTATTACCGACAACTTGTCAATACAAAAACTTAGACACTTAAATACTTAATCTAATCATGTGTCGGTTTTCTAAAAGAAATCCTAGGGTGACGGAATTTTTTCCTCTTATCTAGTGTTGTCTTTTTGTTACTAATGGAATATGAAAAAAATTCTCACTAAGGGGCATTTTTTTTTTTATTTTGGACATTTCGGGGTTTGTTCGAGTCGTTTTGCAAAAAACAATGGCCCTGTTTCGTATCGTTTTGAGAATTTTTGAAAATATTTTTGCACGTTTTTTGAGGCAAAAATTTCAAAAACACTTTCAGCATAATTTCTAAAAAATTTCATTTTCAAAATAAAACCATTTTCATCCTATTTTGAAAATACTACCAAACGGAATGTTTTTGCTATCAATGGGCCCTAGAAAACTTTTCGATGATGTTTTTGCTAAATTGTTGTAAAATATTTCTTATTCTCTTTGGGCCAAGAAAAATGAGGTGTCGACTTTCTTTTTGCAATAAAATCTATTTTAACAAAACTTTGTGATTTTAACCCAAGTTCTGAAAATTTTGACGATTTTCGTCCCCAAAATAAAAAATGGCCATTTTATACCGTTGGGTTTAATTTTTTGCAAAGAAGATTATTCTCTAAAGTTTGTAAGTTAATTCCTTAGTTAAAAAATATATTTCTTTTTAACACATTTTTTGAATATTTTTACGATTAAAACTTGCAAAATTCGCAACTCATAAACCATGCGGAATTTTTGCGAGACATTAGTAATTTTTAACAGTTTCGATGAGTTCTACAACTTTTATGTACTAAATTTTCCCAAATTCCAATTGTACAGTGAAGTTTTTAGCCAATTTTCAATTCTACTAAACTTGTATAAATCTTTGCAATTTAGTCTTTTGAGTATTTCGCAAAACTTTGTTGACAAAAGTTGTAAATCTCATTGTTTTGGACATGTTCTAGATCTTACTCAGAAAATAAATCATGTTTGGACGTGTTAAATTTCATTTTCTTGAAAATCATCCAAACTTTGCATTATGCATGTTTTTTTCGAAACTTGACTTCCAAAGCACACAAACCTAGTTACTTACTCCGCATCATTATTAGCACAAAACAAGTCACATAAACATGCCATAATGTATTTTTTAATATGCCATAGTTTATATATAGTACAAAACATACTCAAAGTTTCATAAAAAAATCATTCAAGGCAAGGTTTAAGTTTTTAACAAAAGTTTTTTTTTTTTTTTTTGGGTGAGCTTCCATAAGAACTTGATCTTGTCTGCTTTCCTAGACATAAGTCATGACAAGAGGACCTCCATCCAAACCCCCCCAAAATCTAAAGAAAAGCCTAGAAACACATAAAAAAATTCTAGGATTTACCTTCCAAAATTGCCTTTCCTTGTACCTAGCACTTGATCTTGATCTTAACTCTTTGATTAGGAGATGAATTTTTAGGTTGTTTTTGAGCTAAGAAATTTAGGAGGTGGAGTTCTAGGGGCTGCCTTTCCTTTTCTAGTTCCAAACTTACATGGATAAGGTTATGTTCTAAGTGTAATTTATTACAACTTGAGGACTCACTATGCATAGTTGTTATTTTTAAACTTTTATGGTAAATTTTGGCTCAAAAGCCATGGGCAACATTTGGCCACATTTAGTGGTAATGTGAAAAAATTCCACCCTTTTGGGTGGCACTTTATGGTGAGTCCTACAAAACTACACAGTTTAGTTTTATACCGCACTGTATTTTTCTTATACTGTTAGTGAAAAATTGAGGAAATATATACTTAAACAGTCTGGGATATAATAACTTACTTTTTACTTACCTTTTCTAATCATAACATAGTATCCCATATATCTGTGTTTTTAGTTTATCAGTATAATTACACTGTCCTATGTACCTTTTTTTTTGTCTTTCTATATTGTATTCCACTAACCAATGGATTGTAGCCATAAAGACCTTTACCAATTTAACTGACTAGTATTTGACCATTTTATAATGTTTTGGATTATGATTTGATTTTCTACTTTAATTAACACATTTATTTTTTTTATTAATTTATACCATAATATTGTAATTGATGTGACATAAATTTCATTAAGAATATTTTTCACAAATTTTTGAATATTTAACCTCACAAAATTTGTATATTAAAAATATTTCAAATTGCATAAAATTCACATACGCATTACACATTAATGTTATCCGTAAATAATTTATATTTCATCGTAATTTTACAAAATATGATTTATCAGGAAAAATTCATTAATTAAATCCAAAGAAATTATGGATTTAAGTTAATAAATTTTCTTGAGCATTACAGAGAAGACAATGGTTAAGAGCTCAAAAAAAGGGAGACATTTAATCAAAAGGTGGATAGAAAAAGTAGAGCAACCTTGATGAAGAAAGTGTCAAGATTGAGATCAAAAGGTATAAAAATACAAGTCCAATCTGATGAAAAAGATCATGCTCTTGGAAAAGAAGGGGATGAGCTCCAGAGCTTTGTTAGAGTTCTAGTTTGGGAGCATGTTCCCATAACAACAAAGGATTGGAGAGAAAAGAAGCATAAGGACAATGTGGAATGTGTATGGTAAGGTATTGTTGCATCCTTCTGTTAGACATGTATGCCCTAAGGAGTAAAAATATAATAAGTTTTTGGAGACATTTTTATCAATAAAGAATTTATTTAATATTTATATACCAAATATTGTCCTCTATACGTTTATATTTGTTGAATGTATGTTAAGCAAACAAAAGTCTGAGACTATCAGGCTAAACCTTAAGAATTGGGCATATGATGGACGGATTATGCGAAAGACACGATTCTTAAGGTGATGGTCTAAATCATAAAATCTGCAATCGAGGGAATAAAGTTAGGCGCTTTATTTATGCAAAGATTGTTATGTTGTCTATATCCCTTTTGGGAGATGGTTTGTCTTGACCATCGGAGGTGGACTCCATGAATAGAAACATTGGCATGTTATCATAGGTGACGATGTGTTGGATCGGGGCATAGAGTGAATTGATTTGGATTAATAATTCTGTCTCGGCAAATCGATTCACTTTAGACAATCATTTGTGTTGTATCTTAATCCTAAGATGAATAGTGGGCCCGTTGTCTTAGCTTGTATCTTTTGATGTACCAAAGGGTGACACCTATATCTTAATAGTGGTATGCATGCCGGTATGTTGGAGGCATGACTCTTGATAGCGTAGACCTGTTATTCATAGATATGGAATCCATGGCTCCTCTTTAGAGTAATGATATCCTCTTATATGCGTTATCCTGTAATTGAAAAATTAGAGCGCTCAACCATTTGGATACATAGGTGTAACCGAATGGTATACTGCCATTGGATAGTAAGTTTTCTGATGGTGAGATAATGGAACGTAAGATAAAAATAATCGGGAAGGTAAGACAGAACTTGTCATTAAGCCAATTATGGATTATCATATAGGGATACGATACACTATGATATGTCATGGAGACTTAGCTATATGAGCTTCGTAATTTTATGTAGTTCGAGAGTGCAGCTTCAAGCTTTTAGTGGAGTAGCGTTGGAGTTGATAATTATGAAATGTATATCTGGGATATTGGGTTTTGTAATTATCAGGAGCTTGAACTATATAGGTCAATTTGGTCTCCTTTGCTAGCTCACAACATCCTATAACGACACGGCGTGCTTTTCTAATAATTGGTAACTTATGTCGGATTTATTAGATTGGTTAAAATTTAGAAGAATCAAATAATTCATGTCTGTTTATTGGTTGAATTAATTTTGTGATAAAAATTAATTTAAGATAAACTTGTTAAATTATAAGGATCGGATAATTCTTGTCTGTTTATCAGTTGATTTAATGTTAGATAAATTAGATCAAGATAAACTTGTAGAATTATTGGGAATTGATTTATTTTCGTAGAGATTATGAAGATAAAGTTGTTTTGATCAAATAACTTCTCTATTGGGCTATTTGAATTAAAACTGAGACTTTATCCTATAGAATCTCGGGTGAAAAATAAAAGATTCGTGAGATTTTTATTCGACAGTTTGCTCTACCGATGGACTTGTTCGGCCTACAGATGGGGCCTAGTTCTGTCTGTCGATCAAGTGGTTCGGCCTACCAATCAGCAAAGGATAAGATCACGCGTTTTCACACGGATCTTATCAGATATTGATCCGAAGTTGCTTCTGTTTTGAGTTTTTGAGACCTAATCTGATAAGGACTGACCCCAGGACCAATCTCTGTATAAAGGGAGTAAGTCTTAAGAGTTACTTAGATCAACTGAGAGATTAAGAGTGATACTCTGCTAGTGAGAATCTGAAAACTCCTTGAGAGCTTTTGTTCACAAATCACGAACACTTGCTTTGGGTTCTCTCGATTCGTTGGAAGGAGAGTCACTTAGTGGAAGTGCTGTACGTGTGAGCCCACACTCACTCCAGTCGTGGAAAGAGAATAGTAAAGAAGACTAGTTGGTTGAGGCTCTTTTAGAACGTTACTTCTCTTCACGTTTTGCGAGGGTTCTTCGGCACATAAAGGTTAGTAAGATCTGGTTAATTTATGCATATAGCATGTCAAACTAGTGTTTTGGAAATTACTTTGATGTAAAATTTTTAAAATTCTGCTGCGTACTATTTTTTCCAACAATTGGTATCAAAGCCAAGTTTTTACATAAATTTACGAGTTTGTGATCATGTCATATGTATAAATTTTATGATCTTAATCTCTCCTATACTTGAATTTAATTTTATAGAGAGTTGGCACTTTAGGTTTCTATATATTATATATGTTGTCATGGATTATGTGGTGAATATTTATTAATTAATTATGGTTGATTAAATTCTTTATTAATTAATAATTAATTTATACCGGTTATGGTTCCTTAGAGGTTAGAATGTGTATCTAGGTTTTTCATGTAATTAGATGGAGGACTATCATCTCCGTCTAGGAATTATTGTTTAATTTTAAATTTGTAAGAATTTTGTAATTAAATAATTATTCAGAGAAGAAGGATCTAGAAGATGGATCTAGAAGAATGATGATGGCACACCCATGTATTTCTTGAGTCTCTATTTTTGGCTTTGAATTGTTGAAAATAAAATTGATGAATTGCATTAAAAATTATATTTTCTAGAATGGGAGATTTCTACTCAGTCGGCATGCCGAACTCACCAGTTCGACAGGCCGATGGTCGCAGATCGGTAGGCCGGACGTGTGGTTCGGTAGGCCATCAGTGGGGCAGAAATCAAACGGCTCTAGTAGTAGGCCGAACTTCCAGTTTGGCAAACCAAACTATCATGAGTCGGCAGGCTGATCTTCCTGGTTGGCAGGTTGATGGAGCATGACCGGCAGACCGATCACCCAAATCAGTCTGCCGACCTTGAGCTGGAAAATTTCTAGAAAAGGTGCAATTTTTTCGATGCAGTTTTAATTTTATTTTTGGGACAATTCTAAGAAACATTAAATTTGGATATGACCGAAAATATGAAGTATTCGATTCATACGGGATTGAAGATTTAAAGATGGGAATTACATAAAGAAGGATACAACTTGAGGATTCAAGGATGAAGAATCGAAAATATATCTCGATTATTCTCTTGTAATCTTAGTTTTCTATTCTCTAGGGTGGAGCCATAATATTACGGTTATTTGTTATTTTGCTTGTAGCTTTGCTTAATTGTTTTGCTTGTCTGCATTATATATGATTTGCCATGTATATTGATAACATGTCATATAGAATAAAGAGTGCCGCTCATATTAAAATTGTTCATGCATATTCTTAAAATAAAACTTTGATTTTAAAAGATTGAGTGGGAGAAGGTTTTCGAAGAGAGGACCTAAGGCCTCCATCGTTGGTCCATAGGCAGAACATAGTGGTCCCGACCCTTAGGAAGGGATTTCTATCATGTACCAAATTGGATCTCTGAGAAGATAAGGTATTTTAGCATGATTTATGGTTGCACACCCCTAGGTGGTGATTATAAATCATGGATAAAATATTGAAACGATGGTTATACACTCACGTTAATTTTATTATTAACCTCCCCTAGGAGCTCTGTTAATAAAATTAATGCCCAAAGAAACGATTATTAATATATGTTGGATCATATGGGTCCTGGATGACATATATTAATCAGGAGGGGATCCATGTTCCTGATTGAATTTAGCATGACTCCCCTAGGAGCTTGTTGAATTCTGAGTTGGGAATTATCGTTGTAAGGTTGTGATATTTTCAAGGTTTTGACACATAAACACATTTGTATTTTTTATATGATTGTGTTATCTTACTAAATTATTATTGTATGTTTGCTTATGTTTGGTATATGTTTCTTTATTGTAGATTAAAAATGTCTAAAAATGCTTTATCATCGATACTAGACAAAAACCTATTAACCGGTGAGAACTGTAATCATTGGAAACAGAACCTAGATATCATCCTTTCCTCTGAGAAACTGAAATATGTACTGACAATCCTTTGTCCTCCCGAGCCTACAGGAGACTCAACTAATGAGCAATTCTAAGTGTATGATCGCTGGAAAGATGCTAATGATCATGCCCGCTACTATGTTATGGCCAGCATGAATAATGTGCCGTAGGCTCAACATCAGGATTATGAGACTGCGAAGCAGATCTTGGATAATCTTGAGGATATGTTGGAGGCCAGGTGATAACAAAGCAGCAAGGGGTGCTTCGAAAACTTCTAAACTATAGACAGAGGCCAGGGACATCTATAAAGGAGCATATGATGTTGGTCATGGGTTACCTCGCTGAGGCTCAAACCAATGGAGCCTGACATCGATGTTGAAACTCATATGACTATGGTCTTTGAGACTCTGTCAAAGGAATTTATTCCGTTTAGAGCTACATTTTACTTAAGCAATAGATGGGATATGACCTTAACAAAAATGATGAAACAGCTATAGGAGTTCGAACTGCGGGTTAGGGAGTCTCCTGCGGGTGGTGAGGCCAACGTGGTAGCTACTTCTGGTTCCAATCTAAACTCTGGGAATGGAAAGAAGCAATGGGCCAAGAACGGGAAGTCTTCTATTCCTGCTAGCACCAAGAGCAAGAAGAAGAATAAGAAGAACCCAAAGAAGCTTAAGTGCTTCTTCTGTGGAAAGGTCGGGTATATCAAGAAGCATTGCAAGGACTTCCTTTCCAAAGGAGGTAGGTGTGATCTTCTGTATTTAGAAACTTGTTTGGTTGAGGAATCAAGTGACATTTGAGTCATAGATTCTGGTGCAACTAATCATGTTTGTGTTTCGCTGCAAGGGTTCAAAGAAATGAGAAGTCTACTGCATGAGGACTTCATGCTTCGAATGAATGATGGATCCTTGGTCTTAGCGGAAGCAGCAGGAGACGTCCATCTTTATTTTGATAATTATAGGAATTTATTTTTGCAAGATTGTTTTTATGTTCTTAAATTTAAAAGGAATTTAATTTTTGTAGCTCGTTTATTTAAAGACTCCTACTTGGTTTCTTTTAATGATAAAGTGGTGATTCGTAAAAACAAATCATTTATTTGTTCTGGATGGATGTAAAATAATATATATTTTATCAAATCTAAGATGGACTTATTGCTTAATGCTGAGATGAATGATAATAACTCTGAAAGACTTAAAACTTCTCACTCTAATAAGACTTATCTTTGGCATTTGCGCCTTGGTCATATTAACCTGAATAGGATTCAAAGGTTGGTAAGGGATGGACCTTTAAGTCACTTAAAGGTAGAATCTGTACCTCAATGTGAATCTTGTTTGGAGGGTAAAATGACCAAAAGACCATTCGGGTCTAAGGGCAATATGGCCGAAGGGGTTCTAGAACTTGTGCATAGTGATGTTTACGGACCGATGAACATCCGGGCACGAGGAGGGTATGAGTACTTTGTCACTTTTATTGACGATTACTCAAGATATGGGTATGTGTACCTGATGCACCATAAAAGCAAAACTTTTGACAAGTTCAGGGAGTTTCAGGCTGAAGTGAAAAAGCAATTAGGTAGACATATAAAGGCACTTCGATCCGATCGAGGTGGGGAATACCTTTCTGATGAGTTCTTAGAACACTTATTAGAGAATGGGTTTTTATCCCATTTGACTGCGCAGGGCACTCCGCAGCAAAATGACGTAGCAAAGAGAAGAAATAGGACTTTGTTGGATATGATTAGGTCCATGATGAGTTATTCATCATTGCCTTTATCCTTTTGGGGATATGCACTATAAACTGCATGTTATCTTTTGAACAATGTGCCTTCAAAATCGATCCCTAAAACTCCTCACGAGTTGTGGACGGGTAGGAGGACATCCTTAAACCATATTCGCATATGGGGATGTCCGGCTCATGTCCTATTTAAGGATCCGAATAAGTTGGAAGCACGTTCAAAAGTTTACGTGTTTGTAGGATATCCAAAAGAGACTAAAGGGGGTTATTTTTATAACCCAAAGGAAAATAAAGTCATGGTTTCAGCTAATGCAACTTTCCTTGAGGAGAGTTACATGGATGACTTTAAACCTTAAAGCAAAGTGGTGCTTGAGGAGTTAAGGAGTGATCCGATCACTCTAGAGGTTCGAATAAAACCATTCTGATCAGTGTGGAAAAACCAAACAAACCTGAACAACAACTTCAAGAGCTTCGGCGTAGTGGGAGGATCGGGCGTCATCCTGAGAGGTATATGTTCAATGGGGAGGTCTTTTTGTTGAACTGGATGAACATGACAGGGATCCTTATACTTACGCAGAAGCTATGGAGGATATTGATTCAAAACTCTGGACAGAGGCCATGAACATTGGATGAAGTCTATGGAGACTAATCAGGTCTGGGAGCTTATGGATCTTCCCGAAGGGGTAAAACCCATAGGGTGTAAGTGGATCTACAAGAGGAAAAGAGGAATGGATGGAAAGGTCGAAACCTTTAAGGCTAGACTAGTAGCTAAGGGTTATAAGCAATAGGAAGGAAACGATTATGAGGAAACCTTTTCGCCTGTAGCCATGCTTAAGTCCATCTAGATTCTCTTGTCCATAGCTGCCGCTCTTGACTATGAGATTTGGCAGATGGATGTCAAGACAGCTTTTCTGAATGGCTATCTTGATGAGTCCATTTATATAGAACAACCAGACGGGTTCAAGGTCACGGGTCAAGAGGGTAAGGTTTGTAGGCTGCTAAAGTCAATTTATGGACTTAAGTAGGCTTCTCGTTCTTGGAACATAAGATTTGATTAGGTGATCAAGACTTATAGGTTCTCACAAAATGTGGATGAACCATGTGTTTACAAACATATTAAGGATAGAAAATGGTTTTTTTTATTGCTCTATGTATATGACATACTACGAATTGGCAATGACATTGGGGCATTGTCATCGGTCAAATTATGGTTGACCAAGCAGTTTGACATGAAGGACTTAGGTGAGGCTAATTTCGTTCTCGGTATCCAGATCTTTCGGGATAGGAAGAATAAAATGATAGCTTTGTCACTAGGCCAGATATATAGATAAAATTCTCAGGAGGTTTGCAATGCAGGATTCCAAGAAAGGTGGGCAACCATCTAGGTCTAGGAATTACTATTTCTAAGAAAGACTCTCCAAAGTCTTATGAAGAAAGAGAATACATGAAGAAGGTGCCTTATGCTTCGGTAGTGGGTAGTCTCATGTATGCCATGCTTTGCACACGACCAGATATTAGTTATATGGTCGAGATTGTAAGTCGATTTCAGGTGGATCCAGGACCGAACCAATGGGTTGCGGTAAAGCATATTTTCAAGTACCTGAGAAGGACTCGAGGGTATATGCTTGTGTATTCATGTGAGGACTTGACTCCTCTAGGATACACTATCTCAGATTTTCAATTATGTCTGGATTTTAGGAAATCGACTTCGGGTTTTGTGTTTACTCTTGACGGCGGTGCCATCAGTTGGAGAAGTACTAAGCAAGATTGCACTTCGTATTCAACGATGGAGGCCGAGTATGTGGCAGCTAGTGATGCTTCAAAAGAAGCAGTGTGGCTCCGCAAGTTCATTGGGGATCTTGAGGTAGCTCCTGGTAAGGATAAGGTGGTATCACTATACTGTGATAACAGTGCAGCGGTAGCTAATGCTAAGGAACCAAGATTTCACAAGAAGAGTAAGCATATTGATCGAAAGTGTCATGTGATAAAGGACTTCGTTGAGGGCGGGCATGTTACGGTGTGCAAGATCGCGTCAGAGGACAATTTAGCTGATCCATTTATGAAGACACGTACTGGGAGAGTCTTCCAGAAGCACGTGGAAGCTATGGGGATGCAAGATTTGTCATATTTACTCACTTAGTGCAAGTGGGAGATTGTTAGACATGTATGCCCTAAGGAGTAAAAATGTAATAAGTTTTGGAGACATTTTTATCAATAAAGAATTTATTTATTATTTATATACCAAATCTTGTCCTCTATACATTCATATTTGTTGAATGTATGTTAAGCAAATAAAAGTCTGAGACTGTTAATCTAAACCTTAAGAATTTGGTATATGATGGACAGATTATGCAGAAGAAACGATTCTTAAGGTGATGGTCTAAATCATAAGACCTGCAATCGAAGGTATAAAGTTGGATGCTTTATTCATGCAAAGATTGTTATGTTGTCTATATCCCTTTTGGGAGATGGTTTGTCTTGACCACTGTAGGTGGACTCTGTAAATAGAAACATTGGCACGTTGTTATAGGTGACGATGTGTTGGATCGGGACATAAAGTGAATTGATTTGGATTAATAATTCTGTCTCGGCAAATCGATTCACTTTAGACAATCATTTGTGTTGTATCTTAATCCTGATATGAATAGTGGGCCCGTTGTCTTGGCTTGTGTCTTTTGATGTACTAAAGGGTGACACCCACATCTTAATAGTGGTATGCATGTCAGTACGTTGGAGGCATGACTCTTGATAGCATAGACCTATTATTCATAAATATGGAACCCATGGCTCCTCTTTAGAGTAATGATGTCCTCTTATATGCGTTATCCTGTAATTGAAAAACTGGAGCGCTCAACCATTTAGATACATAGGTGTAACCGAATGGTATACTGTCATTGGATAGTAAGTTTTCTGATGGTGAGATAATGGAACGTATGATGAGGACATCGTTAGCACAAGCAAGAGCACGTGGGAGACATATTCAGATCCAATTCAAGTTCCCATTGGTCCGGTTACGAGAGCTCGTGTGAAGAAGTTTAAAGAAATGCTTATTGGGCTGATTCAAGTAACTTGGGCTCAAGCCATTGCATGGAGGCCCATTGAGGGAATTGCATGCGACATCCAGACCAACAAATGCAGTGATTCAAGCTCTAGAAGGGATCGAGTAATTTCTATTTCAGTTACCTTCCCGTTTTGAGGCGACACATGGTGAGAAGAATCAGCTTATGACCTTTTCATGTCTAGTTTCCTTTTTGTGTTTGTTTTATTTCTATTATTGTAAGGCTTTAAGCCATTATGGGAACTTTCCTTGTTTGCTTTAGATTTGACATTTGGTAATTGATTTGCCCGAAATTCCATGGGCAATTAGGAGCTGAAAATTCGCATAGGGGGAACCCCTATATATTGTAACGAATTTCATTCAAAGGGCTACAAGTATTAACACACAATTTGAGGTTTAATTCTCTTTGGTTCCTAAACAAACTATTCGAACTTATCAGAAGATTCTGTGGCGTTCATTGACTTATCAATCAGTCCATCCATAGTTGATTGTGGCGTCCTCACATACCAAGGTTCGTGCTTCTTGTTAGGCATCGGGTCACGGTTCCATCCAAAACCGGTTAGGAATTTTGATCTTGGAAACCAATCTTGGTTAGGGTCGCGTCAGTTCTTGGCGGGGTTCGTATCATTAGGTAATCAGAGCAAGGTTCTAATCAGGTTTTGCTTATCCGTTCTCTTAGTTTATGTTTGTTTCAGTTATTCGTGAGTTTTGATTTCTGTTATCAAAGTCGGTTAAAAAAAAAAAAAAGATCCGAAAAGAAAAAAAAAGAAAAAAAAAGGAAAAGAAGAAAAACAAGAGGATCCGAAAAAAAAAAAAAGAAGTCTGGAAACCTTCCTTAAATTTTTTTTTTCAGATTCTTGTTATTCGTCATTTAAGGAATCCGAAATTTTATTCCTTGCATAGACCAAAAATTTTTGCTCAAATTTTGTTCCTTTTGGGTGTGATTTCTGAAAGCCTAAATTATCTATTCCTATTATAGTCTTGTTTCTAATATGAGCCTCCTTGGTAATCTATTTGTGAATTGTCAAGGAAATTTTTGATATTGATTTGACTGGTTTTATAGGAACTGAGTGAGAATTAACAAGTGGAAAAAGGCATAGAGGCGAGCATTAGAGTGGACAAAAGCTGAAAGTATTAAGTGTAAACACGAGTGAAATTGAGTGAACCATTTCATGAGTGAAACACGTAAGGGAGTGTGGTAAGGTCCTTTGCATTGTTTCTTATTTTGTTTTGCAAAAAAAAAAAAGAAATGTCAAGCAACAGCAAGAACACTATTGAGGGTACCTCGGGTGCAGTAGACCCAAAACTTCTTATGGAAGCGATGATGGGGGAGATGAGGTGATTGTTGAGGGGAGAGTTAGGACAGCTTCATGAGAGGATAGACCGGATAGAAAACGCACGTGTGGAACAGCCACAACATGTTCCTCATGCCCGTAGGCGAGAAAGGGTTCCGGTTAGAGGAGAGGTTGATGACTACTACAAGATTGATGGGGAAGAGTTTGACGAAGGAGAAGATTCAACGGGTAGTCACCGAAGATTTGGACGGGATAGAGGAGTTAGGAACCGAGAAGATGATAGTTTGAGAGGCATAAAAATGAAGATACCATCATTTCAAGGCAAATCCAATCCAGAAGCGTACCCAGAATGGGAGAAGAAAATGGAGTTCATCTTTGACTGCCATTACTATTCTGAGACGAAGAAGGTAAAACTGGCTGTAATTGAATTTTCTGATTATGCTATTACTTGGTGGGATCAACTTGTTATAAATAGGAGACGAAATAGAGAGTGACCTATTGAGTCATGGGAAGAGATGAAGACCGTGATGAGGAAGCGATTTGTACCAACTTACTACTACCGGGAGTTGTACAACAAACTACAAAATCTTAAGCAAGGCAACCGGAGTGTAGAGGAGTACTATAAGATGATGGAGGTTATGATGATTCGGGCTAGTATAGAGGAGGATCGGGAGGCTACAATGACAAGGTTTTTGGCGGGCTTGAACCGAGATATTCACAATGCCATTGAGTTACAACATTATGTGGAGTTGGAGGACATGGTGCACATGGCTATTAAAATTGGGAATCAACTTATGAGGAGGGGCAGTAACACACGTCCTAGCCAAAACCCGAGTACATCTGCTTGGAAAATGAACCAATGGAAGAAGGATGAGAAGCAACCCAACACCAAGCCAAAGACCGAGCAAAAACAAGAGGTGGCCAGCCATGGGAATCAAGGTAAATCCAATTCTTCCACTACTCGGAATCGTGATATTAAATGTTTTAAATGTCAAGGCAGGGGTCACATAGCAAGCCAATGTCCGAACAAACGAGTTATGGTGACGCGGGACAATGGAGAGATTGAAACCGAGGAGGATTCAGACAATGATTCTATGCCTTCATTAGAGGATGCCGACGATGAGGAGTGCGCTGTCCAAGGAGAATTGTTGGTTACAAGGAGAGCTTTAAGTGTGCAAGCCAAAGAAGAAGATTAAGAGGTGCAACGGGAAAACATCTTCCACACTAGGTGTCATGTCCAAAACAAGGTATGTAGTGTGATTATTGATGGTGGGAGTTATACTAATGTTGCTAGCACAACCATGGTAGAGAAGTTAGGGCTACCAATAATTAAGCATCCTCGACCATATAAATTGCAATGGTTAAATGATACTGGTGAGGTAAAGGTGCATAAGCAAGTGTTAGTTTCTTTTCGCATTGGAAGATATGAAGATGAAGTTTTGTGCGATGCGGTTTCGATGCAAGCTGGGCACTTGTTATTAGGCAGACCATGGCAATTTGATCGGCGAGTTAAACATGATGGTTTCACCAACAAGTACTCATTTGTTCACAATCAAAAAATGATCACTCTTGTTCCGTTAACACCAAAACAGGTCTATGAAGACCAAGTGAGCTTACAGAGAGAAAGTGATAAAAAAATGAAGAGCGGAGAAAAATCAAGAGTGGGAGTGTAGAGAGAGAGTTCGGCCAGTGAGAGAAAAAAGGAAGAGATGGCCGAGAAAAAGGAGAGAAAAGGAGAGAACATTGAGAGAGCCAGTACAAAAGAAGATTTGGCCAATGAGGTAAAAATATTGAGAAAAACAAACTTTTATGCAAGAGAGAGTGATGCGAGAAGAGCTTTTTTTTCTAATCAGCCAATGATTTTACTCATGTACAAGGAGGCATTATTAAACACTAACGATCTTGATTCCACCTTGCATAGTTCTGTTGTTTCTCTTTTGCAGGAATATGAGGATATCTTTCCCGAGGAAACACCGCAAGGTTTACCTCCAATCCGCGGGATTGAACATCAAATCGACTTCATACCTGGAGCTACAATCCCAAACCGACTAGCCTATAGGAGTAATCCCAAGGAGACAAAGGAACACCAACGGTAGGTAAGTGAGTTGATGGAGAAGGGACACGTGAGAGAAAGCATGAGCCCTTGCGCCATACCAGTTTTACATGTGCCTAAGAAAGATGGGACTTGGAGGATGTGCGTTGATTGTCGAGCCATCAACAACATCACGGTAAAGTATCGACATCCCATTCCTTGCTTGGATGACATGTTAGATGAATTGCATGGTGCTTGTGTGTTTTCTAAAATTGATCTGAAGAGTGGATATCATCAAATTCGCATGAAAGAGGGAGACGAGTGGAAGACGGCTTTCAAAACAAAACAAGGCTTGTATGAGTGGTTGGTAATGCCTTTCGCTTTAACCAATGCGCCTAGCACATTTATGCGTTTAATGAACCATGTTTTGCGAGCTTTTATTGGAAAATTTGTCGTTGTTTATTTTGATGATATCCTTATCTATAGCAGCAATTTGGATGATCATATTGAACATTTGAAACTTGTTTTAGATGTGCTTAGAAAGGAAAAGTTGTATGCTAACCTCAAGAAGTGTACCTTTTGCACAGATAAGCTTGTGTTTCTTGGTTTTGTTGTTAGTGTTCAAGGTATACAGGTTGATGAAGAAAAGGTGCGAGCCATCCAGGAGTGGCCGAGTCCAACTAGTGTGGGAAACGTACGGAGTTTTCATGGACTTGCTAGTTTCTACCGGCGGTTTGTGAAAGATTTCAGTACTATAGCCGCACCACTGACTGAAGTGATCAAGAAGAACGTTGGGTTTAGATGGGGAGAAGAGCAAGAAAAGGCATTTCAGCTACTCAAGGAGAAGTTGACAAATGCTCCATTGTTATCTTTACCTAATTTTTCCAAAACTTGAGATTGAATGTGATGCTTCAGGTGTTGGAATTGGTGCTATTTTAATGCAAGAAGGGAGACCAGTAGCATATTTCAATGAGAAGCTGAATGGGGCAACTCTTAATTACCCAACTTATGATAAAGAGATGTATGCATTGGTTCGGGCATTAGAGACTTGGCAGCACTACCTATGGCCTAAGGAGTTCGTGATTCACACCGATCATGAGTCCCTGAAACACTTGAAGGGCCAGCACAAGCTGAACAAGAGGCATGCTCGTTGGGTAGAATTCATAGAGACATTTTCGTATGTCATTCGCTACAAGCAAGGTAAGGAAAACGTCGTTGCCGATGCACTTTCTCGCAGGTATGTCTTAATCTCAACTCTTAATGCTAAACTATTGGGTTTTGAACACATTAAAGAGTTATATGCTAATGACTGTGACTTTAGTACTGAGTATCAAGCTTGTGAGAGATTTGCTAGTGGTAAGTACTTTAGGCATGAGGGATACTTGTTTCGGGAGAATAAATTATGTGTGCCTAATTGTTCATTAAGAGATTTGCTAGTGAGAGAATCCCATGGGGGAGGATTGATGGGACATTTTAGGGTAATGAAGACTTTGGCTATGTTGCAGGAACACTTCTATTGGCCACATATGAAACGAGATGTTGAGAGGCTTTGTGGTAGATGTGTAACTTGTAGGCAGGCTAAATCAAGAGTGCAGCCCCACGGTTTGTACACTCCTTTACCAATACCTAGTGAACCCTGGGTTGATATTTCGATGGATTTTGTGTTAGGATTGCCTAGGTCTAAACGGGGAAGAGACTCGATATTTGTGGTTGTGGATAGGTTTTTCAAGATGGTCCATTTTATTCCATGCCACAAGACAAATGATGCTTCCAATGTTGCTGATTTGTTCTTTAGGGAAATTGTGAGACTTCATGGTATGCCTAGGACAATTGTTTCTGATAGGGACACTAAGTTCTTAAGCTACTTTTGGAAGACTTTGTGGGCTAAGTTAGGGACTAAACTATTGTTTTTTACTACTTGTCACCCACAAACCGATGGTCAAACAGAAGTTGTGAATAGAACCTTGTCTACTTTGTTGCGGGCTGTCATTAAAAAGAACATCAAAACATGGGAGGAGTGTTTACCACATGTTGAGTTTGCTTATAATCGATCTGTTCATTCTACTACACAATTTTCACCGTTTGAAATTGTTTATGGTTTTAATCCTTTAACTCCTTTGGATTTAATGCCATTACCTTTATCTGAGCATGTGAATTTAGATGGAAAAAGAAAAGCTGATCTTGTGAAGCAGATACACGAGAAGGGAAGACTCAACATCGAGTGAAGGACTAAACAATATGCTGAACAAGCCAACAAAGGGTGTCACAAGCTCGTCTTCGAGCCCGGCGATTGGGTGTGGTTGCACTTACGCAAGGAACGGTTTTCGGAACAAAGGAAATCCAAGCTGTTGCCTAGAGGGGACGGTCCTTTTCAAATCCTTGAAAGGATCAATGATAATGCATACAAGCTAGACTTGCCAGGTGAGTATGGTGTAAGTGCCTCCTTTAATGTTTCTGATCTAAGTCCTTTTGATGCAGGCGACAATTTGAGGACAAATCCCTCTCAAGAGGAGGGGAATGATGAGGACATCGTTAGCACAAGCAAGAGCATGTGGGAGACATATTCAGATCCAATTCAAGTTCCCATTGGTCTGGTTACGAGAGCTCGTGCGAAGAAGTTTAAAGAAATGCTTATTGGGCTGATTCAAGCAACTTGGGCTCAAGCCATTGCATGGAGGCCCATTGAGGGAATTGCATGCGACATCCAGACCAAAAAATGCGTGATTTAAGCTCTAGAAGGGATCGAGTAATTTCCATTTCAGTTACCTTCCCATTTTGAGGCGACACATGGCGAGAAGAATCAGCTTATGACCTTTTAATGTCTAGTTTCCTTTTTGTGTTTGTTTTATTTCTATTATTGTAAGGCTTTAAGCCATTATGGGAACTTTCCTTATTTTCTTTAGATTTGACATTTGGTAATTGATTTGCCCGAAATTCCATGGGCAATTAGGAGCTAAAAATTCGCATAGGAGGAACCCCTATATATTGTAACTAATTTCATTTAATGGGATACAAGTATTAACACACAATTTGAGGTTTAATTCTCTTTGGTTCCTAAACGAACTATTCGAACTTATCAGAAGATTCTGTTGCGTTCATTGACTTATCAATCAGTCCATCCATAGCTGATTGTGGCGTCCTCACATACCAAGGTTCATGCTTCTTGTTAGGCATCAGGTCGCGGTTCCATCCAAAACTGGTTAGGAATTTTGATCTTGGAAACCAATCTTGGTTAGAGTCACGTCAATTCTTGGTGGGGTTCGTATCAACGTAAGATAAAAATAATATGAAAGGTAAGACAGAACTTATCCTTAAGCCGATTATGGATTATCATATGGGGATACGATATACTATGATATGTCATGGAGAACTTAGCTATACAAGCTTCGTAATTTTATGTAGTTGGAGAGTGCAGCCCGAAGCTTTTAGTGGAATAGCGTTGGCATTGATAATTATGAAATGTATATCTGAGATATTGGGTTTCGTAATTATCCGGAGCTTGAACTATATAGGTCCATTTGGTCCCCTTTGCTAGCTCATTACATCCTGTAATGACACGGCGTGCTTTTCCAATAATTGGTAACTTATGTCGGATTTATTAGATTGGTTGAAATTTGGAAGAATCAAATAATTCATGTCTGTTTATTGGTTGAATTAATTTTGTGATAAAAATTAATTCAAGATAAACTTGTTGAATTATAAGGATTGAATAATTCTTGTCTGTTTATCGGTTGATTTAATGTTAGATAAATTAGATTAAGATAAACTTGTAGAATTATTGGGAATTGATTTATTTTCTTAGAGATTATCTAGATAAGGTTGTTTTGATCAGATAACTTCTCTATTGGGTTATTTAAATTAAAACTGAGACTTTATCCTATAGAATCTCGGGTGAAATAAAAGATTTGCAAGATTTTTATTCGACAGTTCGGTCTGTCGATCAGGTGGTTTGGTCTGCCGATCAGCGAAGGATAATATTACGCGTTTTCATGTGGATCTTATTAGATATTGATCCGAACTTGATTCTGTTTCGAGTTTTTGAGACCTAATCTAATAAGGACTGACCCTAGGACCAATCTCTATATAAAGGGAGTAAGTCTTGAGAGTTACTCAGATCAATTGAGAGATTAAGAGTGATACTCTGCTAATGAGAATCTGAAAACTCCCTGAGAGCTTTTGTTCACAAATCATGAACACTTGCTTTGGGTTCTCTTGTTTGGTTGGAAGGAGAGTCACTTAGTGGAAGAGCTGTACGTGTGAGCCCACACTCACTCTGGTTGTGGAAAGAGAATACCAAAGAAGACCAGTTGATTGAGGCTCTTTTGGAACATTACTTCTCTTCACATTTTGCGAGGGTTCTTCGGCACACAAAGGTTAGTAAGATCTGGTTAATTTATGCATATAGCATGTCAAACTTATGTTTTAGAAATTATTCTGATGTAAAATTTTTAAAATTCCACTGCATACTATTTTTTCCAACACCTTCACCATTCCAAACACCGTAAGGAAAAAGTTGATGAAAAACCTTGCAAAGATGACCAAAGACTTTAGGCACAACCTAAAGCATGAATTCATTAAAGGCCACGAAGACGACCCCAATGTTGTTAAGCTTCCTGCAAAAGTAGCTAACAATTATCCTTCTATTGGTTTGGACCAATGGAGGGATTTTTTGAGATACAAACTTAGTGAGGAGCACAGGGTGTTGTCGAAACAAGCAAAAGAGAAAAGAGCTAAGTATGATCTCAAGCACTTGATGGGTCATTGGGGACATCCTAAAGCGGAGCATGAATGGGTAAGTAAAATTTGTTTATTTCATTTATATAAAAATTTTTAATTTTCTTTACATAACTTAAATAAACTTACCTTTTAATATAGATGAGAATGAACAACAGCACTACGCCTCCTCCTCGTCACATTGGTACGAAGTTCATCCAACAAAAGAATGATGAAACTTATAAAAATCCAAGGTGCAGATAGATTGGCCCAAAAATTGTAAGTTACACAATCTTTTTAACTTTTAGTATTTCAAGTTTTGTATTAATTGTGGTTAATTTTAACTTATATTAATTTCGTGATTAATAGGATGAGTATGAGGAGCAAGCCTCCTAAGGCATGTTTCAATCATAGGGAACGAGTGATGTATTGGCTGCTGCATTAGGCAATCCTAAACATTCGGGTAGGGTGTGCAATCGATCTTAGTTTGTGAAGTGGTCCTAATATTTTCATTCCACCTGAAGCTCAAAGTCCAACATAGAGGTGATCAAATTGCGTAAAAAGGTAAAATTGATGGAGGCTAAGTTTGTCCAGTGGGAGGCAATTATGAGAATTCAAACTTAAGGGAATTCCTCCTCCCACGCGGAAGAAAATGCAGCGCCCACAGTAGAGCAATGTACAAGTGCAAAAGCAAGTTGCATAGCTTATACCGCACCAACACCACCTGCGGAAGAATGTGTAGGGTTTGTACAACAATTCATTATAAACTAATTTTTTAACACTTATATATATGTCACGTTATATTATTTTTTATATGTTTTCTTGATTGAAATTTTGTATACGTTTTCTACTTTATGTTATTAGTAAATTGTGAGGTCAATGAAAACAAATGAATACGAGAAGACCACTCATAGGCAAAAAAAAAAAAAAAAAGAGGCTAGGCACATTGTGGCTTGGTGGGTATTGGACGATGATTTTGTTAGTAAACCGTCATCTTAGGTTCATAAGATTGCGGTTTACTAAAAAGACCATTGTCTATTCTCAATATTTTGTCGCCTTGGCTAGTTCTGATCGACATTAGACGATGGGTAATGTAGTGGTGTACATACATAAATACTCCAATATGCATGCTTATTTTGCTCCCTAATTTTAAACCAAAACATTACGTGGTAAACTGCAGTAGTCCACTATAATATTATTGATTGATGTTGTCTTCACGGAAAGAAAATATTATACCCTATTTCTATTACCAATTACCACGCACGATGAATATAGAACAACACTATCTGAAAATTGCTACTCAAATTATACATATTTAACAGCCTTAACGGCCAAGAAAGCCGGATCAAAATCATGGCAAATTAATCGATCTACTAGTTGAACATAATCTATTATGTCCGAGCATAATATAACGCAACTTAAACTAAAAAGTGTGTGTATATAATTGGTATAATTTTGAACTAAAAGCATATGTATAATTGGTATATATATAATGCAACTTAAACTAATGAAAGCAGAATTTGAAGTTCAAACCCTAAAATGTATTTTCGAGCGCATAATAGTTCTTATTTTTTGAACTTGGAGGTATGGGGATTTGAATTCTAAATTTTGATAAAATCGGGTGTACAATTAATATTAGGCTATGTCTATAAGAAAAATAATAATAAAAAAGTATTGGTTTTCAATCATACAATATATTAAGCATTCGTGTTTTTTAGTAATTAGTCGCCCTTATTTGTATCCACAATTCATGTTGAATTGATTGGCGGCCTCTAAAACTATAAGACAAACAAAGGTATGGGAATATATATTTAAAGCACGTACAATGTACTCTTAACAAAGACAAAAACAAAAACAAATTGTATTAGTTGAGTTGTTAGAAGCATATGGTGAGTTTTAAGACAATCAGATTATGTTATAGGATTGCTTGCCAAATTATTGTTAGCCTTCCTAAACCAATTTAAAATACAAGTAACCTACAAATGTGTGTGTGTGTGTGTGTGTGTATTAACACAATCATTTTACAACCCACTTTATAAATCAACGTGTAGATTCCTCTTCTTGTTGAGAAACTCTATATTTTTCCCGAGAAACAAACAGATACTCCTAAAGTGCAATGCTATCAAGCTGAAAGATACTTCTCCGTTCTCTTCCTCATTTCTTAATTCAAACTTTTGTCAGAACTTTGTCCTGACCATTGTATATCTTTCATGTGATTATGTCACAATTCTAGTTTCTTGAGGACTATTTCCGGTGGATTTTAAATTACTCACACTTGGATTCAAACAAAAAACTATTCATGTACTTGACACTAGCCCATAATCCCAATGTGAAAAAGAGAATATAAACCAATTAAAATTGAGCTAAACTAAATTATGAAAGACCGTCTATCTGCTCATGCTTTTTCTACGTATTAATCACCCACTTTGAAATTAGTATTTAAATGACAAATGAGAACCTAAAATGAATTTAATATACTTTTGGGAACAATAATTGAGGACAAATTATATATATATATATATATATGTATATTACTGAAGTAAAATTAATAAATTAAGCCTAAAACAACGTGGGACGAGAGGATATCATAGTAAAATGAGGAGAAAAGTATTGGATCCGGAGAAGATAAGCTTTGGCCCCAAATTAGAGAGATTCCTATGGCTTTTAAAATTAAAATCCAATCTTTTATGCTATTCTTTAAGCAAATGACTTTTATACCTGGTTTGTTAGGAGGGATTAAGAGTGAGTAGAATAGAGAGAGTTGTAGGGATAGAGAGTAAGAAGAATAAAGAGGATTGTAACACACTCTTATTATGTTGCTTGATAAGATGGAGAGAGAATTAAGAGAATATATGGAAGTTATTAGTGAAAACAATATAATACAATTATTACTATTTGTTAATTATTTATTTAAAAAGTAAAATAGTCTTTTTAAAACTTAAAGTAATAGATTGCTTGGATCCAATTTGATAGACCATTAAGGAGACCATATCCCTCCACCGCTTTTCTCTTTCCTCCTCTTCCTCTAACCAAACAAAGAATTTAACCTGTTTTTTATCTCTCTCCCTCCATTCCTCTCCCTTCTTTCCTTTTTCTCTCCTACCAAACATAGTGTTAGTACTATTTACGTTTGTTGTTATTATTTTTTTTTCAAGGATTTTATTTAATTTATATTTATTGGTTGTGAAGTCATACTCGGAGTCTGATGCATTGAATGTGGAACTGGAACTGCTGGAAATGGATTACTTCAACTTTTCTAGATTATATTTATAATTTATTAGAATCTTCCTTTCAAGTGCGTCTCCTTTTTTTTTTTTATGTAGTATTTCATTTTCCACGAAAAAAAAGTTTGATTTCTTTTCTTTAAAGTGGAGACATATATATGGCAACATTAATAAATTTTTTTACTTACTCACTGTCCAGTCAAACAGTTGATTCGGAATGTTACATATTGATAAATATATGTAGCACTATTCTTGCAAATAGTTAATAGACTTTTTTCTTTCTCACTTTTTTGTTTCTCTTCAATGTGATCAATTACCATTGGTCTTTTTAGCAAAAAATGAAATAATAATAATAATCATTATCATCATTTGTTTTTTCTTTAAATCTGGAATTGTGTCAGAATTTCAAATATATGTACACACATACATAATCTTTTGTTGCTTAGAACATTAGTTCTTATTAAAAAAAAAAATGAATTGAGGTAGCTATGGTAAGACATGTTGTGTTACTTTATTCAATTCCCTCAACTTCTTTAATTTTTTAGTTCTCCTTCTCTGGTGTAGGTTAATTGCGAGGAATATTATCTTGGTTTGGTACTTGTTTAAAATAATAATAATTCACGTTGGAATATGCTAATTGCTTAAATTGGCAACAAAATTTCCTTCCCTTTTTGTTCGCTCAGAATAATTGCATTTAAAAATTATAATAAGTTTTTTTTCTAATTTCAATGAATTAATAAAGAGATATAGGAATTGAGAATCGAGAGACTTAACATATCATCCTAAATAAGTTAGCACACAATATGCAATTTAAACAAGCATCTACTTTAATTTATTAAAAATAATTAAAATTAAAGAGGTTCAAAATTCAACTACATGGACAAACTATACAATAAGCAACAACCTCACAGAAGCTAAAAAAAACAATCAGAAATAAATTTGCCGGTTTCATTTATTTAGTTTTAAATTCTTTCCCTTTCAAAGTAATAATTTTAACAAGAAATAATTCATATTTTCTACATTTCCCTTCTTATTATTACACAGCAATCAGTAATAAATATATTAATTATTATTTCTCTTTTTTTTTTGGTTGAAAGAGTAGCATGATCAGTACTTAAATCTAAGTGACAACATCACAAAACATTGAGAAAGGAAATTGTCAATTTTTCCGTAGAAAGCATTCTTTTTCTTATAATGCTCCTGATAACATGATGATACAATAACACCTAATTTTCCACTATTAACTGCGTCATGATAAAGTGCTAGCATTCTATAGTGACGCCTATCCCACTCTTCCTTTGAATGTGAAAGCTCAGTTTTGGTTGAAATTAACTTAGTAGATATCTCTTTCTTTCTTTAGTGAGTACACATCCACATTGCGGAATAATTTGGTAAGTGGGTGTCACATATTATTCCAAGAGGATGTTGTGTATTAAAAATTGATGTCCTTTCTCTCATTCAGTGTTCAATTAAATAATTGCTCACCATGAACATTTAACTATAGATTATAATTACATGTTTATGAAAAAACCAACGGTGGAGAGTCAATTGCTTTCTGTTAAATCATAGCCTTAACTAAAATCAAGAGAGAGAATTAATATGCTCATGAAAGAATCTCAACTAATCAAGAACTTATCCCGCAACAAGTCAAATCACAAAGTGACCATTAGATCTTGTCCACTAGAGATAAATACAACATGATAATTAAAGAGTACCGAAAAAACTTGTATGGTTTGGGTGAGTAACATGTGCCATCTATGGACACCCTTGGGACCCCACAAGCTTAATATCATCATGACATATGACAATTTCAGGTCACCTTTATAATTTTATATATATTTGTAACAAGTTTTGTGAATGGGACACTTTGATGAATATCTGTGGATCATGACAACACTTAGCGTTGTGGTCATTGGATGATATTCAAGATAGCTACCAAATTAAAGGGAACCAATGACATTGGCAGAATTTTTACTTGGTGGGGTTCATTTCACATGGATGCTAAATTTCCAATTGAAGTACAATGAAGTCCTAACCAAGAAAGAGCTTCAAAAATAAGCAAATCTGATTTGTATGTGTATTTGGGCACTTTTGGAATTATCTATCTGCAGGATATGAAGTTTACATTATATAAATATATGATTATGCACAGCTTTTTACAAACTAGATTTAAAATGTAATAAGAAAATGACATATTAGCTAGATGCATACCTTCCACTCGTAGCAATAATTTAATGGAGAATTTAGTTAATTAATTAATTGCATGTGTTTCCAAAGGATGATCTGTTGTCATATACACTTATCCCATGTTAGGACTTCTATTATTTGTTATTATCATTATTGACAGTTAAGACGAATCTTGTGGCATGAATTCACGTGAAACTTTTCCCACAATATTAATGTTTAGGTTCTTGTCATTTTCCACTAGCAGTTTTTTAATTGCTGGCATTGTATTAAATGTTATTGGGTTCTAATATTCTTTTTTATTTTTATTGAAAAAAGGCTTTTACGTATGAATTTAGAATTTCAATCTACTTCAATTAATTGCTCGGCTGTGTTACGTGACAAAGTTTTGCAAGTTGTACAAATGGACAATATTTTGATAAATAACCTAAGAGGACATGAAAGTTGTCAGACAAGAAAGGATTGACTTAGAAATGGGTGTGCAACTTTTACGCCTTAAGAAAACTTTTTGAAATTGATAGCAGACATAGAAAAGGGGGAAAAAAATCTAAATAGTTTTTTTTTTTTTTTTTTTTTTTTTTTTTTTTTTTAAGAGAAGGGAGGAATGTTAAAAAAAATCTACAAAGATAAGTTCTTGGGAACTGGCGTCACAATATATAGCCACTTAGATAGGATCAACATCAACAAGATTTGATAATCTCCTAGCTCCTAAAAAGATTTTTTCTTGGTTAAATCCTATATAAGAATTAATTTTTTAAAATCAAATGTGCTATACGTTTTGACTCCAATATGACACTTTCATAGGTCTTTTTTTATTTTTTATTTTTTAATTTTAAATAAGTGATGAGAAGATGCAGCCAGTAACAAGGTGAAAGAATGTATTATTCTAACAAGGTTGGTATTCCTTGAAACTTTTAACCTACACTAAGCTTCTTGCTCTATATTATTAAAATATAAAGAAAATTAAAATGTTAACAAAGGATTCATAATACAACAAAAGCAAAAACAATTATGACCCTGACATGAGGAAAACCAAAAGAATAAAGAAAATTCTGAAGGCCACTCTAAGTAAAGAAATAAAAATAAGTGGAAAACTAAAGGCATAAAGCTACGTCGAAATTGAAAGGTAAAAAGAGCGCCCATGCTTGTATTAGGTAGCAATCCATTAAAAAGAACAACTCCTAAGTAAAAACACCTTAAAAAGAATATGTAGTTAGAAAGACTGACTATGTCCTCTGCATAAAATTAGGAATGGTAAACGCCCAGAACTCCACGTCTGGATAAACTGCATGAGGAAGCCAATTCATGAGCGAATCTATTGCCTTCTTTATTGATATGAGATACACGGAAAGCGACCAAACCCAAATGGCGAAACACAGCCTCCAACAAGATCTAAATCACGGGGGAACATTATTAGATTTAATAATTAACAAATAGATCATGTAGATCGAGTCACATTTCAAGCCACAAAAAATTTCGTTAAAACTTTTAGCATATATAATCAACAACTTTGATGATCCCTCCAAGCTTAGTTTCAAAAGCACTCAAAATTCGCAAAGGAGAAGCAAAGAACCCTTTCTAACCTCTATAAGTACGAAAAATTTTACTATATCCAGTAGTATCTAGAAAAGCCAAAATCATAACTATTTGTATTAATATTTTATCCAGTCTCAATCTAGAGAGACTCAGGATACTTCAATGATTTAGTAGCTATAGAAAATTTGCCTTTGTTGTCAAAATTACGCAGAATAAGAAGACCCGTCATAGAACTTTTATCCAAAGAATGTGACAATACATTGCCAAGCAATAGCAAGAACCACTACTTTGAAAACATTAGTACTTTAAAGACGATTCTGACTAAAATTTCCAAATGACCCGAAAAGTAGAAACAACCACAGAGATACAAATATTACGAACTTGAGGACTTGAATGCCAGTTAGATAGTCGTGGGAATTATAACAAATTCACATGAGGGTGGATATTCACTATGTGCAGAGTTGTACCTTGGGCATCTAAGAAAGACTTGTACAAGTCACTCAATGATGGAGTCCGAGTTGAGTTATAGCACTAGTAGCAGCAAGCAAAAAAGCAAAATAACTAAGCAATTTATTGTTTGATAAAAATTTGTGACCATAACTGGTGCCACCAATTTCTTTGTACTACGATAGTGAAGTTATTTTGTCTAAAGCTTACAATAAAGTGTATAATGAAAAGTCTAAACATATTAGCTTAAGACATTAATATGTAAAACAACTAATAACAAATAATGTTATTAATAATTGTTTATGTTAGGACTAACAAATCCCTTGACAAAACTTGTGATTGGGCAAGAAGGTGGGGTCGCCAGCTCAAGAGGGGGGCAGTGGGTAATGGTGGGCCACATGGTAAAAATGAAGCAAAATAGTTGTGATTTGATTTTTTAAATCAAAAAATGTTATTAAAAGTAGTATTTTTGTCTTTTTATATTAAAAGTTAACAGAGTTAAGCCTAAGGGGTGTCGCTATGATTAATTTCAGTTCAAATGGTACCTTTGTGATTTAGGTAAAACATAGAGAGTGTCAGTGTAATTTATTCTTATGGTTATTATTAGAAAGATTAGAGAAAATATAAGCAGTTAAGAGGTTTGTTATTTTTTTTTTTGGTTAACTTTTTTGTCAAAGTGAAAAATGGCAAAATAAATCCAAACCCTTATAAATTTCTAGGGTTTACGTCTCACTTTTGTCAATTATGATAAGATTATAAGAGAGTTATATTGTGCTTCAAATTTGGATGATCACCTTGGACCACTAGCTAGTGTTCATTGTAAGTAACGAACCTCATTAATCGAGAAACATAAATTCAGTATGACCAATGAGATCGGATAAAAAAAATAGTATCATCTCATTTATAGCCAGACAAAACTTATGATAATTATACATGCATTTTTTACCTTCTCAATGAATCTTATTATTTTAATCAGTTAGATTAATTTTGTGACAATTTAACTAAGATTGGAAATAATTTTAGGTGATGCTTTGTCAATTTTTCGCGTGAACAATCTCAAGTTAAATTATTAAAAAAATGTATCATACCATGTCAGCTCCCATGTCATCATGCCATGTCAGCTCCCAATTACACTGGGGGATTCTTGGGCTCGTGTTTTAACTGCATTCGGAAGGGTGATATATGATGACAAGAGACGTACCAATGGCAATTCTGAGGCGACGAGGGACAATGCCAAAAAAGCAAAAGGCCATGAAGGGTTGGGGTTAGAAAGTGGGGCCCACTTATATTACGGCCTGTCTCTGAAAAGGGCTGCAACGCGTGCTTATTCCTATCCAATCAACAACGTCCAAGATGCGGGCACCAACCATTTTTTTTTTCATTTTTAATTTTTAATTTTTAATTTTTTATTTATTTCTTGTGCTCTACTGGATCAGGTTTTACTCCTACTTTACGAGTTCACAATGACATGGAGAAAAAAATCCTACCACCCGTAGTCTTACCATTCAACCATCTTGGAAGAACCAGTAGAGAATTTTCAATTTGATTAATTAGTTATACCATGTTTTATGTTTTTAAACGTATACTTATTGTAATTGGTATAAAATAATGAATTATGTTATTTCTGTTGTCCCCAACATTTTTACGAGGAGCTAGCAGTGATATTGGGCTCTAAAGAGTCAAGGGTTCGCGTGATGCATATGTGGGCCCTACCAGTGTGCTCGTGAGAGTCAACATCGCAATTTGTAACTTTACAAGTTCCCCATACCAAATGAAAAGGAGAAAAAGATAAGTGATCCGAATTCTATAGTAAAGGCACCTCATTATGGTATTAACTGTAACCATAAGATTTAAATTAAATGACGCTTATAAAATAAATGTAACTTATTGTCAGAAAAACTTACCTTGTGTTATCCGTCAAATTACATCCTAATGGCTGTCACATCCCTTTGAAACAAAGAGAAAAAAGGAAAAGAAAAAATATAGAAAATCTCATCTCATTACTCTCGATCGAGCAAGAATGAAAACATTGGTATATAAAGATATCATTACCTTAAAATTTAAAAAATTTTGGAGAAATAACAATATTGGTGGAAATATTTAAAAAATGAAAAAAAAGAATTTGTTTTAAGTGAAAAATCTAAAAAAAATGAGGTTCGATAAAAAATAATACATTACAACCTCTGAAAGATCGATATTTTTACTGATTTATTATGATATTAATCAAAATTGCTCCGAGATTTTAGTGTCTAGACAATGTTTAATATGTCCAAAATTTTCATGGAAATTTCATAATTTTTAATGTCTTAAAACATCATTTGGGTGTTAAAATAAACTTCTCAAATTTTTTTAAAAAAATTTCAGTAAATGTCAGAGAAATTCTTTTGCATCCATAAAGATATTTTGGGATCTTAAAATTACAAAAATTTTGATAGAACTTTCAGAAATATTGAAGAAATTGCTCTCAAGTCCCTAATTTTAAGCAATAATAAACCACTAATTAGTTCTTATTTACCTTTCCTTTCATTATACATTTAATGCCATTACATATCAAGCCTAATAAATCTCTCTATTCAAAGAAAATTCCAAGCAAAAGGCGGACTAAAAAAAAGTCAGTGGTTGGCTCTTGTATCTACTAGTTGATCGGGCGTATGTATAATAACTAAAATTGAACTATGAAAACAAAATGTTGAGTTTATTAATGCATTGCTGGGGGATTGAGTTGCAAAATTTTTAGCTAAAATGAATTTAAGTTATGAAGCATATAATTAGTGGTCTGGAAGAAAATAATTTTTAAAATTTTCTCTGTCTCTCTATTATAAAATCAGTAATCCGAGTAATATTAGGTGTTCTTGTTTGTTGGCCTTCTTGCTGATTTGGTTGTGTTATATATATTTTTTCCTTTTCTTTTGAATTAACTTTGTTCGGGGGAGGTGTGTTTATTTGTTGGCTGTAGGGTTTGTTGGAATATATTTTTTTCTTTTTGTATTTAAGTTTTTTTGTTTGTTTATATTTGTATTCAATTAGTTTTTTCTGTTAGTTAGTTTTTGTAGAGAAACTTTGTTCATAGTTTTTTTTACAAGAACTTTGTTTATGCTTTTGGATTTGGATTTTCTTTGTATATTTTGTATATTGATGATTACAATGATGGTATGGATTTATAATATAAATTTGGATTTGGATTTTCTTTGTATATTTTGTATATTGATGATTACAATGATGGTAAGGATTTATAATATAAATTTGGATTTGGATTTTCTTTGTATATTTTGTATATTGATGATTATAATGATGGTAAGGATTTATATTGTATATTTTGTATATTGATGAATATAAATTTGGCTACAACAGTTTTTTTTAAGGACATTTTTTACTCTTTTTTTTTTCATAACGGTCATAAAAAAGTTCTACACGTGTCTTTTCAAGATGGTTTTTAAAAATTATTGTGAAAAATTAAGACCTTTCTTAATTCTCAATTCTAAGACGCTTCTTAAATTCTCATGAGAACTTTTAAAGATTGCTAAACCCTTTTTACTGCAGTGAGTGAAATCGGAACTGTCATCTTGATTTTACAGAATTATGATTTATAAAAAATTGGTAAGTGAAATGAGACAAAAATATGACTGTTGCATAGTTGCTATATCCAATATGCTCAACATGTTATTGATCATAGATTTGGATACCGTATTTATGTTGCTACAAAAAAATTGACAAGACACCGGATGCATCGTCCACAAGTGAAGTCTGGCTAGCTCAAAATCTCATTTCAATTATTTTACAATTTGTTACTTACCTACCAATATACATGAATATATATATATATATATATATAAGCGCGTACTTGCTTGAAAGAGTATTCCACAATGATTACATGTGGCATTATAATGTGAAAAAAAAATAATTCCCCAAGTTTGATACGAAAGGGATTATATTCCCAAGGTATGCATTTTTGGCGGACGATTCTTTGTCAAGCCAATCTCAAATAAAATAAACCCACGCATAGGAGATGACAACATGATCTTCCAAGGAAAGTGGAATTTAAAAATAAAGTATATAATCTCTATCTCATTTTTCCATAGTTTATATCATAATTAGGTTGGATGAGGTTGTTAGTCATGTGGATCGCGCACATGGCCAACCCAAACCACCTATAATTATCAACTAAAATCCCATCTCAACTAATTAGCTAACCTGTTTTGAATTTTTTAGTTAATTCAAACTATTAGACATGTCAGCTACATTTTTTTTCTTTTATTTATTAATACCATGCTATAGTACAAATTTTGTATGTCTGACTAATTAAGTTTTGTGGGGACAACAACCCTATATGACGCAATCATCGATAAAATTGGTTTTTTCATTAACTAAATGAATAGCTAATATTAGAAATTACTAGCTTTTAACTAAATGAATAGCTAATATTAGAAATTACTGGCTTATCGCAATTAGGTTGGTACCTCCTAATTACTTTCCGCACTTCTTCAATTCAATATTATTAATAAGAAGATTCATTTCATAAATGCTATATCCGAATTATGTGTCCTATTTTAATATGTGACCGAATTTTGAAAGGAGTTCATTTCATCCTTAAACTATGTTCCCTAGACTAAATTATTCTCTCGTTCATAATACTAATAAGAGAATAATCTCACACTTCTTATAATTTTTTTTAAATGCCCTTAAACTATTAATTTTAAGTCAATTTGCTCCCAAACTGTTGAATTTGTGTCAGCGTGCTCTCCCATCAAGCAAGTTGACGCATAATCAATAGCCCAAAGGACATGAAATTCCATTAGTTTAGGAGGTGTCTTGAGCCACTCTATGCATTTTAAGAGGTGACATGACCACTTCTCAAAATTTAAAGATATGCTAAATTATGGTGTGTGTGTGAATATATATATATATATATATCATAGTGCATTTATTTCACAAATGCAAAATTAGATAAAAAAAAAGGCTAATTAACTCACTACAAGTGACAAGCTAATTCCCAACGCGATCAATGTGTTGATAAAGTCGCCAAGCGTCGATAAAATTAATTATCGATGCTATCTAAGACTCATTAGGTGCATCAAGATTTAGGCATAGGTAAGCTTACTTTCCGACGTGTTGACTATGTCACTGTAATTCCCCCAGGCGTCGGTAATGGGATGGGAAAATCAGGTGCATATTTAAGGTGTCAATAATATATATATATATATATATATATATATATTAAAGTATTAAATCTTATTGACGTCTCAATATTTTTTTGATAAAAATTTTAAATTAAAAGCGCCGATAAATTTAACGTTTTATTTTTTTAATTATTTGAGTATTGATTTCTAATTATGATATATTATTTAAAATCAATAATTTAAATTCTAATTTAAACACTAAATCACATAAATAATTCTAATCATTAAAAGTAGACTAATTTTGAAATACATGTCTAAAACACAAACATAGATAATGTTTGAAATATGTCTAATGACACATAAACATATATAAATAATGTCTCTAATATGCCTAATAATGAGGATCTCAACGGTGGTGTCACTAATATCAAAAGTTGGCTATTTTTCAGGATTTACATTATTGAGGCCACTTTTTCATAGTGGTGTCAGTAAAATCTAGCATCGCCTATATGAACTTTTCTTATAGTGACTTGAAATATATATATATATATATATATATATGTTTTTTCGTAGCTAGGAAATACTAGTAGACTATTCAGAGTGCTTATATAGGAACCAAGTTCCAACATTAAAATTAACTACTATAGTGTAAAGCAAAAAAATGCTACAGTGTTAATCTTTTATGAGCTACAATATTTAAATTTCAACTTTAAGTTTGGTTCCTAAACAATACAAAGTACACACCATTTTATTAAGAGCATATGATACATCTGACCTTTTAACCAATTATTATCTATTACAATAAAGTAAATATTGTTTGCTTATCTAAGCATATAAATGCTTTGCTAATTTACTCCTAAAGTCCAAAATTCAAGTATCATATTTATTATATAATAAGAATCTCAATACTTTAATTTACATAGTGTTTGGTAAACATGGTTAGAACTAACTTTTTGGTTAACAAATAATGTAAAGCTTTCACATGCTAAAAAAAAGTAAAAAAATTACTACAATGTAAAGCTCTTATATGCTACAGTGTTTTGAACTAAAAGTTAATTCTAATTATGCTTGCTAAACACCCTATTGTGTTCATATCTATCACGATTGTGATGTTACATTTAGTCCAAAGTTGCATCCAAATTTTATTAAGAATATATAACGTCTCCACACGTCACATAAACTATATACCTACCTTTAAAATCTACGACATGCAGACGTGGGCCAAAAAAAGGAAACAAAGGAAAAAAAATTTGAATTAATTGCTTTTTTGTGTACGAAGGGCACTACTATAGACTAAGAATTCCACTACGGTTTAAAACCATCATGGTAAAATTTGAATTTCAGTCGTGGTATAAAAATCGAGTTTTTACGATGGTTTTTTACCGTCATGGAGCCTCAAAATAGGCACCAATTTGGGTGGTGTGGGAGGAGCTCTTTCATGGCGATTTTTTGAAAAACCGTCATGAAAGATTCAAGTTTCCACAACGGTTTTCTTAAAAACCATCATGGAAACCTTACATTCCACGATGGTTTTTTAGAAAACCGTCGTGGAATTATGGTGTCTGTACATCACTTTCACGATGGTTTTTTGCTAAAATTGTCATGGGAAATTGGAATTGCACAAAAAAATTGCCAAAATTTTTTATTTCTCAAGGGATGACCAGTCTCGTGTGTTATCCATTATAACAAGGCCCTGATTGCATACAAAAATTTATATATATTGAAACTACAGGGTGTTTACAAGATCATTTATATTTGAGCTATTTTGCACAATTGTTTATGTACTATCTCTATATAAAAATGACATACTTATTTACAAATTGTACACACTCTAATCTAACTTTATTTATATCCGTATGTATATAATTTTTTTTTCCTAGGGCTTGTATACCACTATTAATTATATCTCGCATAAACCATAGAATAAAAAAACCACATTCTACGTTTTCTTATTGTCTTGGACGCTTACGTCTAGAATATAGCATTTCATTCTAGAATGTGACACCGCTTCCTGCTTAAACCTTCCAATCGTTAAGTGCCCTAACAATGTGTCATGATGAAATGAATTAATAGAAAATACAATTGTGTAAATCTCAAAACAATTAATTTTATAAGAGACCATTAATACTTACAATCTCATGACTGATATGAAATCATCATGTGGTGGGTGTCCGAAGGGATCAAACCAATATTTTTGGTCCTCCTATGGTGAAATAAGTGCCAACATCTAATATTCTCCAACATTGTGTGGCAAGAAGAATAATTTTCCCCTCCGTGCTTGAGCTAATAAGTGGAGGAGTGATGTGGCGCGCTCTCTACAAGCACTCTGTAGGTCTCTTGTAGCACTTGAAATAATTGTCGGAGATATGAAGCCAAAATTGTGCGCCTTGCCTTGAAGTTCATAGTATTTCACCAAAAAACTACAATAAAAAACAATACAATCAATTATTTTAAAACACCTTAATTACAACTCTACCTATATTTTTAAAATTATGAATTAAGTATAGAGTTATTACCTGAGGTATACCATGATACAGTTCACCCCGATTTGCTCAAAGTTGATGAAGTAGTAAATATCTTCATACCCCACATAGATAGGCAATTCATTGCCAGTTCACAACAGGTTGTTCTTGTTCTACCTTAGGTTGTGATTGCCTTGCTTTTGTATATCTTTTCTTTCGTTGGCGTTTCTTTCCCTCTAGATCTTATGGAATGTGGCTAGGTGCTCGACTTGTCTTTGTCATTGCGACGACTTCAATTAACCTTTTTGGCTATAAGACAAAGCTTCCGACGGCTTCACCTATAGTTGTTGTATCAAATGTCAGAACAGGCAATTCAGTTGTTCTAACTCTGATGGTAGTGATGCTAATGCGCATGTTTTCTTCCCCTAACAGTCTTCCATGGACTGTATCAGTTAGAAGACTCTTCATCCATGCCTTCTCAAGAGCAACAAGTGCACACCCACCGGTAATTCTATCGTCAATAAAGATCCTACATTCTTGACCTTGTTCGAGCTCTTGACGATGAGGTGACAATTGGACTTTCGGAGTTTGTGGGGCTTCTACTACATTGTCGGGAGGGTTACAACTAGCCTTGAAGCTATTCTGTTGTGAGATGCTAACATCCGTCGACCTGGCACGTCCTTGGAAAATGAGCTAGATCACAGGATGTTGTAGTTCTGCAATTTTCATCTACACCTTCGACATTTAAGAATTCAATTTTGAACCTTGTTAGAGGTCGAAGTATTGAAACTGCTTCGTATACTTTGATTGACCGCGAACACGTCCTGAATGTTCAGTTTCCCTAGTGCCCTCATCAATATGTCATCATTGCTGACGGATTGAAAGGTCCCTTAACTTTACTGCATCGTATACTAATCCTCTAAAACAACAACAAAACCATGCTATTCTTAATTTCCTTCGACAAGTATTAAATTACAAATTAATAGTTTGAGTTCAATAAACTTACAATCAAGCTCCCAATTGTTTCTATTCTTGGATTTTTAAACTGTCATTGGGACCTTGACATTATTTTACCCACAACTCCTCCCATGTTGGTAGCACGCCCGTCTCAGCTAAATGTATTACACTATGTTAGTAACATATTAATGATAGAATAATTGACATATGTAATACGAGTAAGATATTAACGTACCAATAATTGCTTAATCTCCCTACATTCGATTGAGCCAACCATAGAGCAGTATTCATTTTTTGCTCTTATTTTTCATGCATTTCGGGTGGGATGGGGGGAGGGGAAGGAGGGGGAAAGGGGAAGGGGGGGAGGAGGAGGGGTGGGTTAGAGGGAGGGGGAAGGAAGGGGGGAAGGAAGGGGGAGGCAACGGGGTGGGTGGGCGGAGGGAGGGGAAAGGAGGAAGGAGGGGGAAAGGGAGAGGGCAGTGGGGGAGGGCCAGAGGGAGGGGAAGGGGAGGCGGTAGGGTGGGGGTGGCAGAGGGGTAAAGGCGGAGGAATGGGGGGCGGGATAGGGCAGAGTGAAGGGAAGGGGTAGGAGGAGGGGGCGAGGGGGAGGGAGGGGGATGGGCAGATGCGGTGGGGTGGGGTGGGGGGGTTGAAGGAGGGGGCACGGGGGCAGCGAGGGGGAGGGAAAGGTGAGGGGGCGGAGGGGGGGAAGGAGAGGGAGGGCAAGGGGGCAGCAAGGGGGGCGCACAGTGGGGGAGGGAAGGGGGAGGAGAAAGAGAAGGAGAATGTATCAGTGACGGCGACGATGACAGCGAAAGGGGCGATGGCGACCACGTGACGACGACAGGGGAAGGAAGGAGATAAAGCTTGAGAGAGAGAGAGAGATAAAGACTTATAGAGAAAGAGAGAGGGGTGGTTGTGATTTCAAGCGTTTGAAATGTTCAGGGGTCACACGATTTTCAAAAAATATAAAGCCCTAATTGGCACATTATACAACAGTTTTTTTGAAAAAATGTCGTGTAATGTTTAAGCTTATATGACTGTTTTTAGAAAAACCGTCGTGTAATATACAAGGTTACACGACGGTTTTCTAATAAGGTTAACTTACACTACGGTTTTTCTAGAAACCGTCATGTAAGCTGAATTTTTCCACGACGATTTCTAAGGGAATTGTCATGGAATATTCTTTTCTATGATGGTTTCTTAAGAAAACCATCAAGAAAAAGGTCAACTTCACCAATTACATAAGGTTTTCTCTTTTGCCTAGGGTGCCCAGCCCGTGTGTTAAGCATCCAATGGTTTAGAATATTTACTTTTTCCTGTTTTCATCACAAATATAACTATAAATAGATATCCCAAACTTTTAAAAAGAAAATTGAAAAACGACGCAAAGAAATATATTTAAATAAATTAACATTTTTTCTCTTTTTTGATTGGTTCTTCAATGCATATCCATTCCATATTTTCACAAAGCAAGTGTGAAACATCATCTTCAAAATCATCTATCTCTTCAACTGGTGGCAATATCTTTGTGAATGAAAGGATGTCATGCAATCTTCGGCAACTTCTTCATCGTCAATAACTACTCCTGGCTTTATTGGGATGACTAGAGACAATTCCATGTCTTGGGGATCTGTAGTATAAAAAACTTAGATTGCTTGTGATGCCATAATGAAGGGATCATTCTTGTATCCTAATCTTCTAAAGTCAACCACCATGATACCGTCATTATCGGTCTTAACATGGTTATTGTCGGCCCACTTGCACTTAAAAAGTGCTATGTGCAATCACCCATAATCAAGTTCCCAAATATCTTCAATGAAACCAAAGTAGTTCATGGTCCTATATACCGGATTCTTGTCCTTGACGGAGGCAATATGCACAGCCTCGGTATGGAGAGTCACACCGTTATTTTGGATAGGAAGCCTCTCGTCTCTTTTGCGAGTGTAGAAAGTGTAACCATTTATGGAATATGACATATACCTTGTAACTACTGACGATAGTCCTCTAGCTAGGTTCTTCAAGTCTTGTGACATGCCTCCATCTTGTGATGTGGAGCACTTGCCATAGATGTGTGCTCTAATCCACAATCGAAAGGTCCGGTTGTGTTCATATTGCAACCACTTCTCAATTCTTGCTCTTTTTTGGTTTGTCTTTTTTAATTCGTTCATGTGTGCCTCAATGAAAAGCTCCACTTCATTAGCATTGTGTAAGACATAAAGACAAGCTTGCTCCCACTCCTCTCGATTTACTAAGGAAGAATTGCCAGTAGATAGTCCCCGAGAAGTCTGAATGTCAGGTACAATTATGACTTTGGTCAAAAGATTCTTTAGTAAGCTATTCTAAGGGACACGTACCTAACTTCCAAACAATAGGAGACTTACTACATCCTCGATGCCAAAGCGTGAAGCAACTTACCAAGTCACTCCATGCTTAGGGGCAATTGCAGTAGGAGATCTCGACGGCCCAAGGCATGAAGGCAAGATCAATGAAAAGCCCAACTCGGCCAATTAATCTCAAATAGAGTGAAAGTCGAGATGATCAATTGAACTCGTAGCTCTAAGATGAGTTTGAGTTTAAACGAGCTATGTATCTTCCGCTATTATTGCGCCCATCATTTCAAGAAGAACATACAAGAATTGGTAGGATTAGTAGTCGAGATAGTGTGCCTGAAATTAAGACCACTAGAGCGGGACTTGATGCACTCACTGCACGTGCGTAGACACCACGCACAAAGGCTATCACAGAACACAAAGATTTTTGCCCTATTAACAATATTAGCATCTTATAAAAGGAATATATAGAGAAGAGAAAAAAGGAAGGACAAAAAAAAAAGGAGAAGGAACTCTCCTCTCCCCAGATAAAAAAAAAAAATCATATCTCCATTCTTTAATTTCTGGGAACCTAAATGTATTGTACATGAATTCTTGATAAGAGAAATACAGTAGATATAGGTCATTAAAGAGTGAACCACTATAAATTCATGTGTCTGCCACTATAGATTCATTTGTTTGTTCCTTACTTTCATTCTTTTTATCTTTATTGTATTAACCCGAGAGAACCATGAGTGATTTGTAAGCATTATTAAGTTGATCATTTTCCACCATCAACAACTTTTACTTTTAAACTATTTAATTACTCAATTTCTACAAAACTCAAGTTTTTTAATCTTGAAAATTTTGGTTTATGTTTTAAGGCATTTTTGGAAGGAAAGGCAAAAGTAGACATATGGTAGTTAGGCAATGTTAGGATTTGAATTGTAGTTTTAACTTTCAAAGCAAATGGGTGTGCTCAAATTTTTGTTGGATTTTTGCTTGTTGTGCATTTTAGCCTTTTGCTTTGAAGATGTTGTCTATTCACTTCCATTAGTCATATTCTTTTAGATCAATCATACACCTTTTTACTCGTTTGAGATTCTTACTCATTTCGGTTTGTTTCCTTGCTTCAGATTGTTTCTTGTGTCTGATTTATTTTCCTTTTTTTCCCTCTTGGATTTGTATTATGATATTGTTCTATATTTTAGTTTATTACTATCATATTAGACTGGCAAACTTTACACAAGACGTGTCTTTTAAAACGTGCTAATCTAATTTGGATGTTTTAAATTATCTTAATATGTTCGTTGTCATTTCTCTTAATTTTATAATGAATATATATGGGTAAATTAGACCGATACCATATGTGTTTTACTTAAATTATTGAGACATTCTTTACGTCAAAAGTATTCCATCATCTTAACATTGTTAATTTTTGTTTGAAATGATAAAAATACCCAATTTAACCTCAACCATTGATCTAAAATAGAAAATCCTAGCCACTAATTTTTAAAAAATTAACATTCTTACGAACCAATCACCCCACCCCGACCCGAAACCCATCCAACCTGCCTCCTGTCGACCTTCCGCCATCCCTGCACATCCCGGCTGCCGCTCTCCCACTGTCCACCCTCGCCCCGCCACCCCAACCCTCAACTCAGCCCATCACACCCACCACACCCCCCCCCACGGTCCCCGCTGTTGAGCCCTTCCTTCCCGTCGAGCTGCCATGCCAATCGCCCCCCATCCCTCCTCGAAGCCGTGCATCAGCGATTGCCCAACAGCCCAGTGCCAACTCCGTTTCCTTTCACCATTCTCCAAGCCCTACCCCCTTCCTACGCCCTCCACCCGCGACGGCCAACCCCTCGCCATCAACCCTTGCTGGTCGCCCCAAACCGTCACCCCAGCAAGCCCACAGCGTGCCCCCGCCACCGTCGTCCCTCCCCTCTTCCCTCGTTGACCTTCGTCCCCGCAACCCACTCATATCAGATAGAGAGAGATTGAAAGAAAAAGGGGAGAGAGAGAGAGACGAGAGATCGAGAGAGAGGAATGAAAGGGAGAGAATAGTTTATTCAAAGAATTATCCAGTTTTTTTTTTTTTTTTTTTTCAAACGTTGGAAGTTGCTTTTTTTAAGGGGAAAAATATGATTTTTTTAGGGAAAAATATCGAAAATGTACAAAAAAATGTTATAGGTTTTTTTAGGAGAAAACGTATCGTTTGGTAGGTATCAATTGAAGAGCTGTGTTTATAAATCAATTAAACATTTTTCTTTAATTTTTTGAACATAAAAGACATTAAAGAAATAAAATATTATTATTTATTATTATAGTGCAAAATATTGTTATATGTTAAAGAAATCACAAAACCACTTGAATCATTTTTTTTTTTGGAGGATTACTAAATCCCTTCTCTATTATATATATTACAAGGGTATATTATCCAAGAACTTTAATGTGGAGAAGAGACTTTTGGAAGTAAAATTCTTAACTGAAATGCAAATTATGGTTATTTATACGTAAAACTTAATCAAACTATATTTTTTGGTTCTTCATAAGAATAAACAATATCATTTTTTAGCTTTATATAGTCGGAAGTCTTTTTTTGCTAAGGAGGGGCATTTTGAGCATTTTAAAAATTATTTAACAGTCAAACTTAACTTTTTCTCACTGTTAACTAACAGAAGGGTTTTTTTGTAATTTTTTTTAAAACCAAAAGGTGTCAGTATAATTAATTTTGATATAAAAAATGTCTTTATAATTTAGATAAAATATAAAAAATGTCAGTGTAATTAGTTTTTAAAATGCTCAAAATGTCCCTCCTTAGCTTAAAAAATATTTCCAACACACACACACACATATATATATATATATATATATGACATTTAGGAGACTGTGAATTAAAATAAGAACTCATGTAAATGTATACCCACAAACGCCAAAAAAAGATTTAAAAGTAAGTGGAAAATCGTGAATATTCTATGGTCCTGAAGCACGTGGACGTTCGTGTGTGGTCGTGATATCGCCGTATCACAACTTCTAACACTGTGTTGATAGCTTTTAAGATTGTCAAATTTTGGCCATATAGCTTTTGGAGGAAAGCGATATCGCATTGCAAGTTTTTCTTTTCCCATTTCTCTAGGTATAAACTTTAATATTTTGAGTTTGTTCTCATTAGTTAATGAACAACCATGTGATTTGGTTATTCATCACATATAACTTGGTTTTGTTCCCTTGTTACTTCCAATAATTAAATAAAAATAAAATGCAAAAAGAGAGGACATGACGATTAATGTGATTCGACAGTTTTCCTATATTTATGGACTAAAAAACGAGAAAAAATTTGTGGGGAAGGAAATACTATGAATAAACTCTATATATATTTCACTCACTAAATCAAATAAATTAATCAATAGGTGTTCTCATTTGATAATTTGATACAAATAAATCCAAACTTCCCATAAAAATAACAATATAAGTTATGAACTTTCATTATCTAGGAGCATTTTACCATTTGAGATTAGCTTGGGTGGTTGGATGCTTGTGTTTGTCAAAGTTTGATTCTTGGTGGCTTTATTTTTTTTTTTAATAAAAGAAGTGATAGGTTCCATCCGTATAAATAAATAAATAAATATATGTATAATACATAGATAGAAAAGCATTAGATTTTAAGGAGCTTAACGTGTGCAAACTTAGACACTATAGTTATTGGGGCACAAAAAATATAAAGATATGGGGACAGAAAGATAACACCCAAAATTTCCTGTCGTTGATGTAATGGAAACCAGCTTTAGCGATCATGAGCAAAATAAAATAAATAACAAAAGAAACAAGAGATAGAAGCAATTTCAATTGTTGTTGGCCATGCCACTTTTTTCCTCACTTCAAAAGGACTCGATGAAAAGGATATGGAGAATGTTTCTTAATGTGGGATAAACTTCAAAAGCACTCAATTAATAAATGTGGGTTGACTTACTATTCTAGTGGTCGTTATGGATGCATTATTGCAGATGATTCCTTAATCTTTTCAGCAGTAGAATTTGCCAAATCTCACATTAATTATGTATAGATACTATAAATGCATGGGACTGTAGTTCTCGAATTCGAGTGTCTGAAAATTACTATATTAGCACTATTTTTTACAAAAAAGAAAAGGGTTATAGACAGTGAAAAAGAAATATCTCTAGAGAACTTCCCTTAAAAAAAATCAAGGGAATTACCCTTTAAGTTTTTTTTTTAATGTTAATGAAGAGGGAATAATTGATTACCAAATCTTTTTTATAAAGGAAGAGAGAAGATAGTTTTATAATTAATTCATAACCCTTGCAATAAACCAGTTACGTCTTTCAATTTTTCAGTTTTTCTTACTTGATATTGAAGTTTTCTTCTTCTTCTGTGTCATCATCATTTTTTTTTTCTTAATTTTGCTTGGATAGATAGGGATGTGGTATTCAGATTAACAAACGTACGTGTACCAAATTAATTACCATGAAGACAAGGGTGAAACTACCTGGGACAGGGATCCACAGAATCTTTATAAAATGACTAATGTAAGAACCTAATTTTTAAAAAAATGTATACTTTTTGAGAACCTTTTTTTTGAATATAAGATCTCTACTTTTTCATTAACATTACAATTCTATTTATTTATTTTTTTAAAACTAATTTTTTGTGGTATCCATTTTATCATTTTTTTTTGTATTTTTTTTTATAGTGATCATTGTTATAAAGCTGGAATCTTGATGATAATAACCAGAGTTGCAAATTATACATAAACATCCAACCCTTTTAAATTTATAACCTTATTTCATGATTATAAAGTTGCAATATTTTGCTGTTTGTTGATTACTGTAGTTCTGTTTATTATGATGATGGTCAAATCATAAAGTTGCGATATTTATGATAATGAATATATTTGCATATTACACATAGCCATTGACAACCTTTATATTTCTAAATTTATTTCATTAACATAAATTACAATTTCAAATTGAAATAAGGTAGTAGTATCATTATACAAATGATTTTAGAGAGTTACAGTAAAATAAAGTTATGAAGATTTTTAAAGTATACACTAATATTTCGACATTCAAGTCATTACACAGTCTTTTTAATTAATTTGGCGCCCCAATTTTTTTTTTTTGCTAGTTTGGCCTGTGAAGTTTTTTAACTGCTATGTGATCTATTATATATAATTCTTTAAAAAAAATCTTCAATTATACTTTAAGTTCGGACTTTTATGCATACACCCACATTCTAAACTTAAAATTTCAAATAAACCAAAATTTTATAAGACTACCATGTAAACTTGTGATTTTTATACTCTTAAACTTTAAAAGTAAATTAATTTTTACAACAATTTTAGTTCATATAAATGAAAAAAAGATATAAATGTATAAAAGGAGGGTAAAAAAGAGAAACAAATCAAATGTAGAAAAATATGGCTACAATACAATTTCAACTCAAAATTAAAGAGTTTTCAACTCCAAAGTTTATTTTCTCAAATATGTTTCAATAGAATTGTTGATGACCTTGATCGGTTCAACAACACGTGCAGCTGTATGGTGGCTGAACTACCTTTCCGGTCTGTTCTATTCGAACTTGCAAGACAAAGGAACGTCTCAGAGTAAGATAGGGATACTGCTGTGGTGTTTGCCAAAGATACTTTGACGCTCTAGTCAGGTATCTACTCAAGGTGTGCTAGGAGAAGAGAGATAGGGTTAAGACAAGAGAGTCCACTTATTTTTGGATGGAGTTAATGCTCCTATTTATAGAGTTTGAGTTAGTACGAAAGGGAGGAGGTCTACCCATGACCCATGTAGGTGGTAGTATGGAGCCTAAGTGGCTAGTGACAGGTATCATGATCTCCAAATAAGAAGGATTACCCATTGGAGGGTTGAGATGGTGCCATATGGTAGTCTCTTGGACATTGCTTCACTTCTGCTTGTGGAAGTGTTATTATGCCCGAGGAAGTCTGGTTTGGTCAGGAACCGACTAGGTCATTAGTTCTATCGTTGATAGTGTGCTTTTGGTCGGACTGATTGGCATGGTCGTCGTGGGAGTGGTCGGTCAAAGCTGATCGGCTTGTGGTTCCGACCACTGTTAGAATGACAGATTTAACCCTTCTACACAAGGAGCTGCTCAGGCATGCCTCCCAAGGAAGTCCTTGGGATATCAGTTTGATAAAACCACAACAAGAGCTTTGTTTTCTTAAGAACAAGGAAAAAAAAAAAGGAATGAAATTAGAAGCAAATTTAGGCTTTATTTGGAAATCCATCGGAATTAAAAAGTTTTAACTATTAGAGTGTAAAGCTTTCACATGCAACAATAAAAAGTAAAAGTTTGTTATAGTTTAAAGCTCTTATGTACTACAATTTTTAAGTTCTAATTACAAGATCCAATGTTGTTTCCAAACACTTGTATAATTTTTATGTTCCAATTGCAAGTTTCAATATTGTTTCTGAACACTTGTAAAAAAAAAAAGATAAAAATATGTTTATGCCACTTGTCTAGTGCCTGTGGATGGTATTAAAGCGTCAAATGCAATCCAAATGAGGCCTAAAAGATTTTACTGCGGGCAGGGTGCTACCAACTTGTGGGAAAACAGGTGATCAATTATGGAAATCCAACACCTGATCAGTTCTATACTCAGAATGAAATCTCAATCACGAGGCTGGACCAGATATGGTTGTTTTAGTACCGAGAAGATAATCAATTGGGCATTTGTTCAATTTCCATATATATATATATATATATATATAAAAGATTGAACAAAAGGAGATAAGAAAAGGGCAAAAAAAAAAAAAAAGGAAATATATAAACACACACATATATATTTGAATAATAGAAAAAGATGGGGTATAGTTTCAAGGAAAGAAAGCCACCACCTTTCCATCATTCATGCATATCTTGATGTCCCGCATGACTGTCTGGAATATCTTGTTCACTGGCCTACCTTGGCTCATGTTTAGGATTGTCATTTGGCTTTATTTTTTATTTTATTATTAATACTTTGTGGGCCCCACCTCCCTCTCCCTTCTCGCTCCTCTCTCTTTGACCTTCTTCTCACCTCACGGTTCATGACGGAATATGAAAGTATTATATTGTACAAAGTACAATTTAATAAAAATACAACATGAAATGGCATTTTGTTTTAGTATAACACTCCTTAAATATAGATAGCCTTGCACCGTAAGATACATTAAATATTTAGTATTTTACGATCCTACTTAAAATATTTTCATCTCAAACCAAGAATATTATTAATGTCGAACTGGTCCATATACAATTTTATTATATTGGATATATATATATATATATATATCTACTTAAATTTGTCACGACCCAATCTATACGTTAATACATGTATCTTTCTCTCTCCTACACAAAAAATATAAGATAAATGAATAAAGAAATATTTCAGGGCACAAACACCCACACACAATGCAAAACTCCAGTATAATTTCTAGCCTCCTTACTTCACAGCCTGTCAAGACTGAATTATTAACACCATGATTATGATTTTTTTTAGTCATGAGATAGAGGAAGGGGTTTTGCTTTGTTGTTTCTCTAAGTAAAATAAGCAAAGAGAGAGAGAGGAAGAGAAGAGTGACTAAAAGAGATCAGATCATTGGTTTATTTTCTTAATTTTCTGGCCTGCCAAACAGATTTGCTGGTGCAGTGGTGTCAAAGGAATCTTCTCCGAATTCACCACCGTCCTCTCTCTCTCTTTCTGCACCGCCATTAGTGCTGCTTAGATTGCTCCGTCAAAAAAGTACGGAAAACTATAGTAGAAAAAAAAGATTGGATTTCATTGAATCATGCATGGAATTAGCTGGCACTAGTACTGCTATTTTTTTTGGTTTTTAGTAGCAGAACTGACGAGGTGAATTGTATTGCTGTAGAGAGAGAAAGAAGTTAGAGAGAGAGAGAGACTTGGGGAGAATTGGCATGAAGTTTGGGAATTCTCAATGAGCATCATAGGTGAGAATCAGAATCTGGGTCTCTTTCTATTTCAGGTAAGAAGAATCATAAGATGGTAAATTTGGAGTTCTTGAGGTTGAGAAGTGACCATAATTCACTTCTTTGTTTATGTCTTTTTTCTTTTTCTTTTTCTTTTTTTTTTTGTGGGTTCTTTTGGTTTAATTTTTAAAATGTTTTTTGGGTTGATTATATGTCTTGAGCCCAGAATTGATATAAATCCGAGTTTGATTCTTTTTTTTTTTTTTGGTATAATTATCTATTTGAAGGTCTTTGTTGGGGGACCAATTTTGAATTTTTCTATGCATATGCAGAGAAACATGCCAAAACATCTACAGGTGAAAGAAGATTTTTTTTTTCTTTTTTTTTGTGGGGTGGGAAGGTTACAAACAATAGATGGTACTTAGGTGATGTTTTCACAAAGTTTCTAGTTATAAGCACGTATAATGGCCCCCTAATTATTATTTCATCCATATTATTAATTTTGCTCGCTTATAAGTTCCTTCTTGACCTTTTCTCATTCCCCTTAGGTGTTGGATGATTTCATCAAAAAAAAAAAAGAAAAAGAAAAAATAGAAACTTTACTTTAGCTTGAAAAGAAACAGAAAGAAGTGGACACACTCTTAGAGGGCAATTTCCAGAAAAAACTGAATATGATTGTTAATAACCCAATGATGGTGCCTTTAGAAATACATTGAACAAGAAAGTGTTTTTATATGGCAGACCCACATCCCCATTTTTGGTCTCACTATTGCCCACATCCCATTTTCCTTCTTTTTCTTCCTCCATTGTCAGGGGGACTGTTTGATTACCACTTTGGGAGTTTCCCAATGCAATTCTGAGCCATTCTTTTTGTTCCCTCCTTCCTTCAGTCCATACCACTAAAAGCCTCTGTTTTTTAAAAATGATTGAAACAGCCTCCCTGCAATACTAAAATAAAGAAGCTTGCATTTTGTAACCCATAAAGGAAACCAATAAGGTCTTCAACCATTTTAAATGTAAAAAAAAAAAAAACATCTTTGTTAGCACCAATCGGTTTAATATTGCTTTCAATGGTGATGGGATCTTTCCATTGATGTTTTGGTGCTTAGATATGCAAAGATAAGTATAGTTATAGCTTTGGGGTCAACCCTGTCTCCACCTTAAACATAGTGGCTTCTCACATCACCCCCAAACACCACTGAAAGACAGAAGATGATGATAAAGAAAAGTAAGAAAAGAAGTCACAAGTGATATTTGAGTACTATTTTTTCTTCTTTTTTTAGTTTTTATCCTTTTTTTAGTTTTTATGCAGTTTTATAGTATGTTACACATAGCTTTGTATCCTCAAACATGTATGTGATGAGACACCAGTTTTTGGCAAGAATTCTTGACTTCCATACATCACTGCAGGTATGGGAACCAAAATCGAGTATGCCATCAATCCGTTAGGAATAACCTCGCAGAATAGCAAGTGCTTCACGGTGCACGGTGTGAATGATTGGGAGCACTATCTTCAGAACAGCGGGGTGAAGGGAGGGAAGTATTCGTCGGCGACCGGTTTGGAGAACAAGATTTGCAAATCCATGGACAGGATGCTGGACAAGTACAATGTAGATTCCATTAAGAAGACAATGCAGATGCAGGAAGATATCTTCAAGCACCAGGTATGAACTCTAAATTCTCTCTTGAGGTCATTCTTCCACATTGTTCAATGTATACTTAAAGGTGAACTTTTATAGATTTTGAAAGAAACAAATAAGTTATTTGAAAGGGATTCATCATGCATATACTAATTCCATTCTACTAGGAAAAAAATTACACCGAGTTTAAATTTTCGGAGACTTCAGAATACCCCAAATTTTCAATTGGGAATGCGCTATTTTGCTTCTGATAGTGTTCTTGAATCTTGGAATCTTCCAATGGTGTTGTCATTATAGCAAAGTTTTTCAGACTTTGAAACTTGTGATATTAAATTTAACGGAAAAGCTTTAAAAAAAAAATTGCAGGTAAGGGAACTGCACCGGCTGTATAGTGTTCAGAAGATGCTGATGGATGAACCCTAAGAAAGAAATCAAGCACAGAAAAGTTTGGGATCCGATGACTAGCTCAGACATCAGCACTTCTCAATTGATTAACCGGCAGCAACCAGGAATAAAACTCGCACCAGGAGCTAGTTTCCACATCCAGAGCATAAGAGATGATCTAAATTCTAGGGAGTGTAGTGGTAGTTGCTCGGGAGATACCATGAGAATCTCAAGGGGATTTGATCTTGAAAGGCCTGCTGCAGAGGAAGACATCTCCACCGGAGTAAGTGCTGTCGGCGAAGATCAAGGAGGTTGGAGATCTAGTGTCGCCCTCAAGAGTAGCAAGATGAGTATAGATGGCCATGATGAAGATAGTGATGTGGAGCTAACTTTAAGCATCGGAAGTAGCGCAAGCAAGAAGGGATCGAAAGCCAACAATAAGAAAGACATGAAAGAGCTCGATTCATCTGCCTCATTTAAATCGGATAGGGGCGGAGAATGCAGTGACCCCACAACCCCCATGAGCAGCTCAAGTGCAACATTTGACCAGGAAGGAAAGCAGCCACATTGGCTTTTCCACAGCTTAAAGCTCAAATAGAAACTTTCTTAACATTCAACTTCTATGTGTGTATCCTTTCAAAACTTATAACACGGGCCACTGAATTTACATATGGTTCATGATCGAGATTCTAATTTAGTTGCCACTTCAAAATAAATGGACAGTTCTTATAAAACCCCATGTAATAGGCGCTTGGAAGCCACTGTTCCAAAAAAGTTTTAAACAATATTTTATGCTATATTCTTTTATATGTATATGAGATATTCTTCTACAACGTTTATCTTGAATGCATATCGACAAAGTTTTGTGGAAAATAACAATAGGACTTAAAAAGAAAAGATAACATATGTCTGTATTCAGTCCCTGAAAGAGAAATTCTTGAATCTAAAATTATCTGTTCGGAAGTTTAAATATATATGTGTATATATATGTATATATGTACGTACGTATGTATGTATTAAAAGCTAATGATCAAGACTATCAAGACTAACTCATCTCAATAATTTAAAAGGTTACCAGATATTGCACCTATCCTAGATAGGGATGGCCCACCAATAAGCCAAAAGTGGGGCAAAGGATGTCCCAGTGATGCAATGATTACTCATATGTTACAGATTGGGCCCTTCCTGAAAAATTGTACTGTGCAGAATGCGTGGTGGGACAAAGAGAGGGGGGGAAAAACATTAATCAAGATCATATGGTCATTATCGCAGAAACAAATTAATTAAGTGGCAGATTCACCAAACTTGCAGAACTAATTAAGTGGCAGATGCCAAGTCTCTTTCCCAGCATAAGAGTTGCACGTTGTTTGCTGTTCATCCAGCTCTTATCTGTATAGAATTATTATCGAGAGCAATAAAATCCTATAGAAAAACAATGCAAATAAGAAAACACAAATTTTATTGATTTACTGTTTGATATGAAAGCTAAGACATTTTTAACCGCTATAATACTTCACTATAGGCAATCACTATAAGCAAGAAAAAATTACAAGGGAGAATACACATTTTTAAAATTTGATTGGGCTTTTTTTCTAATACTCTCTAAATCATCAAATTTATAAGGTGATTTATTCCGTCATTTTTTTTTTGTCATGGCTATCTTCATCACAAACTTTTTATCTCCACAATTAAGTTTATGACTACTAATGACACAACAATGTCTCTCGCTAATTAATATGAACTAGGCACAATACATAAGTCACACTTTGTTAAGTGGGGTGCGTGTCCCACTCAACTTTTGAGATTTTTCATTTTGTCCATAAATTTTTTCAAAAAAAAAAAAATTAGTTATACTTCTATTTTTCAAGAAAGACCATGTCTTGTAAGAAAGATTGTAATATGTCTTTCAAGTATTATAAGATCAAAGACATAGAAGAAATTATGAAAATGCACCTTTTTTGGTGTATTTAGAATTAACATGTAGCGCCGCGGTGCTAAACATTGATGCACTTAGGCGTTAGGTTGGCGCTGCGGTGTCCAAAGGACAACCGGTGCTGGAAAGCTAGCATTGCGGTGCAGTCCTGAAAAGTGATGACATTAAGCTTTATATGATTTGAATCATTTCGCACCGGTGTGTTGTTTGGTTGGAGCTACACTATCGTCGGCCTTTGTTGCTGTAGATTTCCTCCTTCGTGTTTTTAGATCTTTGCGACCATTGAAGCCAAACCATCTACAATTCCAATAATGCCGATCCCAACCAAGAGATCTGAAAAAAAGAAGATCACAAAGTTGGTGATGATCAAATGTTGGGTTTGTTGGATTTTGTGATTCAAATAAGTAGCGAAAAGTCAAAATTAATTCCTACAAAACCATCGCAGGATCCATGCAATTCGATTATATTGACAAGAAAGTCATAGAATCTTACCAGGATGACAAAAGGGGCAAGATTTTTGGAAGGAAGAGAGCGGGTTCACTCCGGTGACACCATAACTCGAGCTTTTCGTATTCGGGATCAGATTCAGATGTTGTTACTTAGAACAACGCCCTCTGTAGGTATCCACACAAACATACTCTCTTAAAAACCGAATTGGTATAATAGCACCCTCTCCTTGCATTAAATGACCCTCTCTAATTTTCAGGGTTTTAATATTTTTTGCCTTTTAGAATAAGAGAATGCTTTTTCTCATCTAATTCCGCCAAAAACCCTAAAACAGATATATATATATATATTGACTTCGAGATAGAGTCAGATTTTAACTAAGGTAAACTATAATTCAAATATGATTCAGAGTATCTAGATAATGTTAGATTCAATGAACCTAGACATATCTAGTACATCGAAGCAAGACATTATCAGGTTCATTGAACCTAGACACAGTAAACCCAAAATTCATTTTTGATCTATTCTAAGTGTGCGACCTTGTAGGTTCACATAATGTTGGTAGTGGGCTTGAAATTCAGTCACCAGCCCACAAATCATAAGCGGTCTCTAGCAAGACATTATGATTACCCAAGTTAGGCGAATGTCAATAATCCGACATAACCTAATCCACAATAAGTATTAAAGTCCTTTTGTCACTAGATACCTTGATTGAACATAAGGCATGGTTTATGTCATCCTAATACTATTCAATCATATTATTTCTTGATTTTAAGTAGACTGATATTAATAACTCTTATTAATTTATTCTAGTATGGCCATACATTTTTCTTCAGTCTAACTTATCGAGGGGGCCCATAGATATCTTTCTCATAATAAATAAGGGACAAATTTCTTCTTAATCACTCACATTCCTTATATGATTCACTCTATATCCAACAATAATCCATTCCATCATCCTGTTAAAGATAATATTAGAATGTGTCAAAATATAGAACTTGTCATGTAGGAAACAATGGTGATTTTAGGTCAGAGGACTAGGATAATACTATTGTGATGAGAATCACTTATGAAAATTATCCATACGGTATTCTCATAGCGGGTCGATCCAATACATCATTTCTCAAATATGTATCTATGAGTTGACTTAGTATCTCATACACATGATTAGTAAAACATAGTCATCCGTAAAACTTCATACTAGTCTTCATTTATTATTATCCCAATAATAATGACCGATTAGGGACAATTTAGAATAGAATTCAATTTTCACCTAAGAATTTTACTATCAAGTCTCATACTTGATGACCTTAGGCAGAATTAATTATTCATAGAATTAGAATAAAAAACAATAATGAAAATACCTTTTATTAATAAATGGAAATGTAACGAAGTCAAAATGTGGTCATTACATAATTAGCTTAGGGCACATCACTAACAATCTCCCACTTGCACTAGGCCTAATCAATATTGTATCTAATACCCATTGACCTAGTATGACTCTCATGCTTAGGCTGTGGAAGAGGCTTAGTGAGTGGATCAGCAACATTCTTATTGTAGGTACTCTGCATATCTTCATGTCTCCTCTCTCAATGATTTCTCAAATGAGATGATAACGCCTGAGTATGTGTTTGGATCGCTAATGTGATCTAGGTTCCTTATACAAGTCTACTGGATCTAATATACTAGGAACAACACCCAAACCAGTAATAAACTTTTTGATCTAAACTGCTTCATTAGCTACTTTTGAGGTGGCAATATACTCATCTTTTTTTGTAGAATCAGCAATAGTGTCTTGCTTTGAACTTCTTCAGCTCACTACACCTCCATTCAAACCGAACACATAACCTGACTGCGATCGAAAGTCATCCTTGTCAGATTGGAAGCTGGCATCTGTGTAATCACTTACAACAAGCTCATCTTCGTCTCCTCCATACAATAAGAATGCATCCTTAGTTCTTCTAAAATATTTAAGGATACTTTCACCTGGATCTGATTGGTATCTACTGGTTATGCTTAAGGCATATGAGACATCAGGTCGAGTACATAACATTGCATACATGATAGATCCAATGGCAGAAGCATATGGAATCTTATTCATGCGGTCTCGCTCATCCTATGCCATTGGACACTGAGTTTTGCTGAGACTAATTCGATGTGACATTGGCAAGAATCCTCTCTTGGAATCTTGCATATTAAACCTATTCAATACCTTGTCAATGTATGTACTCTGACTTAGGCTAATAAGCCTCTTAGATCTATCCCTATATATCTTGATGCCTAGAATATAGGTAGCCTCACGTAAGTCTTTCATTGAGAAACAATTCCCTAACCATGATTTAACATTTTGTAGAGTAGGGATATCATTTTCAATGAGTAATATGTCATCAACATATAGCACTAGAAAGACTATTGCGCTCCCACTAACCTTCTTGTAAACACAAGGCTCATCTTCATTTTTGATGAAACCAAACTCTTTGATTGCTTCATCAAAACGAAGATTCCAACTCCGAGATGCTTGCTTCAATCCATAAATGGATCTTTGAAGCTTGCAAACCTTTCCAAAATTCTCAGGACTAACAAAACCCTCGGGTTGTGTCATATACACATCCTCAAGTAAGTTTCCATTAAGAAACGCTGTTTTGACATCCATTTGTCAAATCTCATAATCATAGTATGCAGCTATAGCGAGGAGAATCTGAATGGATTTAAGCATTGCAATTGGTGAAAAAGTTTCATCATAGTCTATACCATGTGTTTGCTTGAAACCTTTTGCAACCAGTCTTGCCTTAAAGGTATGCACATTGCCATTCATGTTTGTTTTCCTTTTGAAAACCCATTTACGCCCAATAGTCTTTAAACCATCAGGCGGATCAATCAAAGTCCATACTTGATTATCATACATGGATTGCATCTCTGACTTCATTGCTTCGAGCTATTTATCACAGTCAGGACTATTCATGGCCTTTTGGTAGGAAGTGGGCTCATTTTGATCCACAATCATCACATCATTATTATCAGTTAAGATAAATCCATATCTCTTAGGGCTTTGACGTGTCCTACTAGACCTCCTCAGGCCTTGTGTTACTTGTGTAGGCTCAACAATTACTTGTTGATCTAGTTGAGATTCCACAGGTGGTTCAATGCTATTTTGTGGTTCTTGAATTTCTTCAAGTTGACCTTTACTCCCACCAGTTCCTTTAGAAATGAATTCTCTTTCTAAAAAGACACCATTCCAAGCAACAAACACTTTGTACTCAGAACTATTGTAGAAGTAATATCCTTTAGTTTCTTTAGGATATCCCACAAAAAGGCATTTATCTGATTTGAGTGTCAATTTATCTAAAATTTGATGCTTCACATAAGCCTCACATCCCCAAATCTTAAGAAAAGACAAACTAGGCGACTTCCCGGTCCATATCTCATATGGTGTCTTTTGAACCGCCTTTGATGGAACTCTGTTCAGTATGAATGCAGTAATTTCCAAAGCATACCCCAAAAGGATATTGGAAGATCTAATTGAGTCATCATAGATCGAACCATATCCAATAAAGTTCAATTTCTCCGTTTAGACACACCATTCCATTGTGGTGTTCCTGGTGGAGTTAATTGTGAGACTATCCCACAATCTCTAAGATGATCAACGAATTCTTAGTTTAAGTATTCACCACCTCGATTTGATTGAAGTGCTTTAATACTTTTACCAAGCTTATTTTGTACTTCATTTTTGAAAATTTTGAACTTTTCAAACGATTCAAATTTTTGTTTCGTTAGATAGACATAGCCATATCTATTGAAATCATCTATGAAAGTAATGAAGTACAAAAAACCTCCTCTGGCAGTGGAACTTAACGGTCCACATACATCAGAATGTACAAGGCCCAATAAGTCATTAGCCCTTTCACTATGTCCAGTAAAAGGTGTCTTAGTCATTTTGCCTAATAAACAAGACTCACATACTTCAAATGATTCAAAATCAAATGAATTCAAAAGCCTATGTTGATGGAGTTTTGAAATGCGTTTCTCATTTATATGGCCCAAACGATAGTGCCAAAGATAGGTAGGGTTTAAATCTTTAGATTTAAACTTGTTTGTATTAACATTATAGATGGACTTTTCATTTTTGTTTTCAATGTTCAAAACATAAAGACCATTCGTTCATGGAGCATATCCATAGAAAATGTTATCACGATAAATGGAGCATTTATTATTCCTAATAATAAACTCAAAATTTTCCTTGTCCAAACAAGAAACAGAAATAATATTCCTACTTATAGCCGGTGCATAATAACAATTTTCTAAACTTAAAACAAGTCCACTAGGCAAAGTAAACTCATATGTTCCTACAGCTAAAGCAACAACTCTTACTCCATTTCCAACTCGTAGGTCCACTTTGCCTTTAGCCAAGATTCTACTCCTCTTAAGACCCTGCACATTGGTACAAATGTGAGATCCAGATCCAGTATCTAATACCCAAGAATTAGAAGTAAACAAATTGACTTCTATAACATAAATACCTGAAGGAGTAGTCGCATTACTCTTCTTTTTCTTCAGATCATCCAAATAGAGCTTGTAGTTTCTTTTCCAATGACCAGGCTCATTGCAGAAAAAGCATACTCCCTCATTGGTGGTTTAGCCTTAGGTTCAGGATTGGGCTTGGGGTTAGGCTTGGGCTTCTTAAAGTCCTTGGGAGCCTTATTCTTGCTCTTACCCTTTCCTTTCCTTTTCATACCTTTCCCTTTATTAACCATCAGAACATCTTTGGTATTCTTGATGTTCTATTCAGCAGTCTTAAGCATCCCGTGCAACCCAGAAAAAGTCTTCTCCATATTATGCATGTTGTAGTTCATAACGAGCCCATCATAAGCATCTGGCAAATATTGGAGAATGATGTCAACAACCAACTCTTGGCTAATGTCAAGACCAAGTTTCTGCAAATGATCAAGATGACCCTTCATCTTCAGAACATGAGGACTCACTAAACTACCAGCGGTCAACTTGCACGAGAGTAATGCCTTGAAGGTGGCAAACCTCTCAATTCTAGCTTTCTCTTGGAACATTTCCTTAAGATGGCCTATCATGGTATAAGCCTCCATTTCCATCAATTGCTTCTGAAGCTTTGATTCCATGCTTCCAAGCATGAGGAAAGTGACATCAACAGAGTCATTGAGATGCTTACTGTGAGCATCCTTTTGAGCTTTAGGAGCATTAGCAGCTGGTTCATTAGGGATAGGTTGATCAAGGACATATTCCTTCCTTTCTTGCTTAAGAACAATTCTTAAGTTTCTATATCAGTCAAGGAACTTAGTCCCATTGAGCTTATCCTTCTCAAGGATCATATACAGTGACAAGTTAGATGTGGTGTTTGATGCCATTATCTAGAACAGATATATACACAGAGTAATTAGCATTTTATTAAATAATTTTTAATGAGGCATAATTTAAATCCCAATAATTTTATCAAATTAAAAACCCTCAATATTAATTTGGCAATTACAACAATTGTAATTTTAGTGGGCCAAGATCCATATTTCACTTTACTTTAAGTAAGCTTTGGCTTATCACCTAAAGTATGGTTATTTGGATAGGTGACACTTTACCAATTACATCTTACGTAACTCTTGGATAAATATGAGATTTGATATCGCATGTCCTGACTAATTAAAATCCCATCTAATGCCCTAGCTCCAAAACCATTTTGATAACCTAGTTAAGGCTAACCATTTCAAACATATGGATATCACTATTATCCATCTTGTCTTACCTAGATGGCTTAACACACCCTGCTTTGGCAGAACCTATGTTTAGCAATCCAAGTCTTGACAAGTGTTGAATTATGGGAGGCATTTTAATGTCTTAATATTAAGTGAGGGTTCTACTTTATTTTTATCTTATTGTTTAATATTATGTCGCATCACATACATAACATCATATACACAACATTACATACATAGCATAATAATAACACAATAACTGTGTCATAGCATGGCCTAAATCTAGGTTGATCTTCATAAGCCAATATGAAGGTTAATGGTCAATCCTAAGTAATCTTCATCTCTATGGATTTCCTTAGATTGTCACGAATAGACTCCATCTTGAGCCTCCATCTTGGACCTCCATCTTGAACCTCCATCTATCTTGATCTTGGGCTTTGATTTTACATTACAAATTGCAATCTAAACTATTTTATTTCTACTAAATAAATAAATAAATTACAACAAATTGAAAACCGACACGCAGGCCCTATTTAAAATTATAAACTCAAAATAAAATTAAATAAAACTTGCCAATCACATTGGTATAAAAGGGCCATGCTATGTACCATGCAATTCACACTAAACACATAAACATAATAATATAATTTCATTATAGTTAAATTTTTATTATGATCAAAACGATGTATGTGACGAATCAATTCGGGGTCAAGGGGCAGCGCCCCTGGCGGCGGTCCTTGTACGGGTCAAGGGAGTAGCGCCCCTAAAAGGTAAACGATTTACCTTACTCATTTGAATGAGTTACTGCCTGAATCCATTAATTTTTAATTAATTAGATTACCTGATCTGTTCATAACAGAATTAATTAATCTCTGTTTAACACTTAAATGGATTCATGAAATTTATTGATATGTTTTAAACCGATTATCCTTGTTTAACAATTAAACAGACCGTATGGTATATATTAATCTATTCAAAATAGATTATCACTGTTTAATATTTAAACAGTCCACCACCTTAATAAAACCGAAACCAGATTTACAGTATATCGTTTAATCATCTCAAAACAGATTACTAGATTCTTGTTAAATTATAATATTAATAAAATAACAACAATAGGTTACAAGAAACAGTAAACGTATTAATCAAATTAACATGGTAAAAATGTTTAATGAAATAAAACCTCAAACACATTAATCTAATTAATGTATAAATCGTATCCATGCATATCACATATACATAGAACCATATAAAATCAATTTAATCGAATTCGCAAGTCACTTTGATACCACTGTTGGGTTTTGTTGGATTTTGTGATTCAAATAAGCAGCGAAAAATTAAAATTAATTCCCACAAAATCCTCGCTAAATCCATGCAATTTGATTAAATTGACAAGAAAGTCATAGAATCTTACCAAGACGACAAAAAGGGAAAGATTTCTAAAGGAAGAAGCGGGTTCACTTCGATGACACCTTAACTCGAGCTTTTTGTATTCGGGATTGGATTTAGACGTTGTTACTTAGAGCAACGCCCTCTGCAGGTATCCACGCGAACAGACTCTCTCAAAAAACTAATTGGTGTGCTAGCACCCTCTCCTTGCGTTAAATGACTCTTTCTAATTTTTAGGGTTTTAATGTTTTTTGCCTCTTAGAATAAGAGAATGCCTTTTCTCATCTAATTTCACCAGAAACCCTAAAACAAATATATATATATATATTGACTTCGAGATAGAGTCATATTTTAACTAGAGTAAACTGTAATTCAAATATGATTCAGAGAATCTAGATAATGTCAGATTCAACGAACCTAGACATATCTAGCACATTGAATCTAGACATTATCAGGTTTATTGAACCTAGACACAGTAAACCCAAAATTCATTTTTGGTCTGTTCTAAGTGTGCGACCTTGTAGGTTTACATAACGTTGGTAGTGGGCTTGAAATTTTGTCTTTGGCCCACAAATCATAAGCAGCCTCTAGCAAGATATTATGATTACCCAAGTTATGTGAATATCAATAATCTGACATAACCTAATCCACAATAAGTATTAAAGTCCTTTTGTCACTAGATACCTTGATTGAACATAAGGCATGGTTTATGTCATCCTTATACTATTCAATCATATTATTTCTCGATCTTAAGTAGACTGATATTGATAACCCTTATCAATTCATTCTAGTATGGCCATATATTTTTCTTCAGTCTAACTTATCAAGGGGCCCATAGATATCTTTCTCATAATAAATGAGGGATAAATTCATTTTTAATCACTCACATTCCTCACTTGATTCACTCTATATCCAACAACAATTCATTCCATCATCCTGTTAAAGATAATATTAGAATGTGTCAAAATATAGAACTTGTCATGTAGAAAACAATGGTGATTTCAGGTCAAAGGATTAGGATAATACTATTGTGATGAGAATCACTTATGACAATTATCCATGCATTATTCTCATAGCTAGTCGATCCAATACATCATTTCTCAAATATGTATCTATGAGTTGACTTAGTGTCTTATACAGATGATTAGTAAAACATAATCATCAGTCAAACTTCATACTGATCTTCATTCATTATTATCCTAATAATAATGACCGACTAGGGATAATTTAGAATAGAATTTAATTTTCACCTAAGAGTTTTACTATCAAGTCACATACTTGATGACCTTTGCCAGAATTAACTATTCATGGAATTAGAATCAGAAACAATAATGAAATTGCCTCTTTATTAATAAAATGCAAATGCAACGAGGTCAAAATGTGGTCATTACATAATTGGCCTAGGGCACATCACTAACATCGAAGACAAAGGAGATTAAGGTTGATCTATTGCAAGGTGGAATTGGTGACCTCTTTAGACTATGGTTTCACATTAGTTACAAATTCTGGTAGTATGCTTGTGTATTGACACTGCTTTTCGATGAGTTCTAAGCACGAGTTACGTTCAATTGATTTGACTAATTTTTGTTATTTTTTCTCCTTTTTAGTGCTTTTTAGTTTTTCCTTTTGCTTTTTTTTTTTCATTTTTTTAGATTATGACAAATCTTGAGATGGAGAGAAGATTATAAAGTTCTTGAAACTTTGGTTTATCTAATCTTAATCTTTGTTGGTTTGAGTTTGCTCTATTTGGCAACCAAGAAAGATTCAGAAATACAAAATGTGGAAAGAGAAATCCTTCATTTTCTTATTGATTCTAGCTAAAATATGTAGTGAGGTCAACTAAATCATTATTTTCTATGATTTTTGGTATGATAATGAAATGAAATGATATGGTCAAGACATTGGTAACAGAAGCATGTCCATTACAATGAGATTTGAGTCTTGTTAAATCTATTATTAGATTTTTTTTGTGGCGTTGTAATTATATTAGTCTTGATTCATGTATTAATTGGTGGAAAAAATCTAATTAGCTTTTTTTTTTTTTTTTTTTTTTTTTATGTAGTTTGTTGGGATCTATATTGTTGGCTGTACTTTTGCTTGAGATCTATACCATTGGTTTATCAATTTTTTTTCTTTTTTTAAAAAAAATTTTTGTTTCTTAGTTTCATATTGTTATTTTTGGTCTTGTTCAAATTATATTCAGATTATTTCATTTTGATATGAAAAGATAATTGGCGGGTTCTGCAATGGAACTTGGCTAGTGCCGTGACAAAACTTGGTAGGTGCTTTGACAGAACCTGGTGGGTTATAATTTGACACCCTGCACTGGCGACCAGAGGCGGTTGGTGTTATGTCGAAATTTGGTAGGTTCCACTTTAGAACCTACTAGGTAATAATCCGATACCTCGCACTTGTAACCAAGGTAGTTAGCGCTTCTTTGTTTCAAAGAAAATATGATGGAATCTGATGGGTTCCACTTTAAAACCTACAAAGGTGCAATCCGACACCCTGCGTTTGCGAGCGGATGCGGTTAGTGCTTCTTTGTTTTAAAGAAAATATGTTAGAATCTGATAGGTTCCACTTTGACTCCTACCAGGAAACAATCCTGCACCTATACTAGCGTGGAGGCGATTGGTGCTTCTTTATTTCAAAGAAAATTTGTTAAAATATGGTAGGTTCCAAAGGTAGGTTCCACTTTAGAACCTACCAAGTTACAATTTAGAACTTGCGCTAGAAACTAGAGACGGTTGGCACTTCTTTGTTTCAAAAAAATGTGTTAAAATTTGGTAGGTTCCATTTAGAACCTATTAGGTTACAATCCGACACTTGCTCCAGTGACTAGAGGCGAGTTCCACGACAGAACTCTATGGGTTTCATGATGGAACACAGCGAGTTCCATGACAGAACCTAGCAGGTTACATTTTTGCATCCTGCATGAGTGAGTGGGAGGAATAGTAACTTGTTTTTTTTAATAAATATCAATTTCTAATAAAAGAGGTAGTTTTAATAAGCAGTTTGTTGCAAGGTATTTTTAACATTGTGGTGTATTTTAGATAAAGAACCCCTTATTTGGGGGGACCAAAAATTCATTCATGCCAAAGGTGAATAAGCCTATTAAAATTATTTTAACTAGCCCATCAAACCAGAAGTCACTAGAGTTTTCTGAGCATTATGCCATGCATTGTCCCAGGCATTTGCTCTATAGTAGTCATTATCTTAAGTGATTTGAACTTGAGTTAATGATCCCTAAAAAAAAATAATAATAAAAAAGAACTTGAGTCGATGAGGTTGACAAAAATTTTAATGATGATTTACTTTGGGACCACGAGGTTTTCGACTAAAATATATTGTTTTAGATAATGGTGAAGTTTTTCTTTAGAGTTAATTATCATTTATATCTTACGTTGTTGATCCATTAGAATTATTGTTGACTCAGTCTTTTAGTCAACTAAAAACCTTAAAGCGGACTTTTGATTTCACATAGTTTTATAGGTCATTCACTTGATCAAATAAAAAATAACAACCTAGTAACAGTAGATACTCATTGTTGATTTTGGGTTGGTTGAGGTCAGTTTTCAGAGAGCTGGGTGATGCTCATGAGGCTTGGTGACCAAAGTTAGGAGCATTGGGATTCTTTTTCAGTGAAGAAGCAACTTATGTTTTCTATTTAGATTCCCTTCTCTTAGAAAGAGCCGTTAAACGATCAGACTAGATAGATACAGGTAGCTTGACCACCTTACCCATCATTGAAACATAAGCTGGAGACGTATCGGCGTATATTCCTACCAATGTGATCTCAACTTTTAATAAAGCTGACTGCCTTGTGTTTAAGAAGTATGGTTAGAACTAATGGTTTGAATCAATTTTTGTTAAAAATACTAAAGCATGTGAGAGTTTTACACTGTAATAGCTTTTTTGCTTTTGGCTGTAATTGCTAAGAGCTTTACACTATTTGTTAGTTAAAATGAATTGGTTCCAACTGAGAGCCAAACATCCTATTAAATGGTAATCCATCTTCAGTGAGGGTGCTAGTTCATTTCAAGATTGATTATTATTTTCTTATTTAAGGTTAACAGACGATTTTAGGTGAATGAATTTATTTTTTACATTAGTATTTCTTATTATTTTGTATTTGCTAGCAAAGAAAAGGTTGTAAAATAGATTGTAGGAGTCTTGGTACCCAAATAAAGCCAAGACTTTTTTCTTCTTTTTTAAACTTAAAAGTGGAAGGATTCAAATTTTTTATCTTGTGGCAGAGTCGATGTGAATTTATCATTAGACTATGCCTACAATCACATAGACCAAGATTTCAGTCTTAAGTCATTTCGTCAACAAATTTTAAATTCAATATATCTAAAATCCTCCAAGTGGGACCCAAATTCTATTCTACGCTAAAGATGAATAGGCCCGTTCAAATTCTTTTAGCCATTATACCATAAGTTATTGAATTCTTCGAGCACTTATATTAAGGCTTGAATTGATTTATGTCACAAAAAATAATTACAGAGAATGCCACGCGAGGTCATTACATTATATTTCAAAATATTCAATATACCATTGAGATATATACTTGCCTGTATCCAAAATGGTTACCAATCTGTATCAGGTATTTGGAATGGTTACCGGCCAGTATCTATTACCCACATGATTTCACAATAATTATCAACTAGTGTTCGGCATCTGCCATGTTTACCAGCTAGTATCTTTACAATTATCAATCAATACTTGGCATCCGCTGTAGTTACTAGCTAGTATCTGCACAATTACTAGCCAATAATCACTAAGACCGAAGCACCATGATTGTCTCCATCACCAGAAATCAAAAAAATTCACAAAATACACCCAGAACAACAAACACATAATCGAATCAATTCCTTGGAAAAAAACAGACCAATCCTTAAAAAAAATAATATCCAAGACATAAAGATCCTTAAAAATCCACTAATAGTGACGGGTCTTACTGTTATAACACCGATGAGATGCAATCGTGTTAGGAGGAAACCAGATTGGCTACTGCTTGGCAATTAAAATGGTAGGCTTCCATCATAGTTCTACGACTAGGTGTCAATGTTTCTAATGGCCAATTCCATACGAAGTCCATCCAACAACACAAGCCCAACATCCTTGTACTACGGCATCGACATGCTCACTTCATGGACCCAAGCCACGCTTGGGGTACTATCATGGGTCGTGCTTTGGTAGGCCATGGGTGGTCAAATGGGCCTTTTGTTTTGATTTGATTCGATTTTCAAGTCCAGCTTGTTGGGAGGGATTTCAAAATTAATTAAACTAAAATAAGTAGGTGATGGAGGAAAATAACCCATAAGCCTTTGCCGTTTAGAATAGCCTAAAAACATCATTTTTGCCTTTACATAGCCCAAGGAGTAAAAGCACAAGTCTAGAAATCATTTTCGTAGGAAGTATGCTGTAAAAAACCCAACAATGGAGCGTCGAATATACCTTCGGAGTGCCTAGCACGCCTCTAGAGGGCTCAAGGTGTCCACACTAAGTCCTAAAGACCGTCCTAGAGATTCATTCTTTCTCTATTCTGAGTTGATGATATCCTACACGTGAATCTATTCTCAAGAAGTATTGGGAACCACCTAACTATTTATATGATTCATCGATCCTAGGCAGTGGTTGTTGGTTTTCATTGAGATAATCTTCGTCTAAGTCAAAAGTCCATCATTGGAGGCTTCGTGCGTACCTTCGTCACCAGTTCTAGCTCAAAATTTTAAAGAAATCCTGACGATTAGAAATTTTAGATTTGACAAAAATAGCAAGACCAAGCGCCAAAAGGGGAAGCATTCTTCTTAGCCCTCCTGAAATAGACAGTCAAACTTAGTCAAACCTTAAATGTATGCCTTTTTGGCCAACCTAGAAGTCAACCTCCAGAAGCACATGACATTGCTTGCTCAGGAGGGAAATGGAGTTAGCACGCGTGTTGGAGCACTTGAAGACCAACTCTAGAACAAGTTGGTCGCCCTCACTATAAATATCCCTCTTCCCCTTCCTTCAAAAAATGATATGATCAAAGGGACTTAAGCCCATTTCTTCACACCATTATCAATCCCCTTAACTTTAAAGATTATCATCTTTTTTCTAAGTTTGAGTTTTTTAGACTTGAAAGATTTTCTGGAAAAACCTGTCACCACCATTTTTGTCCCTCCCCTATTAGTCATTATATCTTCTATAAACCTTACAAAATTACTATCAAAACACTTAGAAGTTTTGTCAAAGTTCATCACATATCTTAAGAATTTCTGGAATTTAAGCCTCATCTTCGACAATTCAAGCTTAAAGATGGAGGCAACCTATGTTTGCCTTATGAGCAAATTTCTAGAAAATTTGAAGAACTCCAAAACTTTGCATATCAGCTCCTCGGTTCATGAAAATAACCTAGATCCAATAATGACGGTAGCTTTGCCACTACCCTTTGAAGCTATTCCTCTATCAACTTTTGACTACACCTCCCATTGTCACCGTTTACAATAGTTCCTCCATTGCCATATTTTTTGTGTTTTCTTGGTTTTGCCACGAGTCTCACTTGGGTTGTTTGGCAATCAAGAAAGTCCTAGAAGCTGTCTTCTTTAGCCCAATCCAGGCTTAATCATCCCCAACACTCGTTGGAGGTCTTGCCGTCACCTAAAGCATGTCATCATGAACACTAGCGAATCAAAGCCAATGTGTGTATTCTCATGACCAGTCATGCCTTGATGATCTATCAGACTCTAATATTAAAGCAACTCCACTGGGGAAGTTAGGCCGCCAAACCACCATGATGCCTTTTCTCAAGGGAACTTGCTTCAAAGGAACTTTGTAAGACATAGAGGAGCCTACTTTGCAGCACAAAACATTCAACACTAGAGGTAATGGTGACGGAGAGCAACCTGTGGTTCCTGATATTGTGGTCGCCATCTGTTACCACATCGAATCTCACAATGACATCCTCTTCGGAGTTAATGAACTCTGGGTACATTTTCACAATGAGTCGACTCCAAATCCCACCAACAATGTAACTTTGAAAAAATCCTCTATTGATGGAACACTGAAGACTTTGGAGCTAGCTTAGTCCATGCCACTTACACAAGAGAACACCATGTCGCTCTTGTAGAAACATGCGTATGGAGTTGATCTGAAGGACACGAGGTACTTGCCTCAACCACCTTACCCTCCGAAGCTATACCAAAAGCCATATCCTCTGAGATTCGAGATCCCTCCTTTATGTTATTTGATGGCTGGAAAGGCAATTTGAAAAGCACATTAGCCACTTCCTTAACATGTTAGGAAATTATGTCGAAGACCATGACCTCCATCTCCAAAAATTTTCTAAGTCCCTTACTGATAGAGCTTATACGTTATACACCACTTTAGCTCTCGTCATCATTCAAATTTGAGATAATATGGTTACTCGCTTTTGTCGCAAATACTTCCAAAATGAAGGAAGGGTCATCATTATCGAACTTAGCAGCACATGCCAAGAGCAAGGGAAGGACCTCATGGACTTTGTTCAAAGTATCTGCGACCTTGCACTCCATTGCTATGATAAAAGCGACAAAGGAGCGCCTATTGACATTTGCATATTAACTCAAAATACTAGGTTCATTTGGAGAACGTCTGCATCAGCCAATTCTCTTGTCTCCTCGAGTCTACTAAAAGGATCATTCTCTCCTTTCAAGTTTTCGAATCCTCATGCTATTGGAGAGAAAAGAAGCTGACAACACCACACTCATTTATTGCCTCCGAGAGACCACCGAGGCCTTTTTCATCAAAAAAGGCCCTCTTCCTTTTGTTACCATGCTCTAACAAAGAGCTACATGCAATTTTGAGGCAACTAATTCGCATCCGTTCACTCCCAATGACCGCCCTTCAAGTTGGGCAAAAAAGACACTGCAGTATTACCTCTATCATCCTTATGTAAGTCACCCACCTCTATGTGCAACACGGTTCGTCCGATGCTCATGAAAGGATCATGAATGTCACTCTTGAACTTTTTAGAAAAAGGTCAAAGCATTGACTCTGATTCCCTTCTGTGGCACAAAGGAAAAGAAATGTGCACCATGGGAAAGTACAACTTTGAGGAAATGGAGGATGATAGCTTTGACGAAGAAGTCCATGTATGGGAAAATGATCCAAAGCCTCTTGAATCTATTTAGGAAGCTTTCAAAAATTGCAAAAAGGCCTTTTGGAGACGCTACTCTCCACCACCACATTTTGGAAAACCAGTGCCACCTTTGAATGAGTGAGGAGAAGACTTTGAGACTAGGGAAACTTCCATGCAAACTCTCATGGTTAAGAGAAAGTTTGTGTTTGAAGAAGAACTTGAATTGGCTTTCAACAACATCCCAAGAAGAGTTGAGCTTGCCATTCAGACCTCTGTCAATCTGCTCTAGTGGGAGCCTTTAGTAACAAATGCTTGACTTTTGAAACTGAGTCGATAATAATAGACTCTTCAATAAAGACAACACACAGTGAAACTTTGTCACCAGAAGCAATGAGCTCTCCGAACTCATTGATACCCGAGATGATCATCCTTTAGTTGATCGCCACAGATGCCTCCATTACAGAAGTCTTAGCCATGGAGCAAACCTTCTCAGAATCCATGATAGTTGAATAATTCTTCCAACTCGAGATCCCTGATTGGTCTCGAGATTGAAGAAGCCATCTAGAGCCAGATTGCTTTTTTGGAGGAAACATACCTAAACATGAAAGTGTCGCAGTAGTTATCATTGGAGATTCTAACCACGATCAACCCTTTTCACCTCAGAAGCTAGATTGTTCTTCTAAAAGGGGTACGTCTGAACACAAAAGTGTTGTGGTAGTCATCCATGCATGGGATTTTACCGTCTTCTCCAACTAATTCTGTTGGACTAGTGCTTCATTGGAGTTTAAAGTTCAAATCACTATTTTATCAACTTAGTCTTGGAATAAAAGCTCGTCTAGCTACAACAGAGGCATTACTAAAAGTCTTCACCAATCAAGGTCCTCAATGCTATGCTAATTAGGCCTCCGCTATGTATGCCTTCTTTGAAAGCACCAATTCTACCTCCTTCATTGATGAAGACATGGAATCGCCATACCAGATCATAGGTGCCCACTTTACTTAGAGGCCACGATCATGATGTTCATGTTCAAAGGGCCTTAGTTGACATTGGTTTCTCCATCAATATCATCCCACTATCTATTCTTATTGCTGCTAGAGTTCCTCCGAGTCGGATCGATAAAAAATAGATTCCATCACCAGATTTGGTAATGTCGTCGAGATCTCAACAGGATGCGTTCAACTAGATTTGAAGGTTAGGCCATTTCACTCTCTTACTCGGTTCCATGTAGTCAATGCCGACATGAGCAATCATCTGCTCCTTAAAAGACCTTGGTTGAACAAACATCAAATTATTTGTTCCATAATTCATCAATGCATAAAAAAAGGCTCAACAATAAAGTTGTGCTCATTTTGGTTAATCAGTCTCCATTTGATCAAACCGAAGTGCATTACATTGACGTAAAGTTCTATGACAACTTCACTAGCTTCAAAGACAACAAAGTCTCCAAAGCCATTGGTGCTTTGTTGCCTTTATGGTTGGACATTAATGATCTTGGCGATGAAGATTGGTGCATGATTTTTGAGAAAAAGAGAAAGAAACAAATAGCTCCTCGATGCATCAGGTCCTCTCTCCCTAACGGAAGTACCATGTACCGTTTAAAATAGGGTTAGAGGCCTTGCCATTCTAAGTGGGAGAGCTCTAGGAATGAAGAAAAATGGACCTTGCATACTTGCTCTAGAGTAGTCCATGACGGAGCCACCCACAACAAGGTGTTTGTCACCAAATAAGTCATCTCTAGAGCAATTCTCTCTAGAGGACCAAAAGAAATCATCGAACCTTAGCCTACACTAAACTATATGCAAGGCAGCTCTGAAGCCGTGATGGAACGACTTAAAGAATTCAACCTCAACAACAACTTCTCCATCGAAACGAAAGTCTCCATTAATTCTCAACTCTCTCCTGAAAAGCGTCACACACTCATCAACTTGCTTTGAGACAATATGGATGTATTTGCATGAAGCTACAAATATATGCTCGGTTTGGACACAGGATTGGTTTGCCACACTCTTAATGTTCAATCTGGTGCAATTCTGGACAAGCAACCACAAAGGACCTTCGTTCCTGACATAGAAGCACAAATCAAAATGGAAGTTGAAAAACTCTTCTAAGTCGGTTTTATTAAGCCTATCATGCCCCCAACAGAGTTGGTCAACATCGTACGCATAAAGGAGAAGGACAACCAAGTTCACATTTATGTCAACTTTTGGGACTCAATAAAACTTGTCTAAAGGATGAGCTTCCAATGCCAAATATAGATTTTTTATTGACTCCACCAATGGACATGGGATGCTTTTCTTCATGGATGGTTTTAACGGTCACAATTAAATAACATGTCAACAAGAGAAACGAAGAAAATAGCATTTCAGACTTCCTTTTGTAACTTCTACTACATGATGGTGCCATTTGGCTTGAATAACGTCAGAGCAATATACCAAAGAGCGATGACCATAATCTTCCTTGACATGATGGGAAAGGAAGTCGAAGACTATGTGACGACTTAGTTGTCAAATCCTTCTCCAGAAAAGACCACTAGAGCACCTTGATCAAGGTGTTTGAAAGATGCTGCAAATACAAAGATGAATTCAAAGAAATGTGCTTTTGGAGTTTTAGTCAGAAAGTTTCTCAGATTTGTAGTTCATCAACGAGAATAGTGTCGATCCCTCCAAAGTACAAAAAATCATGGCAACAACACCATCTTTAACACCAAAAGAGCTAAAAAGGTTGTCAGGCAAGCTTTTCTACATCCAAAGATTCATTCTGGGAATGGGAAACTTTTCCTCTACATTCACACCAGTCCTCAAGAAAGGCATTGAATTCAAATGGTTAAAGCATCATTAAAAAAGTTTTTTGAGAACATCCAAACGATAATCCTCGATCTCTCGACTATGAAAGCTTTGGAGCCTAGAAAACTATTAAAGCTCTATATCGCCATGACAGAGATGACTGTCAGAGCACTTTTGGCTTAAGAAGATCTCGAAGGTAAAGAGTGCCCAGTCTACTACGTGAGTAGCCAACTTCATGGCCTGAAAACAAGATACTCACAACAGAGAAGGAATGCCTCACTTATATCTATGCCTTTCAACAGCTTTTTGACTATTTCTTAGCTCAGGAACTTCATCTTATGTTTAAGGCTAACCCCCTCTGTTACCTCCTCACTCAGCCAGGGCTTTCAGGCTCCTTGGCCAGCTGGTTACTTCAACTTTCAAAGTTCGACATCACTTGTACTATGCCAAAAGCAATTGAAAGCCAAGTTGTTATTGATTTGATAACACAATTTAGCTACAACGAAGATGAGGCACTTGCTCTGTTGCTACCTAATATGCCTCTGGAGGCATCCAAGATCAATAGTAAGAGTGACAAGGCAATTGTGTCGGAACCTGCCGAGGAATATCCGAAGATGACCTGTGTTACTAAGGAGATTGATGAATTTTGGACCTTGCACCTCAATAGATTTGCAACGGCTACCTCCGGACAAACCAGGATTGTATTTACTAGCCTGAATGGGCAAACCACCACCATAGCGCATCAACTCACTTTTCCTGCACCAACGATATGGTCAAATATAAAGCATTCATCATAGGGCTCGTTACCACTTAGAGTATGGTAATCCAAAAAATTAAACTCATGGGAGACTCCAACTTGGTTTTTAAGCAATTAGAGGGAGAGTTTGCTGTTAAGGAATCCTCTTTGGCTTTGTACCAAACTCTTGCACAAAACTTGATGAAACAATTTGAGAATCTAATCATAGAACACGTTCCAAGGTCCACCAACTGGTATGCCAATGTTGGGATTGCTGCTTATAAAGCATATTGTTTTATCCCAACTGAACATTATGAGAAATAAAGTGTTGACTTATTAATAAATAATATTCTTTAATGTTCTCCATGATATATATACTGATAATATGTATACAAATATCATAAAGGTTCCAATACTTGTACAAGTCTATAATAATGTATATGAAGAGTTCATAATACAGAGGATATGATTATGTGTACTTAGTATGCACTTTCGCTTACAATTATTAGGTAAAGCTGGGCACTTATCTTGCTTAAGATTGTGATGTTGTCTATTCTCAACTTGGTGGAATATTATTATTTGGATTATAGTAATGGTGATTGCTAAATAGAGACATCAGTGTTTTTAGAACATATCAAACCTGGACCAAGTTAGAACTTCATTTCTTGTGCAATTTCGTAATGAGAAATTAGAAATCTAACATTGATGATCATTTTATGGATCTTACCTTAATCTTGAGGTGGATAGTGGACTCATTTCTATTTACTATATCTTTTGATTGCCAATGAGTGAAATTTGTAACATCTATGATCTATGCCACGCATTCCAATACAGGTAGTTGGGAACATTACTCATAGACATGGAATCCACAACTCCTACAAGATAGGATATTAAGATAATATTTTCATGAATATTAATTTGGGAACTTGGTTGTAGAGATCTTGTTATTTAATATGGGATATCAAATATTTCCTTAAATCCTTATTTATGATTTGTTCATAAAAGGGTCAACTATTAAAGAGTTAACAAAACTCATAGACAAAGAAGTAATTAGAGAGATTGCACCAAATACTATGATCTAGCTCTAATTATGAATATTTATGGAGCATATTATCACATGGCAAATGATTATATGAATAGACAACCTTATCGTTAACATTTGATGTTTAAGGTTCCATATAATTATGTATATAATTTAAAAGTGCAGCCTTGATTTATGATAGTTGCGAAACCGAGAATAATTATTATTAATTTAACTTTAAGATAATTCAATTATGAATAATTATTGAAGCTTAAAGCATATATGTCCATTGGGTCCCCTTGTTAGCTCCACAGCATTCTTTCAGACGGATTAATAGAAATTTTCTTGGATTAGTTTTATCAATAGGCGCAAAATTATAATTTCACATAGCAATACACTAGGACTGTGTGTGGCACCATACACTGGAACTTTAGGAGTCCAGGTGGCGCCATACCCATGATTTTAGGAGACAAATATCTTGCATGATCTTCATGTAATCTTTTTGTTATCCTGGTGAAGAAAAATATATTTTTCAAAAGTTGAAATAGATTTTATAGATAATCATTTAAATTCATTTAAATTATGAGATAATTTAAATAATTGAGAAAATCATGAAAGATATATATTTTAAAAGTTAAAATAAATAATATCTTAGTTTGAACCAAAATTGGATCTTAGATAGATTCTAGATGTATATAAGATCACACAATTGGAGGTAGTTGTGACACATGTCACTCTCCTATTGGAAGCTTGAAGATCAGGCTCTACCACCCTTGGTAGGCTTGATTCTCTATAGAATCTTTGGAAGATTTTGTTCCAACTAACTCCTATTGGCGTATTTATAAATAGGCCTTGGAGATTCTTTTTTCTAAGAGACTTTTCTCTGGCGTCCATCTACTGTTTCTTTGGCTCTCCCCTTTAGATTTTAAAGAATCTTTGTTGGGAAGAAAGGTTGAAAAGAGATATTGTATAGACAATCTAAGAGATCTGGCCGGTGCCCACATACCAGTTGATTAAGAAGGAGGAGAATAACAAAGAAAATTTGAAGGTTTTGGAACGCTTGATTATTCAGACCAATTGTCAAACCCGTAAGTTTGTGTCTACTTAATTATTTGTATGTGGCATCATGAGAAAGATCCTAAAAATTTTTAAAAGAAGTTTTAAAACTCTATTCCACTGTGTTTTACATATTTTTGGGCCCACAACCTAACAACTGGCATTAGAGTCGACTCATGAATATGTTACATACAATAATTGACTCCTCTGATCTCCTTCTTTATATACATAAGACGTATATGGTTCATTTGCACGATAATTATATTTAAAGAGATGGCACTCTAGGTTCTATATGTGATTATGCAATATGCATGAGATGTATAATTTCCATTGTTATTAATTTTAATGTTTATGTTACTTATTATTTATATCAAATTGTTGATATTTATTTTAATCATGCTAGCTATGGTTTCTTTAGAGATTTGGTTCTATTTTTGTTATTGGGTGTAATTTGCTAGAAGGGCAGTCTATTATCACCATAATTTACCTACTAATTGTTTATTGCTTATAGAAATTTTTGTAAGCCAGAAATGGTATATGTTTTTTTTTTTATGTAATTTCTTCTTGAAGATAGAGGTACTTGAATTTTGAAGATGATGAAAAAATACCCAATTGTTTAATTTTAATTAATTATAGATTTATTAGCAATTCGTTGGTTCTAATTTGATTTCTTGTTGGACAAGAAATTGATTTTGGGTTTTTGAGAAAAACCTTAGTGGAACCATCAACCTCTACTTTGAATGTAGTCGGCAGCAGGTCTGTGTGCCACAGGCATAGACCAGAGGCACAATGTATGCTTCTTGCACACCGTAGGAGGGCCAGGAGGGCTCGGTTAGGTCGAGCCCGATGCTGTGAGTAGAGCGCATTGTAGGTTCATTGAGCTACGCCTATTGTGGGCACAAGGCTCAGCTACATGCAGCAACACGCATGCTAGGGCACAGGGCGTCTCCTAGCTCAAGGCCGTGGCCATGTTGCCATGGTGGCCTCCTTCACTTTCTCACCACTACGCATGATGGCTGGATTATTTCCACCGCCTTACATGCTTCAAATTTTAAAGAGTTTAAAGTTTGTTGAATTTGAAAAAGTTTCAAATTATCCAAAATAAAATCTTGGAGATTTAAATTGGATTATGGAAAGATTCTAAGATCTTTAGAAGATCTTAGAATATTTAATTAACTTTATCCTACATTAGTGGGAGGAATTTAATAATTGGATAAGTGTTATCCATGATTGAATTTCTTGTTAATTAAAATAAAAGTGAAATCTTTTTAAAGAATTTCAAAAATGGAATCGTTTAACTATAATTAAATTTAAGATTAAGAATAAATGAAATTAAAGTTTTAAAACTTGGGTAATTTCATTGCTTGTGGGAGCATAAAGAGATGACAAAATCAAACACAACCAACAAGAGGACTATACAAAGAAGATAATGACTTGGAGAACATCACGGTTTTCTTTTGGTTTTATTTTAGTTTTCAATATTTCTAGGTGGAACCATAGTATTGCAATGACGATCGTTAATTTGCAATTTTGTTATGTTTGATATGCTATGATTGCCATACTCATAATTATTGATAACATGCCATATAGGATAATGAGTGCCACTTATAATAACATGTTCATGCATCATGTAGTTTTAGGAATCTAATGTGATTATTTGTTTTAAAACTACAAATTGTATTTATTTAAGAATTAAATAAATTCAAGAAATCTAAAATTCAAAAAAATGAGTGGATATGGGAGTCTCATAATGAAAGGTTCCATTGGGTGAGCCTTTTGTGTGAGAATCCTATGGTCTCCATTGCTAGTTAGAGAAAAGTGATGAGTGGTTGGTTCCCTATAGGAGCTATGCTTGCAAAGCTTTATCTACCTCCCTAAAGGATAATTTCACTTCCTGGTTATTAGCTTACGACTTATAGACCCTACGGTGGCACTCAATGGGTGAAAATCACTAGGGTATGAAACGAGTGGTTGTATACTCAAGAGGAACCTATCAGTATACTCGCAAAATGAGTTCCTACTAACTAAGGTTATAGACCACAGATATAGTAGATTTAGCCAAATATGAGATATTACGTGGCTAAATTCAATCAAGAATGGCCTGGCATGGTAAGTGGGTTGCGCGTATTGCCTACAGTGATCTATATACCCATGAACATTGATGTTGGACATTACAATGATGTGTTTTCTTAGGTTTCATACATCTATGCATTTTTGCTCTGCTTGATTTATATGCATTTTACTAAATATAATTGTCTCTTATGATATTTGCAATCTATATTAATTATGTTTATACTTTATCTCCAGTCATAATGCATTTAACCCCATATCTATTATCTTAAGTCAAAACAAATTGACCGGTAAAAATTTCGTTGATTGGAAACACAACTTAGACATTGTGCTTGTTGCTGAAAAGCACAAATTTATGTTGTTAGAAGAGTGCCCACCTGAGCCTAGGCCAAATGCTTCTAAGAATGCTAAGGAAGCATATGATAAGCGGATCTAGAGTGACGACATGGCTCATTGCTACATATTGGTTTCTATGTCAAACGTGTTACAGTAGAAACATCAAAATCTGAAAACATGTTTGGGGATCAAAACAAGCGTGTGCAGTTTGATGCCATTAAAGTTATTATGAATTGCCTCATGAAAACAAATTCTTTCATAAGGGAGCATATGCTTAAGATGACGAGCTTCTTCAATGAAGTGGAAATCACTGGCTCGCATATTGACCAATAAACTCAAGTTGGTATGGTTTTGGAAACCTAGCCTAATACTTTCATCCTGTTTAAGAGTAATAACATCATGAAAAAGATAAAATTGAATCTCACTAGACTTATGACTGAGCTCCAAACCTTTGAGAGCATGCTGAAGTCAAAGCAAGGAGAGGCTTATGTGGCTGTTGCTAGTTCTTCTAAGAGCAAAAGGAAGAAGAAGAAGAGCAACAAAGGCAAGGCTACCTTGGGGTAGAATAATAAGACTACCAAGAAGAAAGCAAACCCAAGAAGCAAAAGAAAGTGTTTCCATTGCAAGAACGATGGTCATTAGAAGAGGAACTATAAAGAGTTTATCGCTACAACGAAGAGCAAGGAAGGTATGGTAACTTTCTTGAAAAAAAGTTTATTGGAAAAATTTACTAAAACTTGGATTATAGATACTAGTGCCACTAAATATGTTTGCACTTTTTTAAATGGGCTTCAGGAACCAAGGAAGTAGCATGAAGAGTTCATGACAACAGTAAGCATAAGGAAGTTAGTTTTACCTATAGTAGTTGGAATTATCATACTCTATTATATGAACAATAGTTGCTATAATGCACTCATTTTAAATAGATATTGGATTTTAGTTTATTGTTTTGTCCGAACGATCATATTTTATATCTTTATTTTAAGGATAATATTTTAATGTATTCTAATGGTACTTATGGCAATTTATAACTCCCTAGTTCTTATTCACTATGTAATATTGAAATCATGCAATAACATGAAACAAGTCCTAGAAGACAAAATTTGTAAAATGACAACTGGTAACTTGAACTAGGTCATATTAAGTTAAACAGGATTAGAAGTTTAGTTAAGGACGAACCTTTTCGGGAGTTAAGGGTTCAGCCTATATTAACCTGTGAGTCTTGTCTAGAAGGTTAACTGACCAAGAGATTTTTCTTGAAGAAAAGGTTATAAAGCCAAAAATTTTCTTAAGCTAGTACACTTATATATTTGATAACCAATGAATGTACAAGAAGTATGAGATTGATATGCATACCTAATGTATTCCTAATTGGAAATCTTTGAAAAGTTCAAAGACGCCCAAGCATAAATTGGGTAAGCACATCAAAGTACTTTGATTCAGGATTCATCTATAAGATAATGGGATTTTGTCATGCTCACTGCTCCAGGGACGCCATAGTAGATGGTGTTGCAGAGAGAAGAATTAAGACTTTGCTTAACATGATGAGATCTATGTTGAGTGGTTCATCACTTCCAATATCCTTTTAGGGATATGTATGGAAAATTGCAAAATATCAATTTACTTTAGTTCGTTCTACATCTATACCTGAGACAATGCATAAATTTAGAATTAGGTTTTAAACCTAGTCTAAGCCACTTACACGTATAGGGGTGTCTAGTTCATGCCAAAGGTGGATAAGCTGGAATCGCGTACTAAAGTAGCCAAGTGGAATACGTGGTGGTTTCTTCTATAGTACTTAAGATAATGAAGTGTTTGTTTTAGAAGAAAAGTACATGAAGAACCATAAACGTCAAAGTAAAGTCATTCTAGAGGAATTAGTGGGAGAGGAGATCATCCCATAGAGTCATAAGAATGATGCATTATTCCCATGAGACCAATCAATAAAATAAGACCACAAGCTTTGAACAACAACTAAAGATATTGTGTCATAGTGGAAGGGTTATTAGACAACTGGATCGGAGCATCCAAATTGAAGAAGCTAATGTAGTAGTCTCTAATGATAATATCAATTATTCTATCTCCCATAGTCAAGCTATGACAAATGTTGATTCTAAAACATGGCAAGCTTCGATGAACCATGCATCAGAATCCAAGTGGATCAATAAATTCTAGGAACTTGTTGATGCGCTTAAAGGGATTAAGCCCATTGGGTATGGTTCAATTTGAGAGACCATTCATATGGTAGCCAGAGGGGTTCATCATGAGAGTGCAATAGTAAAGAGTTTGCTAGTTGCAGAGATCAATTTATGGACTCAAATTAGCCTCTAGATCATGATACATTAGAATTCATCAAGTGATCAAGTCTTATGTTTTTTATCAAACAGTAGATGAGCATGTATCCACAAGAGAAATAAAGGACAAGAGAGTGGTCCATCTAGTCCATTTTGCTGATGACTTTCTAATCATAGAGGATGATGCAGAGCCATTAACAACGGTCAAGGAATGATTGGTAAAACAATTCCAGAGGGAAGACTTGGGAAAAACTAGCTATGTTCTAGTTATCCAACTCCTTAAAGACAAGAAGAACAAGCTGGTAGCTTAATCTCAAGCCTAATATATAGAAAAGATACTTAAAAAGTATTTTGTGAAGGATTCCAAAGGGTTTTCAAACCATGAAATGTGGAATAACACTTTTTAAAGAGCACTTTGCCATAATTCCAAAGAAAATTAAAGCATGATAAGGCATCCACATAGTTGCAGAGATCCATTTATGGACTCAAATTAGCCTCTAGATCATGATACATTAGGATTGATCAAGTGATCAAGTCTTATGTTTTTTATCAAACAGTAGATGAGCATGTATCCACAAGAGAAATGAAGGACAAGAGAGTGGTCCATCTAGTCCATTTGGTTGATGACTTTCTAATCATAGAGGATGATGTAGAGCCATTAACAACGGTCAAGGAATGGTTAGTAAAACAATTCCAAAGGGAAGACTTGGGAAAAACTAGCTATGTTCTAGTTATCCAACTCCTTAAAGACAGGAAGAATAAGCTGGTAGCTTAATCTCAAGCCTAATATATAGAAAAGATACTTAAAAAGTATTTTGTGAAGGATTCCAAAGGGTTTTCAAACCATGAAACGTGGAATAACACTTTTTAAAGAGCACTCTGCCATAATTCCTAAGAAAGTTAAAAGCATGATAAGACATCCACATACGGCCGCAGTTGGAAGTCTTATATTTGCTATACTATGTATAAGATTAGATAAATGCTATGCTGTGGGGATTATTAGCCAGTACTAATCGAGTCTAGGAGAAAATCACTTAGAGTCAGTGTACCCATGGTTGGATCTTATTCCTGTCAGTTACACTATTTTGGATCTGATGTGGATTCAAAAAAGTTAACTTTGGACCTAGTTTTAACCTTTTTTGGTGGAGCTGTAGTCTAGAAGGGTATTAAGCAATCTAATTGCTGACTCTACCATAGAAGTCGAATAAGTTGCAACTTTGGAAGTTGGCAAAGAGCCTATTTATTGAGGGATTTAGAGGTTGTCCCTAGTCTTGAGCTAGCAATGATGCTATACTGTGGTAATAGTATAATGATTGCAAATGCATAAGGACTGAGAAGCCATGAAAGAGTAAAAACACATAAAGATAATACATTAAGGTGATGTGACAATCTGTAAGTTTGATTCGGAGAACAACCTTGTTGATCCATTTGCAAAAACTTTATTGACAAAAAGTTTTAAGGATCAATTTAAAAGGTATAGGAGTTTGAAAGATGTCACTCATGCTTTAACACAAGTGGGAGATTGTTAGGATTAGTGCTTATGAAGCATGTTGTTTTATCCCCATTGAATATTACGAGAAATAAAATATTGCATTATTAATAAATAATATTCCTTGATGTTCTCCAGGATATATTTGTTGATATATATGTATGCAATTATCATAAGGGTTCTAATACTTGTACAATTCCATAATCATATATATGAAGAGTTCATAATACAAAAGATATGATTATGTTTACTTAGTATAAACTTTGCTTACAATCAACAGATAAAGCTGAGCACTTTATCTTGCTTAAAATTGTAATGTCATCTATTCCCAACTTGGTGGAATAATCTTATCCAGATTATAGTAATGGTGATTCCTAAGTAGAGATTCAAAACACATTAAATCTAGACTAAGATAGAATTTAATTACTTGTGTAATTCTGTAACGAGAAATTACAATTCAATCATTGATGATTAGTTTATGGATTTTACTTTAATCCTGACGTGATTAGTAGATACACATCTATTTATGTCTTTTGATTGTTAATGAGTGAGACCTGTAATGTCGATGATCTATATCTCAGTATATTGAAGACATACTAATATAGGTAGCTAGAAACATTACTCATAGCCATAGTATCCAAAACTCTTACATGATAGGATGTTAAGATAATATTTCCATGAGTATTAATTCAGGAACTTAGATGTAAAGATCTCGCTATTTGATATGGGATATCAAATATTACCCTAAATCCTCATTTATATTTATTCATAAAAGGTCATCTATTAGAGAGTTAACAGAACTCGTGGACAAAGAAGTAATTAGAGAGGTTGCATGGAAAACTATGACCTAGCTCTAATTATGAATATTACTATGGAAAGTATTATCACATGGCAAATGATTTTATCAATGGACAACCATATTCTTAACATTTGATGTTTAAGATTCCGTATAATTCTATATATAATTTAAGAGTACATCCTTGGTTTTCGATAGTGGTGCAAACCAAAGTTAATAATTATTATTAATTTAATTATGAGATAATTCAATTATACATAATTTTTTTAGCTTGAATTATATATATCCATTGGTTCTCTTGCTAGCTCCAAAACATTCTTTCAGATAGATCACATAGTAGTCCACTAGGACTATGTGTCACACCACACACTAGAACTCTAGGAGTCCAGGTGGTGCCACATCCATTATTTTAGGAGACAAATATCTTACATGATCTTCATGTAATCTTTTTGTTATCCTGGTGTAGAAAAATATCTTTTTCAAAAATTGAAATAGATTCTATGGATAATCATTTGAATTATGAGATAATTTAAGTAATTAAGAAAGTCATGAAGATATTTATTTTAAAAGTTAAAATAAATAATATATTAATTTGAACCAACATCGGATCTTAGATAGATTTTGAATGGATACAGGATCACAAAGTTGCAACTTGTTGTGACAGGTGTCACTCTCCTGTTGGAAGCTTGAAGATTACGCCCTGCCACCCATGGTAGGTGTGATTCTCTACAAAATCTTGGGAAGATTTTGCTCCAACTAACTCTTAGTGGTGCATCTATAAATAAGCCTTGAAGATTCTATTTTCTAAAAGACTTTTCTTTAGCTTCCATCTAGTGTTTCTTTAGCTCTCCCTTTAGATTTAAGAATCTCTGCCGAGAAGAAAGATTGGAAGGAGATATTGTAGAGATAATCCAAGATATCTCACTGATGCCCACATATCAATTGATCCAAAAGAAGGAGAATAACAAGGAAGATCTGAAGGTTTTGGAATGCTTGATCATCCAGAGCTATTTCCAAACCCGTAAGTTTGTGTCTATTCAATTATTTATAAGTAGCATCATAAGAAGGATCCTAAAAGTTTTTTTTAAAAAAATTAAAACTCTATTCCATTGTGTTTTACATATTTTTAAGCTCATAACCCAACAGCCGATGCATTGGCCACTTTGGGGTCCTAAGTTTGTTTTTTCTAAAAATGCCATTGACGTACACATAACGGAGAAAATTTGGTGAATCCTCAAGACCATGGCAACCATATTGGGGGACGACAAAAGCCTCTGTGATGATTGAAGAACTCCTATCCAAGAAGTGTCACTAGCTCCAAAGAAAAAGGAGCGTGAGGATTCTTAACGACTATGTCATTCTTTCTAGAGGTCTTTATTGGAGGCTTCTCGGAGGTGACTTTGCAAGGTGCATTGGAAAAGATGAGGCCAAGTAAGAACTCTGCGAAATTCATGAAGAAACATGCAAGATAAACTTCCACATGAGCCTTTATCGTAAAATTTAAAGCAAAGGCTGCTTTTGGCCAAAAATGAAACAAGAAGCTGACATTTCGCAATCCGGGTGTCCCAAGTGCCAACCCCTCTCCTCTAAGGCTAAAGCTTTTACTGCTGAATTGCGAAAGGATTGGGGGACTCCTTACTTGGAACACTTCTTTCACAGGACACTACCGCCAAACTGGAAAGATGCTCATCAACTCCAAAGAATGTCCAAAAGATGCTTCATCCAAGGAAGTTTGTTTTTTTGCAAAGGTTTCAACAAAGAACCACTTTGGTTCCTCAATGAGACCAAATCTCATAAGGTGCTACCAAAGATCCCCTTCGGAGAATATGGAGAACATCAAAGCAAGAAGAAGTTTTATCATCAACTATTGAATATGGGGTACTTTGGCAAACAATGGTGAAAGATGTGGCTACCTTTCTTCGCAAGTGCCACACATGTCAAGTCTATAGCAACCTTTTTCACAAGCTGCATACTACCTTGCATAACATGAAGATGCTATGGCCTTTTAACATGCAGGGGCTTGACTTAATTGGCCCAATTCACCTAGCATCTGAAGGATGTGTTTGGATCCTTACAGCCATTGAATATTTCTCAAAGTGGGTGGAAGCTATGCCACTCTCTTGTGATGTAGTTGCCAACTTCACCTAGGAATACATCGTGTATTGATTTAGAATTCAATAAAAGATCATCAGCAATAATGATACTCCTTTTGTCAACAAAGAAGTTAGTGCCACACTTTTCAATTATGGAACTAAGCATAGACACTCTACTCCCTATTATCCATAAGGCAACCAAGCAAAAGCCATGAACAAAACTCTTCTCCGTGTTTGAGCAAGATGGTGTATGATTATACCAGAGGATGGAAGCTTCACTTGCCTTATGCTTTGTGGGCATATTGCACATCGTCTCACTCTGCAATCTGATTTTCACCTTACTATTTAGTTTACAGCTCCAAAACCATGTCTCTGGCGGAGCTTAAAGTTCTCTCTATACATGTGTCCAGCATCAACGATGTTGAATAGGAGGTCAAATTTTGTAGGGCTCTACAATTTATTGATCTCGAAATGTTGGGCGAGAAAAGAGACTTTGCATAAATTAGTACTGACAAATACCATCAAAGGGTCAAGCAAGCTTACAACAAAATGGTGCTTCGATGCATATTTTTCCCCAAAGATCTCGTACTTAAGGCTACTGACCACATACGTGTAACAACCCTACTTATATGGCCATTACTTAACTACTTAAATATACATTTATTTAGATTATGTAATTTTAGCAACATATATATATATATATTTAAGACCTTACTAATTAATTTTAATTTAAAGCTATATATATTCGTTGCAACGAAAACAGTGATATATAATATTGGCTTAACAGTCATCCCAAAACATACATACTACTAAAGTCATACAGTATACATATTATCACAAGAGTCATATTTAACAAAATTTTAGCGTGGAAAATAAAAGTGCATGGTATCCATTTTCTATAACTTCACTTTGATCGTCTGCCACTTTGCCACTGTCCGTCAGATATTATTGGTAGGTTTTTTGACCTACAATATGAATATTCTTCAATGAGCTTTGGCTCAGCAAGTAGGAACTATAACTCACAAAATTTTCAAAGTAACATATATCAATAAAATGCATGTGCCGATTACGCTCAGTTATGATCATGTCTTATTAGTTTTATCGGGCCCAAGTAGTCGTACCAATTGCCCATGATTGATAGAAAGGAAGTTAAGGTTTGTAAGGTTCTAACAACACTGTGATCTAATTTAATTAAATTTTTATTTCTAAATCTTAAGCCTCCTTGTAGGTCAAGAGTTTGGTACAACTCTCTTATTGAATTTATCCTTAAAAGTTTTACTATCAAATTAGTGAGCATGCAAGATGATATGGCATAGCGTACTTTGACTTGAATTAAAACATGCTTGCGACTTTAAGAAAACATATTGATTTAAAATTATCTGTATTGTAGGTAAAATTTCTACTTACCCGTTAACTTATAGTAGGTCTCTATTTGCCAAAAATTCCATAATCTATAGGAAACACTTCTGTAAGCGCTCCATACTTACCTGTTATCTGTAAACACTCCATATCAGAAAATTCCATAATTTGCGACTTTTATCGTTTAAAATTATCCCTATAGCTCAAGGTTTTGAACCAAAATCGCTCCATAAAATAAAATCTGAATTTGGTAAAATCATAAAATCTTGGGCTTGTATAGTTTGTCTAAAGCGCTATAATTTCATGGTTTGTCGAAAATAAAATTCTATTGCTAGGTGATCTTTGTTTGTAAAAACTAGTACTGAAATGTGCCTTTTTGATTAGTTTTAGAAAATTACTAGGAAACTATATGTTAAAGACATATTTTTCTTTTAAATCTTTTCTTTGTGAAAGTTACATGTTTTAAATATATGTTTTAATAACTTTCATGTTCATTTAAAAGTCCCAATCATTGTCTTTACTATATTTGTTTTCCTATTAAATTTTGCAAACTTTACCAATTAAAAAGTTTTGACTGCCTTTTATAAATTCCAAATAAAGTCTATCTTAAAAGGTAGAGTTTTACAAAACTTTCTTCATGAAAGTTCTTCATTTTCTTGAAAACCAAACCTTTTGTGTTCGGTAAAAACTCCCATTCGGTCTCAAAATGGCCCAAAACTTTCAAAAACTATTTGAGCTCAAAAATACATTTCTTGGATAGTTTTGCGAAACTGTCCATAACTATATTTTAAAGGAAGATTTTGGGAAAAGTATCTCCATGAAAATTGTCCATCTTGTCAAAATCTAAAACTTGTTTGTTTGGAAAAATATGAAATTTGAACCTAAAATATTCCAAAATAACCCAAATAGTGGTAGCTCTTGTAAAAAACTGTTTTGGGTAGTTTTGAGAATTTCAAAAACTATTTTGAGCAGTTTCAAAAACTATTTTGAGTAGTTCTGCTTAGAAACATTACTTAGAGTCAAAACTGTGCTTTTGCTTAGTCGCGTAGTTTTGCTCAAAATGTCAAAAACTAGAAGTATATATTCAAAATAGTTTTAGAAACATACTCTAAGGTTTTCGCTTACGTACTCTAAATTTGTGGAAAATTTTTCCACAAATAAAAGCTTACAACAACATAAGTTAACATACATCTACTAGCTTTTTACCAACACATATATAGATAAACTAAGTTAACCAACACATAGATTATTATTACAAACTATTTCCTTACCTAATCATCAAATCACTCATAAAAATACAAACTTTAATCTTACTAAATATAAAGGCGTAAGTTTCGGATTCTTACCCTTGATGACGCTTCATTTGTGGTTTAATTTAAGGCCACTAGTTCCTCCTTTCTTCTTGTTTAATACACAAAAATCACTAACTTTCCCCATAAAAATCTAATATTGATTTGTCTAAGTAAATAAAAAGGTATTAGAATTTACCCTTGAAGTTTGCTATGAAAATTCCAACTTCCTCCTTCTTTTATTTGTTTCTCATTCTTCTTCTTCTTCTTCTTCTTCTTCTTCTTCTTCTTTTCTAATGAGTGATCTTAGGGTGAAATGGAAGGGAATTTTTTTTTTAAGACTTGTATAGAGGAAAACTGATTCTTGGATGAGAAAAATGGAAGAAAAATTTTCTTGGGAAACTTGTATTCGGCCCAGATTTGGAAGATGGAGAAGAAGAGGAAAATTTCTTGGTAAAACTTGAGGTTGATTTGGTCTTGAATGGGAGAAAAATTTCAGAGATTCTCTTTAAAAATGGTTGGATTTGGGTAGCAAATGGAGGAGAAAATGAAGTCTAAACTATGGTCTTTGGTGGTACAAATATATATACATATATACCATGGCTTAATCTAGTCTCTTCACTTTACTAATATTTAATTAAGCTCTAAGTAACTTTGATAAAGCTAAAAACTTGCTTAAGGAACCCTAATTATAGTGCCATTCTCTAATAGAGATTGGTGAGATTTGTGTCTCTTAAATGCACCAAGTACAAGCTGCACATTAAGCTAAATCATGATCAAATCTCCTTTTTGTGCTCTATAAGATTCCAACTAAACAGATATATTTTGTACTACTGAAAGAAGGCTAACTTAATTGAAAAGAGATTTTAATATCTGTCGGGTCCTTTTTTATTTTTTTAATACAGTTGAGTGCTATACATGGTATGACCGATATCGATATAAGCTTTAATCGCGTATTGATTTTTTTACTGTGTTTAGTCTTAAAATTAATTCTAGACTTAATAAAAACATATTCTTGACTTTTTCTTCTTCTACACTCTGTAATGACATAGTTTTTTGATAGAGTCAATTTCTAAGCTTGCGAAGCATTTTCTACCGAATTTGTTACGTAATTTTGATTTTTAATTAACTAGCAATGTAGGATTTGTTGAGCATTAGAGTATTTCTCGATACACTACTAACTTCATACTGCACTTAGAAATTCCTGTAATTAAATTTCTCAAGTTATTTATAGATTGAAATTTCTTTCACAAAAGTTAATAATTTTAACTTTAAAATTTGCTATACAATTTTATAGAATATTAATATTAATTCTGCAAATCCTTCAGTCATAAAAATTTCTTACATGATGCTTCCAAGAAAATCTTTGATTTAAATATGTAAATTACATTATTTAATTCTAGGATTTTCTCAGTCATTAGAATACAAGGACAAATTTTTGGACAGTCCAATTTTTCTCCGTCATGGAAGGACCTCACATTGTCAAAAATGCTTACGAGAGTGGCAACTACGAGTTGGTCAATCTCTCCAGAGATGGAACTACCAAAGTCATCAATGGCAAGTGGTTTAAACGCTACTATGCCTAAAGAACACACAGCCACATTTTAAAGACTCTCACCGAGAGAGTTCCCCTCCAAAGGCGGATCATGCAATCCCTCTGTAAGTCGACTATTTTGACCATTCTGGAGGAATGTCCTTTGGAGCCAAACCACTCCAAGGACCTATTCAAATATGCTCAACCCCCCTGGGCCAAGGTTCAATTTGACTCTAGAGAAGATCACCCATACGAAAATTTCTTATTCTCCTTACTCCTTTCAAAATTTTATTCCTTTCATAAATCAGTGGAAAATTGTATAAATTCTTGGAATATATAAGTGTGAAGTTTTTGAGGCATTGTGAAAAATCATTTTGCTAGCTTCATTTCCTTCTGCCAAAAAAAAATGATAGAGATACATTGGTATTTACTCTTGTATACATGTAATTTGCATCATTGCAACATTTACTTCTTTCACAAAAATAAAACAATATTTTCATATATGACTTCTCGCTACTCCATCTTTTGAATCAAGAAATGGAAGCAAATGAACTATTTTTTTTTACAAGGCATGCCTTAAAATAAAAGCATATATGTTCCAAGTTTTCAACATGCAACACTTTTCTTCAAAAATTTGAGAAATAGGAGCATAAGAAAGATAGCAACAAAGGTACAGTACATGCAAAATACAAAATAGCTAGACAACGAAACACAAAAGCTGTCCGATCGGAAGAAGGCCATTCCCTCTGGAGCAATATAAGTAATACAAAGATTCCTTCTCTGTGAAAACTAAACAACTTGCAATCTGCCTTTCTATCTAGGCCAATTCCTTCTGGAGCTTAGCAGTTCTTGCCTTTAAGGCATCAACCTCTAAATCAGCCATGTTGCACGCAAATGTAGCCTCAGTGACCTTTAAGATAAACAAAGCAAGGAAATCAATTTTGAACCTTGTAGTGGACAAATGTTGACTAGTGTCTTGCCATACCAACATCATCTTTGTAGTTGCATCCCTAGATGGGATCCGCTCCATGTGGAGAAGGATGAGTCCCAAACATGTGAGCAAAATGGACTTCAAGAATTAAGATATCCCTCTGTTAGGCAAGATGCCTAGATGGCTAGCAAGAAGGTAGGCTAAGATGGGAGGGTCTTTGCCAGTACCATCGCTCCCTCTAAATAGCCTATCTCGCCTCTTACCTCTATGATTTCTTTGCTTTGGTATGAGCTGGTCCCCTTGACTTGAAATCCACAATGAATGCAGAAAGTCACGTTGAAAAGGACTTGCTCGGAGCCAAGTCCTTACTCTCCCACTCTGCTCGATGGCTACTGTAGAAGCAAAGGTGTCTTACGATTATGTTGCTAAAGGAAGGGCTGAATCATCATCAGAAGCCGTATGGTTTGTTGATCCACAAACTTCCTTCGTTGTTGCCTCTTAAGCTACGACTGTCGGAGCAACCTCCTCTGAGGAAATAAATCGCGTTAATATTTTCTATCAAAATATGAAATGAAAACAATGGAGATATGCAACGACTTACTTCTACTCGCTCTAGAGACCCTCATGACCTAAACCTTCAACATCTATTGGACTTACATCACTGGGGGCTTGGCCCAACAGCAACACAACTCCAACCTCCGATGGTGTACTATCTGTCTCCAAACCTACTTCTACATTTCCTTAAATGACATCTAAAACCGTTTGTATCTGATTGCTTGGAGTCTTGTCCCTTTCCTTTGAAGCAACAACTATATCATTGTTCTACATAAATGGCCATGTCCTTTATAAGAAGAAGACTAACAACGCAATGCGAGGTATTCCCCTCTCGAGATATTATCTCTCATATTTTGTCATCTATATACAAAGAATCCATGAGGGGATCGAGATGAATATCTTGTCGGGATCTTTTCTTCATAATGCACTAAGAGGGGATAAGGACAACATATTTAAAAGCATGCTTGATTAAGCTAATGAGGACAACATGACTCCATAATGCCAACATCATCTTTGTAGTTACATCTTTAGACGGGATTTGCTCCATGTGGACAAGAACGAGTCCCAAATGCGTGAGCAAAATGGACTTCAAGAACAAAGATATCCCTCTGCTGGGCAAGATTCCCGAATGGCAAGCAAGAAGGTAGGCTAAGATAAGAGGGTCTTTGCTAGTACCATCGCTCCCTCAAAATAGACTTTCTTGCCACTTACCTCTATGATTTCTTTGATTTGGTGTGAGCTGGTCCCCTTGACTAGAAATCCACAATGAATGCCGAAAGTCATGCCAAAAAAGACTTGCTCGAAGACAAGTCCTTACTCTTCCCACTCTGCTCAATGGTTACTCCAGAAGCAGAGGTGTCTTACTGTTCCGTTGCTAAAGGAAAGGCTAAATCATCATCGAAAGCTGCATGGTTTGTAGATCTGCCAACTGCCTCCGTTGTTGCCTCTTAAGCTATGACTGTCAGAGCAACCTCATGCAAGGAAATAAATCACGTTAATATTTTCTATCGAAATGTGAAATGAAAACAATGGAGATATGCAACGACTTACTTCCTCTCGCTCAAGAGGACCCTCGTGACCTAAACATTTGACACCTACTAGACTTACATCATTGGGGGCTTGGTTGTACGGCAACACAAATCTAACCTCCGATGGTGTGGTATCTATCTCCAGAGCTGCTTTTTCATTTCCTTAAATGACATCTGAGAGTATTTGTATCTGATTGCTTGGAGTCTTGTCCCCTTCCTTTAAAGCAACAACTATATCATTGTTCTACGTAAATGGCCAAGTAATTTATAAGAAGAAGACTAAAAATGCAATGTTGGGTATTCCCCTCTCTCGAGATATTATCTTTCATATTTTGTCATTGTATACAAAGAATCCATGAAGGGATTGACACAGATATCTTGTTGGGATCTTTTCTTTGCAACACGCTAAGAAGGGATGAGGACAACATATTTAAAAGCATGCTTGATTAAGCTAATAATAAAAGGGCACGTGAAATGAGAAAACGTACCTTAGATCTCTAACAGGGCCTTCTCTTCTTCGAGTTAGGAATTGTAGTTACAGTCGGACTCATCTCGAATGGAGACTAAACCATACTCTCCATCAACGCTGACCGCTCCATTACCAAATCTTCTGGCCCTTTGGAGATCTACGACACATAAAGAAATAGTTATGAATAATTGACATGTGTAGAGTCCCAATTCGGGCTATAAGACTTTAGAATGATAGCAATGGCATGCATGTGCCAACATGACTCCATAATGCTACAAATGGGTGCATTCCCCAAGACAATATGACTATACTATGATGAGTGAGTCCTAGAGGCTTTTCTCAACACAAGCAAAGGACTACAACAATTTATTGCTTCAACGTGCTAGTGGCGGAATATGGTAGCTTTGATTAGGCGTAATGCCAATTTAAAGCTTTGCATGCTCTGCTGCATAAGTGGCATAAGCATGCCCGCTTCGACTCTATATGGCATCACCTTAGTGCTCTGATATGCGAGTGGCTATGCATGACAAAATTACTCTAATGTGTAAGTGGCAGACATACAATTTTGCTGACTACATATGGTATTGTTTCATTGTTTCATGCTTCGATGTGTAAGCAACGCATAAGCGCTCTGCTCGACTCCGTATGGTACCACCATAGTACTCCAATATGCAAGTGGCTACACATGACAAAGTACTCAGATGCGTAAGTGGCGAACATGTGTTCACTCCGACCATACATGGTACTACGTCGGCTATGTGCGACGCCATCTTTACGTGAAATGAAAGACATGTGCCCGCTTGATTATAAATGGTGTAATATTTTGACAATCTATGCTTACGCTATCTATGGCCTTACCTTGTAATTCGCACTATGACGTGTAAGTGTTCACTTACTCTGGCCTGAAGCACGATCGTGCTCTACAACTACCCTAGCGCAACTTCATTCTAAGTGTGCCCAAAAATATGCAATTGCGTACAGACCAACTATCTCTATAATTTACACCGACATGTGACTACCGAAAGATTCAAATTCAAACAAGAAGGATTGAAAGTATCCTTAAATTGGGTCATTATGAGTCGGTCATTGTGAAGCAGTCCTCGCTGATCCTTCTCTAGAGCAGCGTCACGAGGCATCTAGATGTTCACCGTTGTGTCCTTTATGGCAACTTACGAAACAGGAATAGCAGCAATCGGTTATTCCTCTAAAGTCCCTTTAGAAGACCCAGGGCTTAAGCATTCTTCTCTCTAAAAGACCCTTTCAGATCTACTTTCATCATGACCTCTGAGCCTTGCTACAGAATGCTAGAAAAGGCGGTGAGAATGCCTGCTCCATCTTCACCAACTCTAGAAACCTTTCCCAAAGCCATTTCCTTTCCCCCAATACGGCACCTTTCTTCGGGTTAATCGGTACCCATGATGGAATGGCTACTTTTATTGATTTTGTAGAAGTTTGACTTATCAAACAACTCTCCAGTGTTAAACTTACAGTAACTATGGAACTCTTTTCCTTCAGCTTTCCTTTCTCTATAGATGTTTTAATTAGTAATGAAATAGGAACAGAGGAAGTATCAAAATCTTTCAACTTACCCCTCCTATCAGTGGGACCTTCCAAAGATATCTTGACAGAAAAGCTCCCTTGACTCTAAGTACCTCGACGAGGCGAATCGATGGGAAAAAATTCAATTATGATGGGTGCAATTTGGAAACTATCCTTGCCTTCTTCGTTGGCTGTTATGAAGATTCGCCCTCCAGCATCTTTCTCTTCATCTACTACAGGCACCATACTCCATACCATTCTCATCAATAAACACGTAATGGAAGAAAGTCTTCCCATAAAGGTTAATCAAAGCTTAAGAACCTGGTTCTCTCATCTTCTCTGGAACGCTCTCAAAAGCTAGAGGTTTTAGCTTAATAAACAAAGTATGGCAAAAAATGGCAATACAAACTAGTTGATCTTGCCAAAAATGGCAATACGAAAAACGGCAATCCTCCGTCATGTGACTAGAGCAAAACTGAGAGGGAAGCAACAACTCTCGATTTCATCCAAGGATGTCCTACGCTACAGGACCAAGAAAGAATAACTTTTTCGACATGTACCTCGTTAGTATGCTGGGTTTGTCTTGATCAAGTCCAAATTGTCGTTTGAACCAATAGGGGATTGTACACAATTATTAAGTCGATGCCTTCTCCACCATACACCGAAAGCCAAAAAGGAGTGACAGTCGAGAAGTAATCATAGAAATCCTAAAGGCCAAACCTTGCGGAATCATCTTCCAAAACCAACAATGTTACCAAAGTAAACTAATCTACTGCACCAGGCATATAGAAGCGGTTAACGCCAAACGCCATCCGCAAGGAATTGTATGGACAAAATCTAAACTTTCCTCCTTGTTCAACACTAAAAACAAGTAACACAAGGTAGGCTTCTTGCGGAACCATCTACAACATGCAAGAATCACCATGCCTAGAAATGCCAAATCTCTCAAGTCAGCTGCAACCTACTCTGACATAGATGGCTCCAGAGTGTAACTAGGAAAATGCTTCCATAAAAAAGGCTTGAAGAAACCACGTGGAAATATAGGTCTCTAGAATATAACCTCTACTTTGCGAACTTCCAACTGGACGTACAAATGACTGAAGAAGACTAAAGCCAACGGAAACAAAGTGCCTTGAGCTATGTTCACTGCCAAAACAAAATACTGGGTTTGAACTATGTTTTCTAGGGCCATCGGTAATACATACCTGTTGAGCCAAAATGCCACGAGAGTTGTTGCATGGCACTTCCAATTCACACCTTCTCTTGAGATGAAAACACCATTCTCAATCTTGCCAAAAGAGAAACGAAGCTCGATCGCTTAATCCCTTGGCTCCTTGTAGTGCCTGAATGTAAGCCTGCTAGTATTTCTTGTTCATCCTCAATTTGCTCAAAGCCTAACAATGATTCTTCACCTACTACCGGGAGTTGAAGCAACATGGCAACATCATTGATACCAATGGAGAACTCTCCCTACTTGGCACCAAAACTACATATCTCCTCATTCTAGCGATAGAGCAAGTGCTTCAAAACCGTAGTACCTCTAGACATCTCAAAGAAACCCAAAATAGCAATGAAGGGGCAAGACTCTACCTAATGATAGACGCCAACAGACTCCCTTATCTGCCAACTCTCGCTTCAACCAAGGTAGCTAGTTGTCGGAACTTGTAGTTAAGGCTTTGAATCTAATTGGCACTAGAGAAAATTCCTCTGTCAATGAGGCATTTTGAACAACCTTTCGCCATGAAGATCACGACCTCATCCTTGGTGGGCTATGCGTCCTCCAGTGTCAGCCATTATCTAATAAAGTCATCCTCTATTTGGAAAGCCATGTTCATCTTGTGACAGACGGAAGTGGGAATAGGTTTCTTAACTTGAACCATCGCGAAGCTATGAAGAAAAAAAAAAAAAGAAAACAAATGTCAATTGCTACCTAAGAGGAAATCAAAGGTTTAGTTAAGCATTTTCAGACATAGTAGAGCCAAATCAGGCACATGGGAAATCAGGTAAGGATCTTGTCAACACAAGCTGTACTTTTTATCTTCGATATAAGCAAGACTTAGCACTGTGGAGACAAAAGTCCCTAGAATAGTCGTTCAGAGATGAAACATGAGCTAACGCTCAGTCATCATAAAAAAGGATCTTTTTTTGACAAAAAAAGTGCAATAACAAAGCACATGCGCATGTTCCATTACCAAGTCTTTTCAAAGCCAAAGGTTGGCAACAGCGCATGGACTAGTGCTTCATTGCCGAACCAAATACGAATGTGCAACAACATCGCTATGGAGCATGGGCTCATGCTCCGAGATTAACTTTGTTACCATAAAAAAAAAAAAAACAAAACAAAACAAAACAAAATTTTGCCTTTTTTGACACGTATAATCAAGATCAAAAACCAAAGTAATTCATCAAATTCATCAACACTTCCGGCATACGAACTCGACAATGCTACTAGGAGTCTAGATCACTTCCAACATGGGGAAACTACTGTTTATAAATAGCTCCCATATGTAGCGTCGAAGAAAAAAAAGGCTATTAATGAATGCTTGAAGAACATGAAAAACAACCTAGAATTTTCTGAAAAATCTCAACAAGCACAACACAAAGGATTTGCAGTAAAATTTGAGGTAAAAAATTCAGAAAACACAACTCTAACAACAAAATAGCAAAGATTTAAGGGATTTCAACATCAAAATGCAAAAAAATTATAGCCTTAGTTCTATGGGGGCTCAGATTTCACAAAAAAAATACACATGGCAAGCAAGTATCCAAACATGTGGTCCTCAACTATGCTCTTGTACGAATCGATACTTACAAAGAAAAAACTTTCAGCCACCATCATCAAAGTAAAAGGAAGAAGAAAAGAATAGAGAACTAACCTTGAAAAAGGCAACAATAGAAAAGAATAGAGAACTAACCTTGAAGAAGACAACAATAGAGTTTTCTCTCTCTAAACCAATAAGTGGTTTCTCTCTCTACCAAACCCAATAAGCACCACCACCAGCGACAGATGCGATTCTCCAGCAATTACATAAAAAGCCCGGCATGATTTCAACCGTTTCACACAATTTTTTCTCTCCCTTATAAATTTTCCCCTATTTTCTCTCTTTTTCTTTCCCTCTCTTTTTCTTTGCTTTTGGTTTTCAAAAAGTTGTTCTCTTACTTTCTTAGTCAAGTAGTTTTGCTTAAGGGTACTTAGGAGTCTTTTCTTTGATGTCTTTTCACCTTTGTCTTGGAAAGGGTGCATGCATCAATGATGGGATGTCTCTTTACAGAAACAATAATCATATTTTTATTTTAAAAAACAAAAAGAGAAAAGAGAAAGAAACTACCCACTGTACATGTTTAAGGAAATATTTTCTCCTAAAAACATATTAATTTCTTTAAATTTATTTCTTCTCATTAAACAATATTTTCAAAAAAATATATAATAATAATAATAAATAAATAAAGGAGTTGGTTATCCTCATTGGGTAATTGTCCTTTAAATTTATTTTTAAAAATATTGGAGCATTTTTTTAGCTTTAAAGTTTCTTTAAAATATGTACATACGTAACCATGTATAATAGAAGGATGGCAAGTACGTAATGTTTGAATCTCCTTATTCTTAGCATGAATGTCCACCACTGCGGCCACAGAGGTGCAAGCTTCCCCCTGGAGCCACCCATCTAAGGAAATTTCAACAAACTGAAATACGTAATGACTTCGTTTTGGCACTTCTTTGAAGGATTTTGATGACCTTTGGAGGCATTAACTAAAGTATTTTGTCTCGGATCCTATACATCTAAGGAAGTGTTGATCGTTTTATTTTAGAAAGTTCAAAATGTGCAAAATTAACTGTCGATGCTATGGGAATAGAACGTGAACCATTGTTAGACACCTCCGAGAGATGTATGCAACCTGAACTGCTATGATTGGTTACATGGACTATCTCGCTTCACTGGATAGCCCCTATGACTAATGGGGCTAATGTTGATGTCCAATTTCATACCCTACCCTTCTGACATCCTAAGCCTAACATCCTCTACTATGGCATCGACAGGTTCACTTCATGGACCCAAGCCACACTCAAGGAACTATCATGGGTCGTAGTTTACTAGGCCATGAGTAGTCAAATAGGCCGGTTTGTTTTGGTTTGATTCAATTCTGAGTCCCATTTGTGGGGATTTTGAAATTTATTGAACTAAAATAAATGGGTGACCTAAAAGCCCTCCTTTTGCCCTTTAGAATAGCCCAAAAACTCTGTTTTTTCCATAACATGGCTCAAGGAGTCAAAGCGCAAGTTTGGAAATCATTTTTGTAGCAAGAATGCTATGAAAAACCTGACAATGAAGCACCAAATATACCTCAAGAATGCCCAGCACACCTTCAAAGGACCCTTGTCTCTTTATCCAAGTTGAAAGTCCACTATCGGAGGCTTCACCATGCTTCTATCACCAATTCCCACCAAAAATTTTGAAGAAATTTTGACAATGTGCCAGAAATTTCAAACTTGACAAAAAAAGAGATGCTAGGCTCCAGGGGGGAAGCATGCTTGTTAGCGTTTGCCTTCAAAGCACATTTTTCAAAAAAATTTGAAGAACTCTATAACTTCACATATCAACTCCTCGGTCTAGGAAAGTAACACAGATTTGATGACTGAGGCAACTTTGCCTTTACTCTTTGAAGCCATTCCTCCACTAACCTTGGCTACTCCTCTACCGTCGCTATTTACGATAGTTCCTCCATTGCTATATTTTTAGTGTTTTCTTGGTTTTGTCACGGGTCTCATTTTGGTTACTCAGCAATAGAGCGGGTCCTAGAAGCTGTCTTCTTAGTCCTAATTTGGGCTTAATCATCCCCACCACTTGTTGGAGGTCTTATCGTATAAATTCATCTATCGTCCCAACCATGTCATCACTAACACTAGCGAATCAAAGCCCAATGAGTGTATTCCTCTAGTAAGTCATATCTTGTAATCTGTTGGACTCCAACAGAGATCATGGTAGGAGAAAGATGCTGACAGCCTTGGATTTTAGGACTACAACCATAATTATGGTGGATCTTGTCAATGCAACACCCAAAAAATTGATATCATCAAAAAAGCTGCTAAGAGAAGTTGATCTCCATGGAAGGAAGACCAGTCTAGCACTGACATTCAAGCGCGAAGAAAGAGCCAGGTCATGGTGGAAGTTGGGTGAAGAAGAGGCCAAATCAATCATGGAGTCTCATGTGGAGGGAGGCAGATTGATTGACAACATTGCACTCGGAGACTAGTTGGAAAAAGAAGAAGCCGCCCTCTTGTAGACCAATTTGTAGTGGGGAATGCTCTTTCATGGCCGTTGATGAGACTTAGAAAATGCACATTTCTTAAAGCTAAATATCATTATTCTGCATTAATATTTTTCATTTAATCCCTTAATTTTAGCATTTGTGTGTTGAATAGAATTTTAATATCTTGGTGTTAAAATATGTTTAATCATGGATTTTTAATATGTTTTTATGATTAATAATATTTTCGGTAATTTTTAGAATCAATTTTGTGTGTAAAATATGTGTTTTGTGTGAAATTAATAAAAACCATAAAAGTATTATGGTAAGATTTTCTTTTTAGTCTTAATGTGTTTGTAACTGTATTTTAAATATACAAATATGTATTTTTAGTAATTTTTAAAAATATTTTTATGTCTTAAGTAATGTTTTTGGTATAACCGAATTACCACTGTACCATATTCTTATGTTAGTTAAGTTTTAAGTGTTTTTAGTTAGTTTTTATTTTTATAAAATTTTTTAATATCTTTGTAAATATTAAATTTGTAAAATAATTAATTTTAAGGTGTTTATTTGTCTTTAAAATTGAAATATGGAGGAAAACGGAGCAAAACAGGCAGAATCGAACAACAATAGCTTAGAAAATGGAATAAAATTTGAATTTTGAAAGTAGACATGTGGCATCATCACAACTGTCAGATTTGTCGTGAATTGCATCTAGACCATCCATGCATTAGGCCCAAGTTAACTATGGACCCAACTGTCGACCGTTTTCTCATCTCAACTTTAGATCTTGTGTGCCAGCTCACTTGTATGCCGTGCTTCATCGATCTCAGCCGTCGATGGAGTCCTAGTCATATAATCCAATGGATCAAAGGAAAAACCCAAAGCTCTAGTCAAACTCCATTTGTTTGGCTCAATCTAGATCGTGTTTATAGTCTTGGTTCGTGCATCTAAAGGCCACGATCGTTGTGTACTTGTTCGTCCCTCAACCACAAAGAACCAGATTTTGAGCCAAAATTTGCATACTAAGCAATTGGAATCGAAAGGAAGAAAAAGATGAAAAAAAATATATAATAAAAAATGGCAACTTGCCTCCATTTTTCAACTAGAAAATAGTAAAAATATTATAAAAAATTTACCATAGGGCAAATTTGTTGCCTATAATAGCAGGGTTCTCTCCCCCAATTCTACACAAATCTTTAGAAAGAAAAATTACTATCTAGATTTTTTAAAATTTAGTTTTTAGGTTTAGAATTGTTATAATTCTCAAACCAAATTCGTAAAATAGTTTTTAGGTTATGTTGTAAAAATTTCTAGTTATGTTTTATAATATTATGAAGTTATAAGGCCAAAACTATTTTGTTAGAAAACCTATGATTTTACTATTATCTTAGCTAAAATTCTTGTAAAATTAGGTTTTAATTTATAGTCAACATAGGTTAGCACAGATAATGCTTGAGAAGACCTTGATTAGTTGTAAATAGGAAATGGTACAGTAAATGCTTAGCTTATTATTTTGTTTGCCATTTTAGTTAAGTAATACTAAAATCATGCATGTTTATTAAGTTGAACTTTTGCTATATTATAGATATGAATTGGCATAGTAAATGTATGGTAACATTTGATTTATTATCGACAAAAATGATGGCATAGTGTATTCTTCAATCACTTAATAAATAATTAGAAAAACTAAAATATAGTTAAGTTAATTGCCAAAATTGAACCTTTGAACCTCAGCATTGTCATTATTATTGTTATTACTCTTTTAAGTTAATTGCACTTATTGTTATAATCTTAACTATATTTCTTGCTGTTCAAAATCTAAAATCATAAAAATATATAAATGAAAAATGCTATAAAATATGTCTAAATATTGTAAATAAATAGTATAATAAATATACTAGACTTAGCGTGACTTTTCCTATGGGATCAATCTCAGACTCTTCGAGACTTTATCATTTAAACAACCTTATGCTTGAGATTATATCAGACTCAACTTTCAAGAATGAATAGCAATACAGTAAAAAGAAAACCAATGAACAAAGAAAAAAAGCTACTATGAGAATTCAAGAAAATTGCATTAGGGACCATAATGCCTACACAGTCAATTTTAGTTTAAAAGCTGTAAAATAAATTGCAACAGTTTTTGACCCACGACAAATATGGATCTAACATGGAGAAGGGTGGCATAAGGCCAAATTATCTCTTCACAAAGATAAAAAATACGAGTCCCAAGATAGAAATTGGGGTTGAGCAATTGTGAGCATCCATTTTTCAACAAACTCTTTAAAGAGAACTTTAAACTCTATAACAAAATTCCATAGCTTGATTTAAAATTTAGATATTAAATGAGAGTAACAATAACAGATTCTATGAATGATAAAATTTTCTCTAATTAAATTAGCTCATTATCAATATTAAGAGTGTAAGCATAACTTAGTACCTAGGAAAAGATAATAAAATAATTAGGCAGTGACTATAGTCCTTACCTCCGAACCATCTAGACAACGTAATAATTTCTAATGGTAAAATAACAATGCGTTATATTAAACATAACATCAAGCTTTGATCACCTAATCTTGTCGTATATTTTGTTCTAAAAGAGGAAATACCATATTCTTAATGTGAAGACACTAAATTAAAACAAAAAATGTGGAAAAAAAAAAGTGTGTAAGGCTACGCTTCTTTTTTTTTTTTTTTTGAGAAATATTGCGACTCAGTTTAAGAACCATAGTTTGGGCTAAAAAATTCAGTACAAACACAAACTGGTATTTGACAACGTTAAAAGAAAAAATTTAGTTCAAACAATTAGTCCAAATCGAAATTCTCAATTCAAACTCATTTATTACAATGAAAACCATTCACTTGAGTTAGAAGAGTGAAAAAAAAAAAAGTGAAAACACTAAATTAACAAAATTAAGTGTGGAAGATTTGCAATAGCTATGCTTTTTTTAGAAACATTGCAACTTCATTTGGGAACCATGGTTTGGGCCGAAAAAATTTAGTCCAAATACAAACTAGTGTTTGACAACGTTAAAAGAAAAATCAGTTCAAACAATTAGTTTAAATTGAAATTCTCAGTTCAAAATCATTTGTTACAATAAAAACCATTCACTTGAGTTAAAAGAGTGAAAAAGAAAAAAGTGAATGGTTTTTATTGTAACAAATAAGTTTGAATTGAGAATTTTGATTTGGACTAATTGTTTGAACTAATTTTTTTCTTTTAACGTTGTCAAATACTAGTTCGTATTTGTACTAAATTTTTTAGTCAAAACTATAGTTCTCAAACTGAGTCGCAATATTTTTCCACATTTTTCCAAAAAGAAGTGTAGCCTTCTACATTTTTTTTCCACATTTTTTGTTTTAATTTGGTATCGCCACATTAAGACTATGATATATCCTCTTCAAAAACAAAATATACGACAATATTGAATGACCAAAGCTTAATGTTATATTTAATATAATACATTCTTATTATCCTATAAAAAATGCTACGTTGTCTGCATGGTCTGAAGGTGAGGATCGTAGACACTCCCAAAATCGATAAATCTAACAATAACACTCCAAACTAATTACAAATATAAGAAAAATTTTTAATAATTTAAATGATTGTCAATCCATCAAACTCCATAAAATAAAGATTTAAACATAAAAACCAAATATCCTTGAAGATGATACAACTACAACACCACCTGAGAATGAAAAACAATTTTAAATAAGTATGGGAATGAATTGATAGTATTAAAAAATTAATAATTAAAAATTTAAAATTTTGAATTTTGAAACTTATCTCGTAATTGCTTAATAGCAAATTATTTTAATTGCATACGGGGTCTTCAGTCTTTTACATCGCTCAAAACTGCCGCCTTTTTTAGTGATAAACCGTTGCTTTTTTTCCTTCTTTTTTTTTTCAGGGATAAACATTGCTTTTTTTTTCCTCGACTTTTCGGCAGTGTTTTGTATAACTAAAAAAGACAGATAAAATCGTCCAATACTTTTGTTTAACAAATAACTTTATGTTGCTTTAGAACGAGAGTTTCGCTTAGTAATTAAAAACTGTTATTAAAACTGCTTGTAGGGATAATTAAGTCATTACAAGAACTCATTTTTCCAAAACTTTTACTATATTATAACTTTGGTACTTAAAGGATGTTATCTGTTATCTATCTAACTTACACTTTAATAAACGGTGAAAAGGCAAATATAATTTTTTGAAACTTTTTCGAGCAGAAAGAATGTTTAAAAAAATTTAAAGTTAACAGCATAATTTCCAAGAAAATAAATCTTATTTACGTTGCAAAAATAAACTGTATTTACGTTGTAAATATACTATTTGTCTCAAATATTTAAAACATGCCATTTACTTTTTTAAGTTTAAAAAAGCTATTTATCGTAATTTCTCTTTGATTAAAAAAAATAAAGAATAATTCATTTAAACCTTGAAAAGGTCATCTAAAAAAAACATACAACCTAGAAGAAGAAAAATCCCTAGGAAAAATTTCATATAAAAAAAGATGCATGATCAAGTGTCCAAAAATTCCAAAAGTATACTAAGATGCTTAACTTTTTTTTTTTTTTCAAAGATATATCATCAAAATTGAGGACACATAAAGCACCAAAATCTTCTTTTAAACTAGCAAGATGATAGCCCTGCCATATCTCTCGTTGGACAAAAGTCATGGAAACAACTTCACTACATATCTACACAAGGGCTGAGCTAAATTAGGTCGGAGGGTGCCCATGAGCCCAATAACTCCGTTCCTCGAATGTTGTAAATTACATTATGAAGGTAGATTTTTTAAACATATTTTACTTGTATCCCAAATTTTTACTTTTAAATATACAAAACAAAACTTCTCTTTTTTTAACTTTAAACCAACACATTTTTTTTTACAAAAAAAACTTTCTATGCAAAACAAAATCCTTTTACACAAGCCAAAATTTCGAAGCCAAACTTTGAACAAAAATTCCTGTTTTTTAACAAAACAAAACAAAACCTGCAAAGATCAATTCCCAAAGAATTTGAAACCATACTTTGATGTTAAAAATATGACACCCCAAGGAGGGGGTTAGAAGTTAGAACATTATTAACATAAATTAAGCAAATCATTTAACTTAAATCAATAAAGTCTGAATTAATTAAAAATTATTTAAACAAAGCCTTTAGCTTAAAATGCAAATGAGTGTGAACGGCCTAATATGATATAATTTTACAAACTTTGTATTTAAGTAAACAAAATTTGCACTATTTATATAAAAAATAATAATAGGAAAACAAAACAGTGCAGCCTAAATCTCAACTCACAAAACATCGACATATCTCATTTCAAACATACTTATAGTGCTTCAGCCAATCACTCACGTTATGGAGTGCACCGATCGAGGTTTAAAGGCTTTCTCCTAAGGTTATATCTCATAACCTAATCCCTGTGACTATCCTTTCAAAACTAACTATTTACAAGTGCCTACTTTTTGACAACATTTGCAAAAAAACCATTTACGCTCATAATTTTTCATTCCGTCTTAATCACATTTTAAAATTCATTTTTCCAAAATAATACTTATGATATGTACGAACTTTTACATTTTCTCAAAGATCATATTTTTCGAGAAAATTACATTTATCATAAAGATGGTTCGTAAGAAATATATTTAAATGAAACAAATATTTCCAAGGCCAAAACAGTTAAGTAAACAAATTTAAAAGCATGATTACCAAAGAAGGGTTAAGGATCCTACCTCTTTCGTAATACAACCTATGCATACTTCTAGTCCTCACAAGTCCAACTTGATGCAACAGAGGCTCTTAACGCTGCTTGAAACTTAAGGGTTCTCTAATAAAGCCAACAAATAGCCAATAAGAACACAATAAAGATTTCAGGCCTCTGTAATGTGTAAATTAGTCATTAGTGTGCCTCTTGTAAAAATATGATTGTGGATTGCAAATGAGTTCCCTAAGGTTTTGAAAACATGTAAACAGGTTCTGTAGGGGTGTTTTTACATTCTGGGCCATATAGGAGCTAAAATAGAGAAAGTTGGAGAGGCCGGAGCTCAGATAAAGGTGGCAGCAACCAAGGCCACCACCATCGGTCGAATAGCCTCCAAAAGGGTGATCAATTGTTGTGGCCAAAACTGGATTTTTCCCTAATTTGCTCCTTTCGTGCCCTACTTTAGTCCAAAATGAGTTGTTTTTTTCAAATCATTTTTTGGATCACAAACTCAGTCTCATGTAAAACTTATTGTGACATAAATGAACAAGCTTCCTGTAATTTCCATACCCAAATCACAATCAAAAGTTACAAATTTAGAGTTCAGGTAAAACAGTTTTCGAAACATGCTTATATATGATTTTGCACTTCAAAACATATAAACCCCTTTCATGCATCAAGCTAATTCGTGATTTGGCTTTCAAAATAAGTTTCTAACATTCAGATCTTTTAAAAACAATAACTTAATCTCTAGTTTTCACTATTTTGACTCAAATTTACACACACAACATAAAAGAAACAAAACAACATGCATGTCTCTAAGGTTCCGAGTTGAATAAATTAGAATCAGTGTAAATAATAACTAGTATGCTTAATTAAAAATTAATGATTAGAATTAATCTTTTTTATATTTTCATTTTCTTAATTTATTTTATTGATATATTTTATTTTTAGAAATTATTAAATTTCTTTAAAATAAATTTATGGTCACTACTGTCGTATTTTATTAATTTTAATTAATTTGTACTACCTTTTCCATATATTTGTTGGGTAATTAGATGACTCCTGATTCCAAGGATTGTAAGAATGAATAATTGCAGAAAATAAATAGGAGAAAAGAAGAAAAAGAGACACCAAATTTTATACAGGTTCGTCTAAATTTGAGACTACGTCCTGTTTCTGCTGCTTGCAGATTTCACTATGATGAAGGAGATTACAGATTACAAGAGAAGTTTCTCACGTACTCTCAAATTGTGCTTACCAAAACTCTCTTCTATCTAGCACCCTATGGGAATTTTTCTCTCTCAAGGATGGAGCTCTCAAGAATTATGCCTCTAACAAAATTATGCCACTCACAATTTTCACACACACACAACCTTAGCCACCTTATGTCTATTTATAGCCAAAGGAGGAGAAAAATAACAACTAATGGGAAACCCTAGTAGTTTCCCGTTTTTAGGGCCTTTGAATCCGACTCTGACTCAAAAAACATCGCGCAACACAGCGCGTTAGCGCCGTGGCGCTCGTTTCGAGCGTTGCGGCACCCCCTGCAACGCCTAGGTGCTATGCTCCTGGCGCCTAGGCGCCATTCACCCGACGCCTCAACTCTTTGTTGCTGGCGCCTAGGCATTCTTCCCTTGGCGGCTAGGCGCCCTTGTCCCGGCGCCTAGGCGCTCTCCACTTGGCATCTAGGCGCCCTTGTCCTAGCGCTGTGGCACTCTCCTGGCAGAGCCGCAGCGCTTGCTCCCTGCCTCCAAGGACTGCTTTTTCTCCATTTTTCTCCCTTTTTACTGGGTGTCAACTTGATTTAGCTCCACATCTGCAACAATATTATGTGTTTAAAATAAGACCTAGCTTTGTTCGAAACTATGAAAACTTCATTTCCAACTTTAGAAATCATCAACAACATGTGGTTTTGGGAAAAAACCACACTTAGAAGTTCTAGTTAATGGGTCAGAGCGCCTCCAGACTTGACCACACCCCTTTTTCCTCTTTCTCTTCACGTTTCTCTCTCTTTCTCTCTCCTCTCAAATTCTACTTTACTCAGAAATAGAAGAACAACCATTTTCCAAATAAACCAAAAGCAAAACTCAAGTTTGATGCAACCAGACTAGAGCCAAATTCATTCAATCCGAGGTTAGAAATGTTAAGAATGATTCAAACTCTCATTATGAAGTTTTTCTGATTATTGTGTTAAAATTCGTGTTCTTAGGTCTGAACATTTTTTTATTTTTGGGCAACTTTGTTTATGAGAAATTTATTGTGACTGAGACTTTGCATGTGACAACCTGAGACCAGAAAGACATAAAGTATGTTTTATTTGAAGGGATAGAGAGATTATGAACAAGATTCTATTATTATTTGAGCAAAGTTGGATCATATTTTTAGAATATTTAGAAAAATTGTTGTTCAAATGGTGAATATGAGTTGTATTTGTGCAAAGACAATTTTATAAGGTCTAAAGAAGTGATTTAGAATCATTATAACATGTTTTAAATGCATTCAAACTTATTTGGGATGGTTGGAGCTCGATTTAAGCTCGGATACTCGAAACAGGGCATCACTGTCGTGGTGCCACAGTCGGCCACTACCTATATAGCAAGGTTGACCACGTTGTTGCATAACACATGGCCAATGGAGGGTAGTGTACCGCGGTCGACCATCCTACTTTAAAAAGCTACTATTTTAACCATCTGAGCCCTTTTTTCTTGTTTTTATTTTTAAATGCATTTTTATCTCATTGACTAAAAATGATTAATAAAGTTTGATTGAAGCATCATTGGAACAACGTGGACTTTTAAATGATAATGGCACCACCAAGAACCGTTGATTTATATATTCATGAGTTTTACTTTAATTATCGATGTTGATAATGGATTCTATACTTAAGGTCAGTTGTTGTCCCCGTGTAGCTAACGTTTAGCTAAGCAGGTTATAGTGTCGAAGTATTATCTTGCTAGGAATTGAGGTAGGATTCTATACCCTTCTTTGTAGCCATGACATTTAAAGAGTTTGGTCGTAAATTATATTCTCGAATGTTTTAAGAATTGAGTCATATAGTACATAAGTATTAAATTATGTTTCAAGCAAGAATTGATTTAAATCACCTGAACCCTTTTTGAGAATATGTTTCTTAAAAAAGATGATTTAAATCCATATTTTAGTATAGTATATTTAAGTGAGATGACATGTTTGAACAGTTTTTATACGCCAACCGATATGAGATTCCTTGCTTGGTTGTGTTTTTAAATACATGGTGCCACAAAGGGTTCAGGTTATATAGAGAGCGATCTAGGGGCAAGTCCCAAAATTTTGATCTGGCCATTTCGATGGTGTTCATTACAAGCCTTGCACTAAATAAGTATTAAATTATGATTTAAGATAAATCATGTGAAGCAAATGGTAAGATTTTCCTATTTCAATCATATTGTTTATTATTTTGCACTATTTTTGTTTTATTATTAAATACTGCTTTAGAACTGAAAGTCCGACTGAGCCTTTAATTCATAGTTTTCTATGTGTGTTTATCTTATTCCCCCATCCCCCTAAGAGATTTGTAGTACGCAACTGAGTAGATTAGTGCTGGATTACTCGCAGTGCTCGTAAGTTGATTTGATTATCTGTGCTTTCATCAAAGGATGTAATAATGAGACAATATTAATGCACTATGTTCTATTTTGTTGGGCTATGGTTTGGATAATATTTTCTTTATGTTTGAATTATGTATGCACTGTTATGGGACCCATACGGTATTTAACGGGTCTTATAATTTTCCATGTTTTTGAGGTTATTTTAGAAATTTCTCCTTTTATTATGTTTTGATTCAATGCTAGTTATTTTAAATCACATTAAATTGTTAATTTTTCTTTTAAATTTTGCAAAATCTTTGAAGAAATAAATTGTTAATTATTGGAGTTTAAGTTAAATTTTAATTAATTATTTTTAATTAAATGTCATTACTCCGATTTGGGGGCGTGACAATGTTTGATTTTCATGAGAAACTCTCGTTTATGGTCAAGATTAATGCAAGAAATCAACAGAGAATTTCGGATTGAGGAAGATATGAGGAATTAATTTTATTTTTGAGGAGTCTTTCCTCAAATCTCTATAGAGAAGGGCTTGGATTCTAATGAAGTTTGGTGATAAAGACTTGGTTATGCAAAAGGGAGGGTCTAAGCTTTCTCCTGACTCTCTTTTGAAACAAAGAAAGAGTGAGAGTGGGAGCGAGAAAGGAAGGTGTTAGAGAAGGGGGGAGAGAGAGAGAGAGAGAAGACTGTCTTGACATTGGTCTAAGGGTGTAGTCTTTTAAGGAAGGAGAGGGCCTATGCATGTTCAGCTTTGTCTGTGTGCAGAGACTTAGGAAAAGGAAGGAAATCTGAGTTGTCCATTTGTTCAAACTTTGTGAAGTGAGTCTGGGAATTGCTAATGGGAATGATGGTAAATATGTGGAAACGCAGGTTAAGTTTTAGAAATTAATGAAAAATGAAAAAATTATAGAATTTAATATATTAAATCAGAAATTAATTAATTTTAAAATAAAATTAACTTGTGTTGGAATTTTAATTAAAGCTAATTAATGATATTTTAAATTATAGCACCCTAATTAATTAAATTTATACAATCAAATTAATTAAAATTTCCAGATGTTACATGTGCCACGACACAATGTATTTCCTTGAACAACAATCTATATGGCATTGCTTTTCCCAGAAATATATGAAATATGAAATTTTACCTTCCTAAATTATATATCATGTTGAAAGCCAAAGAGGGGGAACAATCAAGGTGCTGGAATTGTAAGGTCAGTCAAGGAACCATTTTTGTAATCTTTTTATGGTGGAGCTTCAGACAACTTGATCCAATTAGGTAAGAATACTACTACAAGTATTAACGAGAAGTTTTCCTCGCTACAGGTGGCTATCCTAAGAAATAAATTCCTTGGCATTAGTCACTCAAAACAAGTTAGGCCTTTGTTCAAAACCTTGTTTGGTTTGTTGGTTTGAAGTATAAGTTAAAATTTTTTAAATTTTTTAACGAAACGGGTTTGAACAAAAATTTTTGTGCTTCAAACTCTTGAAACAAACGACTCACGTCCTTAAGTTGACCCAATCAAATTCTCCATTGACACAAGATTTGCAAGCAAATGTGGCATTAGTTAAAAAAGTTCACGCCAAAACTTTTTTGTCAATACCTGGCCCGAGTCATGCTGGACGAGCAACTCGTGGCCCTTAAATTTCATACGGCCTTTTTTTTTTTCTTTTCTTTTTTGCTTTTTCTGCTAAATTAATTGTCCTATGGAACTTTTCCTTGGGCATAATTGTGATATTTTTTTAATCATTTATTAACAAGCGGGAAAACTTTTCATTCATTAGTACCAATAGGCTGCAAAAAAATTTGGAGATTTTGACTGACAAACTATCAATTAATTTAATTAGATTTTTAAGGGTATCGATAACATCTTCTAAAGATAAATTCTTCATCACCCCGGCATCAGAAGTACTGGTTTCTTTAATACAATTCCAAATTAAATGTTTAAAGAAGGGCTTTTTAATTTACTGATCACTAGCCAAATAGAATAAATGAACAAATGCCATGCACGACGGTGTTGCAAAAGAGATTTTGAATCAATTTAACAAAAAGATACGTTCAAGTTTAACAAAGGGCACGACACAATGCTACAGCTTTTCCAGCATAGATTCTCTTTTATTTTATTCTGTTTTACTTGTCTAGAACCCTGTTTGGTAAAGTAAAACAATATTATATATTACCAAACCATGTGAGGCATACTGTCTTGAAAAAGAAAAAAGAAAAATTATGCTGCCTAAACTTGATTCCAAAAATCAGTTTGACATATTATTATTATTATCATTATTATTATTATTATGTTATACTAAACAGATCCACGACCTTTTAGGTAAAATAATGAACAGTTTGGAAGACGAGGTAGAACGGTTGTTGCTACCAAGTTGTCCATAATATAATAACAAAACACGACTAATTAATGAATAAACATGTTGGCAATAATAAACACAGACTAATTAATAAATAAACATGTTGGCAATAATATACACAGACTAATTAATAAACTGCTATTTTATCTCTTATTCCATTTTATTTCCATAATTCTTTACAAGAGAATAATTTAAAAAGGTAACTCCCAAAAACTTTGCGCGCACGTAGCATGCATTCATGAAACATCACATACTGAATTACAGATCAGATCATAATAGAAAAAAAAAAAAAAGAAAAAGAGAATTTTATGTGGAGAATTTGTGGTAAGGTGTAAAAAGAACATCCTGTAGTACATGTTTCTGAAATGTTAGGCAACTTTTATCAAAATCATTATACTTTGCCCATATTTTATTTGATTTGGGCGTGATTGGATCTTATTTAACATACAGAAACATGAACTATTATCATTTTATTATCGAAAGAAGTCTCTATATTTATCATATCCACACTATCACAGTTAATTGAATAAATTAACCATGGCTCAGCGCGTTTGACCACCATTTTAGTTTGGACGCGTGCAATCGATTCGAATTTCCCCTTGCCTTCCAGTGAGAACTCCAACTCTTCCAAGCTTGGTGATGGCAGTAATGAAAGCCTTGTTGAAGGCTGCTGGCCTTGATGCAAATTCGTTGACAGTTGCCCTCGATCTTTGATCAGAAAACAAGATCTGATCAGAGGAGAAAAGCCCTTGTCCTTGCTGAAGGTTTTTGTAGTAAGCATTGTCAAATACCCTTGGTGTTGTGGGATCCATGTTTATGGCGATTGCGGGGTCCACTTTTAGGGGGCACATTTGTCTAAGCTGCAAGGCGTATTGTTGATTGAGTGAAGGGTCAATTGTCCTTCCAGTTCTGGGGCTGAAGTTGTAGATTCTATTAGAGAAGCGGTTGCAATGAGAGAACCCAAGCGTGTGAGCACCTATACATAAAACAACAATATGGATCAGAAATCGTAATTATACATACATACAAACATACATATACATATATTATTGAAAACACATTTTCAAAATGTAATATGTGTTATCACATCCAAATTAAGCTGGCACTAATAAGAAATCTCGTCCTATTTTTAACTTCCTCACACGATAGTAAAGAAGGCAAAATTAAAATGAAAGTTCAAGAACAAGTCCCAAGGCCTACATAAAGGGAAATAAAGCCTAAAAATTTCAAACTCTAAACTAAATATGAAGAAAAGATAATAGCCTTCATATATATTGGTGAAGAACCCCTGATAATTGATGGTTTCAATTAAAGTAAGAAGTGCTCCTTTAAATTCCCCTACCACTAAAGCTCAATGAAAAAAAACCTAACATATAAAAAAATAGTGCACGATCCAATTTAGTCCTGACGAAATTATAGTCTACTACATTATGTACATTATACATGACGTAGTAATCATGCATATGATCATATAGACAAAGGGGCCTTTTTTGCTTTTTAGAAGGTACAAATGGTTTACTTCTAAAAGTTAGAGGAAGGTTTGTCAATTCAGGGCAAAAGAGAGAGTTCTCAAGATAAAGAGATGGGAAAATATTATTTGCATTGGTACTCTTGGTATGCCATGTTAAAAATTTGGCACACCTTAATTTTAAGATATTCAGAGCAATAAAATCACTGGGGGAAAAAAAGGACACTCAAGGGACAATAAAATATTTATGTATATGCTATAAATTCTACAAATATTTTATTGTATAATTTAAAAAACTAAAGCAAACAAACTTAAGACATGTTCTTCACGTAACCTTGTATGGTAAATAATGCTATTAAAAGAAGGAAATGAGGCAGTATATATAGAAAACTTTTGGGTACCAGATAATGCAATCATATCTCTTTGGTTAAGACCATGATTGGCAAATAGGGAATTGAGTTGGTCTAAAGTAAAATCTGGGTGAGGAAGACGCCTTTGAACGCTGGCTTTTGTAGATATTCTCCCATCACGCCTTCCTAATTCCACTGTATAGTTTGGTCCCCCAGCCTGCATACGTATTTTTATATTAATTAATACAATAATTACTACCAAGCGGACCCTAAGTTAACATTAATGATCTAACTATATAGCTGTAAACACTGTTTAACATGTGAGAGTATTTTTGTCCCTTTGTCATATATGTATTTACTTGAAGACGAAAGTACTTAAGGTAAAGTTCATTTGGAAGCTGTTGAACAAACCGTGTTGTTTTTTCAACTTATTTAACAATTTATCAAAATTTTTAAAATACAACATTGTTAGATTTGTCACAAAAAGAAAGGGTACATCTATTACCCTCGTGAAGTTGTGATCACATGAATTATATATATAGACAAAAATTAGTATAAAACGTAATTATATACGTAGAATCAGTTAATAAATCTATATTCATTCCTAGGATTATAAATTAAATAATTTTTTTATCATAATTAAGGATAAGTTAAGAAGTAGTAGTTACAGTTAGCTGTGGCATACCAAAACTACTACGTCTCTTGTGGCGAGCGCGAGTATATCGGCACATGAAACTTGGTTCTTGCAGTGAGCGTCTTGGTCAAGAGCTGCCTTGGCTTTGATCACAGTGTCAAATCCATCTCCAGCAAGGGAAAGGTTATCTGGGTGATCCTTCTCTGCATTATTATTCGGCGACGCAAGCATAATCGAAGCATCACAACCCTGTAAATTCAAATAATCAACCATGTATTATAATGAAATTTCGCTCATTAACAAGGAATAATTAGAAATTCATGCTTAAATATCGGACAGACACCTAGTTATTATGTGTATTTTCTTTTTTAACTAATCACATATTTACATACTATTTGTTCCTATATTATTATTCATGAATTTTCGCAATTTTACATAGTAATTCCTAACTGGTAAAAGATACATAGTATAAATTGGCATCGTTTTTGTATTTGCAAATGTAATTTGACTACTAACCCGGACAAAGCAGTCATGGAAAAAGAGACGAAGAGTGGCCGGAACAGTCACAAACGTCTGCTGAAACTTATTAGAGACCACTTGGCGGACGATAGATTCCACATTAGAGCATGTGTTTTTGTAGAAATCAGTACTAAGCTGTGCTTGAGCACCAGCTATTGTAAGCAAGAAAGGAACAAGAAGAGCCAAAACGCGAATATTGAAACTTCGAGTTTCCATATTTTTCATGTAACGCCAATATACATATAATTAGTGCACAATAATTATTATGGTTTCGCGTATGGTTTTGAGGCTTATTTATAGAGGGAAAGGTTTGGGACCAAGAAAACAAGAGTATCGACTAATTGAAACAGTTTGTTTGGAACAAAAGAATAATTCTCTGCTTGGACAACCTGGCCAAAATATTTAATATATATTTCTAGTTTTCTTTTGAGATATATAGAGAACAAGTTGATCAATTTTCATGTGATCAAGCCATAGAAATTAGTTATATATATATATATATATATATATTGTACATGTACATAGAAATGCAAGCACGGCTTTGATAATGATTGGACAACCGAAAAAGAAAGATTTGTAATAACTAAGGAAGTCTTTTCTTTTTATTATGGTGTATGGTAAGATCACGGACTAAATAAATGAACAGGAAAAGACTACAACTATATATTTTCTTCTCTTTTTTTTGTTTGTATCGCTGGGTCAAATTACAGCTACATGTACAATCACAATTGTGACTATCAATTATTGATCTACTATGAAGTATGTGAGATTCTTACAGGCACACAGATATATCATCATTTGAAGAACATGACTTCAATGTATCGTATCTCACATATGCAAGAGGACAACATTTCCAAGTGGCCGAACATTCTAGCTTCTTTTATATTCTGTTAAACAAATAAAAAAAAATCTTGGATGTTTAACCTCTTGACTTTACTTTGCAAAAAATAGGGATATTTTAACTTAATTATAGATTAATTTGCTAAATAATTAAAGTTTGGCAGGGTAAATTAATAATCTTTGTCCCTTCTATTTATTAATTTGCTTGCTCCTCTCTTGAGCAGTTCGTTCAAACTAAAATATATATATATATATAAATACACACATATTATTGTGTATATATAATATATATGTGTATGCATGTATAATAATTATAGGATATTTGATCTGTTAGTTTGCTCATTTATGTAGAATGATTAAAAAAATCTTTCAATATATATTTATGTATGTAATGTAATGTATTTACCCGATGAGGTGTTAGTGCCTACCAACTCCTGTGCCACTCTCCATCGCGATCAGTCTCTCGACCAAAATACAAACTCATGCACGCTTTCCTCCACAAAAAGTTAATCAAGGGCTTGTATTAATTCTAAATTTTGATTGGTAGTTTCACATATTTCCTTTAAGTAGGCTTAAGGAACCAACTGACGTGCTTGTACGTACCAGAGAAGCCAAAATATTAAATACAGCTGTAGAAAATTGATTACTTTTTTTTTTTTTCTTATGAACAAGAGGCATTTTGTTATAATGTTTATTATAAGAGAAGATTAGATAAATATCTTATTTTTGGTTACCATTTTAAATAAATGGCCGAATATTTCAAATTTAGAAAAATGACAAAATTTTTTGAAAACTAGAAAAATGTCTTTTTTCTTTATTTATTCTTTACAATAATATATCATTCATAAAAAATAAAGATAAATACTACATTATTGATTTAGCACATCACTTATTGACTGTTGTTTATCACTAATAAATTAGGTTATTATTAATCTACTAATGATACATATATCATCGATAGATTAATAACAGGTGTAATGACCTGTTGAAGGATCGATTAAATTAAATAAGATCATTAAACAGAGTAAATAAAGAAAAGGTAAACAGATGTAAAGTAAATTGCTCAGTCGAAATCTCATCAGCAGTCACCATCACGTGGACGCTTACACAGAGGTGGGTAGGTAATTAAACTGCAAATCATAATATTAATACAAGACTACTAAAAATCATCATTTTAAAATAAATTAGAAATATGTACCTGACATAGGAAACAACGATATCGGAACAAGTCATATAGTACGCATTTCATACAATAGTTTCAGAGAAAATACCATGTCCAGTCACATGCCTTCTCTTCAAACCTGGGGGAAAAGATTTTAAAAACAGTAAAACATAAGCGCAAGGCTTAGTAGGATAATTTGTAAAAACATATTGTTCAAAACTCACAGTTATAGAGAAAAAAATTATTCACAAATCACACTTACTGAAAATAATTGAATCCCAAGAACTTAACCAACTCTACAAATACTTACTTGTAAGAAACTTGATAAAACACCAACATACGGGTTTTGAGAATCAAAATGAATATTGGAAATCGAGTAGAATATCAATATACAGTTCTTCAAATGCATAAAAATAACTTTCAACATCAAACATAAATCATTCTTAAAAATTTACTTAAGAATTAAACTTTGGCCAAACAATTTATAAAAGGGGCTACCAAAGAGGGGATAGAAAATATCCTACCTCAATTTGAAATTCAATATCGTTAGCTCCAAACAAAATTTAACGTAAGCTCGATCAATGTGCAAAATCTTAAAAATTACATTTAAAGTAAGAAATTACGCTTCAACAAATATCAATATGTTAATTTAATTATCAGTGTGCCTTTTTGACTCAAATAAATATGACACAAAATCATATTCCTTTTTAAAACATTTCTAAATCATTAAACATTGAAAACTAAGAGTAAAAATATCATTTCATGGTGCTTAGTCGGCCTACCAAACATTCAGGTTTGGCCTGCCGAACTGCAAATGTTCGGCCTACTGACCTGTCACGCCCCGGAGTACGGGAGGTGACGTGGCGGATTATTAATTAATTAAATAAGAATTTAATTAAAACCAATGGTTTAAGGATCAAATTAAGTAAGAAATAAGAAGTTTTCCACCACGTTTTATAAAAGAATTTATAAATATTAAGCAAATAATAAAAATTAAATAAAAACCGCGAGTATGGATTCCACAACCCACAACTTGTGCACACACATGGTTCTGACAATATCACAAATACAATTACAGTCCAAGTACAAATAAAGTTAAGTCTTACATGCCTTGATTAAATAGTACAAAAGATAAAATAATCCTCCTATTGCTCTTGAGTTCGGTCCGAAGAATCTTCTCCAAACCTAAATGGGAAACCACCTAGAGGGGGAATTTAAAACAATAAAACGTGAGTGAAAGGCTCAGTAGAACTAAGTTTTATAAAATAATTTAGTGCAAAGAAACATGTCATTAATTAGGAGTTACTCAAAGAAAACTTAAATAAATAAGTAAATAAATAAATAAATAAATAAATAATTTGAGTAGAACCGTTCTGACACAGAACAGTCTACTCTCCCAATCAAAACACCATTTTACTTTTACCTAGGCAAACCATGATATCACCACCGTAGTGGCCCAGCTGGGTTTCGGGACCTGCCCCCAAGGTCGATCGCTACACGACCCGATCTCTGATATGGCATCATGCCTATGTGTTTATTATCATTATCATTCAAAACCCAATTACCGAGTGTTGTCAATTACATTCATTATGAAATTCATTTCAGATCACGATATATTAAAATATAACCGATAAAACCATTTTCAAACAACCGTTGAAAACATTTTGATAGAAATCATTTTCAAAGCCAAATCATTTCAAAACCAGGCTACCAAAGAAATAGGATAGAAGTCCTACCTCAATACTCGTGCCGGTGCCCCACACCGAAATCCCAGTCCGCTATACGTTAGCTCCACGAAACCACGAACGATCCTAGATACAAACTAAGTCGATCAATATCTAGTTTGAGACATTCTATGTTACTAAACCATTTCATGATGTGCTAGTGTGCCATTTGTACCTTTAAAATTATTCTATAAGGTTGGGATTTAAATCAGGGTTCAAAACAGTGAAAACGAGTGAAAATCACAAAAATTTTTCATGCCACTGTCGGCCTGCCGGACTCCCTGTTTCGGCCGGCCGAACTGCACAGTTCGGCCTGCCGAAAGCAAAGTTCGGTCGGCTGAACACTTCCCCAGGTTCGGCCTGCCGATCATCACTCCGGCCTGTCGAACACACAGTTCGGCCTGCCGAACTAGGAAAATCCAGAAATCCCAGCCACGGGTTTCTCGATCCCCAAAATCTAAATCTTGATTCTAACCTGTTTTTCTCAAATCCCAAGCATGAAAAACAATCATAGTTGATAGAAAAACATATTAGAACATGTTTGGACTCATTTAAACAAGATTTAAACTCGAAATCTTCAAAAATTCGAAAATGAGAAAATGAGGAGAAAAATGAAAAATCTTGAATTCAATCCATTTTTCTTCAATCTAAGCTTAGATTCTAGTTGTTCTAAGTTCATTTAACTCAAATCCATGGTTTTCTAAGCTTAAACAACCCTAGATTTCAAAAATGCACAAAATTGAAAATTTTGGAAAAAGTTTAGAAATTTCAAATCTAACCTCGAATCGAAGCTTCAATCCACGATCTCGGTAGCTAAATCACGTCCCCGAGCCTCCTCCTTGCTAACCCGAAGCTTGGATTCGAAATGGAGTTCAAAAATTTGTGAAGAAATTTGAGAGAGAGAGGGGAAACCGAGAGAGATCAAGAGGAAGAGAGAGAGAGAGAGAGAGAGAGATGCGTGAGGGTGAGGAGAGAGAGAGAGAGAGGAAGGAAATAAATAGAGAAAATCGGTGGGCGGTTTTACTGTGCGAAAATCATGTGCCGCCCACGGTTTTGTAAAACGGAGTTTTTTTAACATTTTACAAATTGTTGTGTTTTAAAACTCAAAACATCATTTTAAAACAATAAGAAATCATTTAAATGCATCGATTTAACAAAACAACCAAAAATTCAAAATCCAACCAAATAATCTAATTAATGTTAAAACGTTAATTATGGCACACTAATTCATCATTTGCATTACATTAACATTAAATAAATTTCAGGGCGTTACATGACCACTTGAGTCTGGCCTACCAAACTGCTTGAATCCGGCCTGCCAATCTGTCAAAATTTGAAAAATTATGGGTTTCAAATCTCGGCCAATCTAAGCTCAAAAGATCATCTAAACCTATTATTTCAATTCTCAACCCATAAGTAACACTCAAATATGATCAAATAACAAAATAGAACACTTTTCAACAAGTCTTCAAGCAAATCTAAGGTTTATTCCAAAAATAGAAAAATGTAAAAACTAGTTTAAATCTCATTTTTGTTCAAACAAAGCTCGAATTCGTGTTGATTTAAGTTCCACAAACCCAGATTAAATCTTATTTAAGCTCAAATATATTCGGATTGCAAAATTACGTGAAAGATTTAAAACGAAAATCAAAAACTTTGGAGAGAAAAGGGCTAACCTCAAATAGATGTTTTTGAAGAAGGGCTTGAACTTCATTTCTTGGCCCAAATTAGTAGAAAAATTCAGAGAAAGAGAGAGAGAAGAGAGAGCTGCAGGAGAGAGAGCAAGAGAGAGAGAAGAAAGTGGGGGAGAGAAAGAGAGTGGAATAGGAAAAATAATAGGGGGCTCAAGGGCATTTTTGTAAATATGAAAAATATGGTGCAAAAGTGCCATTTGGTATTTAAAACCAAAAAATCAAATTCTCAATCACACTTGACACACTTAATAATTAAACTTAACACAATTAATTTTACTTTAAAATTCACAGGCATTACAATAGGCCTATAGGTTAAGTACGTCATTAATGGACAAAAAACAATCATCTCTCTAATTTAAAAAAAAAAAGCTTAAAAAGAATGATTTACTCCAAAATAATTTCCAACCAAAGGACATTCAGTAAATATATTAGTCAAATTATTGTGTGGAAATGGTGCTTTATTAACACTATTTAACAACAAAGAAATTCATTCGTAATAGGAATTTATTATTATCTTCTTTTTCTTAAATGGAATTTATTACTAAAAAGTTGTCCAATTAATTAATGACCATGGCAGTTAATAATTTTATGATCTATAGACTATATGATATAATTTTTCTTGTGAATATATGAATCAAGTTATTTAATCCCATACACGTGAAAAGGAAAATGAAGATTCTAATTTCTTTCTTTTTTTTTCATTTTTATGAAGATCAAAATACAGGATATTTTCTCTCTCTTTATCTATAGACAGATAGATAGCAAGGAGGCAACTATTGCCAAAAATTATTAAAATATACAATATATGAAAAGAAAATAATTAAGCTCGAAATCAAAGAATATGAGAGTGTCAACGTATTTCATATACCGATTAAAATATTGTTAAAATTCAGTGTCAATTTATTCCATATTAAGATTTAATTAGTGCTAAAAGTTTGTAGTAGTATTATTCGAGGAAGTAAGCAGAATGGGAAAAAGAAATTATACATACAGAAAAGGAAAAGAGCAAAAATTAAAGAGGGACATGGCCCATGGAAGAGCTGTACATATATCTCTTTAATTAATTCTCTTTCACAAGAACTTGAAAAGCCATATTCTATTTCTACTTTCAATATCCTATGAGGTAAAGTTTTAAAAAAATAAAGGAAATTTGATTAAACCACTTTGAAGTAAAAAAAAAAAAAAAAAACTGATTTATACCGTTAATGTAATAAATAACCCGTTTAGTATGATTTCTAGCAAATGGCTCCTTTAATTTTAAAAGAAAATTTGACTTGGCAAAAATTAAATAAAAAGATTATTATTAACAATTAAGTAAATATTAAATGTAGTTAATTGGGGTTTTAATTATGAGATATGTTAAAATATTCCAAATCTACGAAATTTGATTATCAGTTAAATTAGGTAAAACATTGAATTTATTAAATTTAGTCATGGGATTTTTTTTAGATATTGGTCGATCCGAAAGAATGGAAGAACTTAACTTAATTAAGTAATAGTGGGTTAATCTCTCTGTTTTAAAAACCACAAAGTTATGCTTTAGTTTTGATAAATTTGTCTCAATTTCACCCCTCTTGTATTTTTTGAATTAAAAAACAAAATGAAAAGACAAAAGTATCCTTAACTATTTTTTTTTTAAATATTTGAACTTTTTTTAAATCAAAATCTTTAACGTAAATTTATCTAAAAAAGCATTAAGGAAAAATTCTACAACTTTTATTATTGGATTACACCACATTTGAGACCCCATTTTCTGAGTTCTCATTTCCTATCCTATAAACAAACCTTCTACCCTACTCATCCTAGAACAATCGATCAATAACTTTTAATCAAGGATAAGAATAGACAACTTTCAACATCAAGCTATTGTTTTGTTTTCTTTTTTTTTGGTGATTAACATTAAGCTATTATTAGTATGCTAACAAGTAACTGCTCAAAAAGGGCATCTCCAACTGCAACAAACAAAATTAAAATCCCCAAACCGAAGAAAAAGAAGAAGAAAACATAGGTTTTTTTTTTGAATGTTTGAAGGAAATACCCAATTCAAAATGAAAACAAACAAAAATAAAACCTAATATGCCTTGATCATATCAAAATTCTTCATGCTAACTTAGGGGAATTGTTTGGAGGAGAGAGCATTGATCACGGGTGACGATTGCAGGAAGCCTCGTCATCTAGGTTCAACATCATTAGTCAAAGTTGTTTTAGTTGGTTAACGTCTATCATGTTTTTCCTAGTGTTTAGGCATTATTGTTGAGTTTGTTTTATTATGATAAAAGTGGCAGAGTGCTGCCTAGTCTATAGGAGTTAGTGGTGAAGTTTGACATTAGTAGTTAAGTGTTTGTTGCTATTTTATTTGTGATTTCTGTTGGTGTACAGCCTATTTAAAGGCCTTTAGCTAATAGAATAAAACACAACAAAAGAATACTTTTTCATTTCTCTTGCTTTAAACTTCATCTTTATTCCTTTTATTCTATAACAGTGGTATCAGAGCCTTACTCTAAACCAGAGCTACATTTGAGTCTAAGTTTGAGTCAGACCTTGTATTAGTTTGAGTTAGAGCTATGGGGAGCAAAACATAGGGAAACATGGGGTAGTGAGAAAAAGTGCAGTAGCTTATTTTCTTTTCACCTTGTTTCTGTTTTGCAGCAACAAAGTAATGGCATCTGAAGAATGTTTATGTAACCAAGTATTCCTTGTTTTGATGGTCATTATGACCATTAAAGCATGTTGATGGAGAACTTCTTGAAGTCCAAATAATATTGGCAGGTCGTTGATTCTAGTGTAGCAAAACCAAATGTTGGTAATGTGCTATCGGAGGCGTAAAGGGCAAAGTTAGAAGGACTAAGCTGAAAGATTTGAAGGCAAAGACCTATCTTTTCTAGGCAATTAATGGCTCCATCTTGGAAACCATTCATTCTTAGCAAAGAAACTTCCAAACAAATTTGAGATTCTATGAAAAGAAAACATTAAGGATCAACCAAAGCAAGAAGACAACTGCTTCAAACACTTCATACAGTGATCGAAACGCTTCGTATGAAGTCAGGAGAATCTATTTTTGATTTTTTCTCAAGAACAATGGAGATTATCAACAAGATACATGTTCATGGAGAGAAGACAGAAGATATTACAGTGATTGAGAAGATTCTTCAATCAATGATGCCAAAATTTAATTATGTTGTTTGTTCAGTTGAGGAATCAAAAGATCTCGATGTTCTTTTGATTGATGAATTGCAAGGCTCTTTGTTGGTCCATGAACAAAAAATGGCTTAGCAAGAAAGAGAAGAACAAGCTTTGCAAGCTTCTACTAGCAATCAGCCTATAACTCTAAGACCAAACCGAGAAAAGGGAAAAGCCAAAGGAAACAATGCTCATAAAAACTCGCAATAGAAGGTTGAAGGTAATCAAGTTCATGATTCTTAAGGGAGAAGAAGAGGACACAGAGGTCACCAATCAACCGCTTACAGACCAAAGTCAATAGAAAAATATAATGTAGAGTACTATCGATGTTGCAAGCTTGGCCATTACAAGTTGGAATGTAGAACTAATTACTCAAAGGATGCAGTGGGGGTGCAAAATCTCATAAAAAAGGAAGAAGAAGTGTCCTTGTTGATAGTCTGTCATGCCAAGGAGGAAACATACATGAACCTATGGTACTTGGACACAGGTTGCAGCAATCATATGTACAGAGACAAGTCTGCCTTCATTGAGTTGGATGAGACCTTTCACGATAGTGTAAAGTTTGGCAACAATTCCAAAGTCTTTGTTTATGGGAAAAGGAAAGGTGACTCTATTCAGACTATCTCTAATGTTCACTTTGTTCCAGATTTGAGAACAAATTTGCTTAGTGTTGGTCAATTTCAAGAAAAGGCATTTGAAAATCTCTATTAAAGATGGAGTTTATAGAATTGAAGATGAAAAGTTGGGCTTAATTGCTTAAGTCAAAATGACAGCTAATCAAATGTTTCCTCTTGCTTCTCAGCGAGATTAAAGGATGAGACATGACTGTGGCATTTTCACTACAGACATTTGAATTTTGGTAGTCCAAATACTCTTCAACAAAAGAACAAGGTAATGAGTTTTCCTCAAATTGAATTTACCTCTCAAATATGTGAAAAATGTGTTGTTAGCCAATAACATCGAAATCAATTTCTACAAGTGAAAACTTAGAGAACAAAGAAGCCTTTGGAGTTGGTTCACACTAACATTTATGGGCCAGTAAATCCATCTCAAATGGAGGTAAATGATATCCAATTTCCTTCATTGATGATTATACTCGAAAAATATGAGTATATTTTTTGTAGGAAAAATCAGAGGCTTTTGTAGTGTTTAAGAACTATAAACTGATTATTAAGAAGGAAACTTATAGCCTAATTAAAGTTCTTCATACTGATCATGGTGGAGAATACAACTCACAAGAATTTGCAAATTTTTGTGCAATGCCCGACTTCAAGAGGCAACTTACAGCAGTCCACATGACTTCAAGAGGAAGAACCGCACAATTCTTAATATGGTGTGAAGCTTTTTGACGAGGAGTAACATTCCAAAAAGTTTCTAGCCTGAAGTAGTCAACTGGAGCATTCATATTTTGAATAGAAGTCCCATTCTTGCTGTTCAAAATATGATACCTGAAGAAGCTTAGAATGGACAAAGACTTGTAGTAGATCACTTTAGAATTTTTGGGTGTAGTACATATGCCCATATTCCAAATCAGAAGAGAAAAAAGCAAGATGACAAAGGAGCAAAATGCATTTTTCTTGATGTTAGTGATTAGTCAAAAGCCCATAAATTGTACAATCCTATCACTAAGAAAATTGTTGTTAGTCATGATGTAGATGAAGACAGGTTTTGGGCATGGGATGACAATGGAGTTGAACAACAAATTGCAACCAACTTTGCTAGAGATGAAGATGGCAAAAGGGACCAACCTATAGAGAATGAGCAACAATCAACAAATATTGTTCCTGCAATCCCACAAAGCCCACTAGCAGCTGCAATTGATGTATTACCGAGAGAACAATCCAATGAAGCAAGCAATTCGTGCTCCCAATGTGTTATAAAATCACCAACATGGATGGAGGGCTATGAGATACAAGGAATCAACCACAATAAAGACCCGCTTTCTCATGTTGCCCTATTTTCAAATTATAATTTAGTAGCTTTCAAAGATGTTGTTAAAAAATCAAAATGCCAAAGGCGATGGATGCTGAAATTGCAACCATTGAAAGAAATAACTTTTAGAAGTTGGTTGAACTTCCAAAAGGGCAAAATACCATTGGTGTGAACTAGGTATACAAGGGAAAGCTAAAGAAGAATGGTGAAATTAACAAGTACAAAGCGCGTTTGGTGTCAAAAAGCTACAAGCAAGAGTTCAGAGTTGATTACAAAATAAGTTTTTGCTCTAATTGCAAGGCATGATACAATCAGATTGGTGATTGTGTCACGCCCCAGAGTACGAGCGGTGACTTGACGGGTTAATTAAGTTAATTAAGTAAAAATTTTAATTAAAACACAAGTTTAAGAATTTAATTAATTATGAAAATTGCAGTAATTTAAAAACATTTATTATGTTTATACAGATAAGATGAAATGAAACCAAATGAAATAAATTAATAAAGAAAAGGAAAACACGCGTTGGGTCCCACCGACCCACCACTTGTGTACACACATAGTATCGATAATAATTAAATTACAACCATAGTTCAAAGTAGGAAGAAATATTAAAATAATGCATGCCTTGTTTGTTTATACAAATAACCTACCCAGGTCTTCTATTGGTCACAAGTCTGATCTACGAACTCTTTGTCAATCCTAAGCTATATTCCACCTAGGGGGGAAATGGTTTGAAAACAAATAAAAATGTGAGCGAAAGTCTCAGTAGGACTACGTCTTAAAAGCAAATAAATAATTTAGATTCAAAATTTACTTTTCAAAGAAATAAATAGAAAATAGAGTTAGATAAATAAATTCATTTAAATGGATCTTATTAAAAATAGTTTGTCTAGAAAGTACCTTTTATCTTTCTTGGGCAAACCATAATATTCACCACCAAAGCGGCCTCGCCGGGTTTTGGGACCTACCCCCAAGGTTGCACACTACACGACCTGATCTCTGATATGGCATCATGCCGTTTATATATTTCTATTAATTATTAAAATCTCTTTTTACCAAGTATTTTCATTTACATTCATTATGAGGTTCATTATGAAATTCACCACAATTCACCATTTGTGAAAATAACTGATAAAATCCTTTTTTCAATCAATCATTGAAAACATTTTTGAAGAAATCATTTTTAAGGCCAAAATCATTTAAAACTTGGCTACCAAGGAAGGGTAGAAGTCCTACCTCAATATCTAGTGTCACGACTCAGGATTGCAGTCCTGCTCCACTATACGTTAGCTCCACGGAGCCACAAATGACCCTAAATAGAAACTAGGTTTATCAGTATTTAGCTTAAGATATCCTATGTTGCTAAGCTATCTCATGGTGTCCTAGTATGCCAGTCATGTTTATAGAATTATATTGTAATGTTAAAATCTCAATCGGGATCCAAAATAGTGGAAACAGGTAAAATTTGACAAATTTTCACTATGCCCGGTCGGCCTACCGGTCCCCTTGGTCCGGCCTGCCGAACTGTACAGTTCGGCCTACCGACCATCTGGGTTTGGTTGGCCAATCTACCGAAGGTATGAGTCCGGCCTATCGAATTCATGAATCCGGCTTGCCAAACTAGAAAATTCTAGAATTTTTCAAGCACGGGTTTCGGCCTCCCCGAGCCCAAATCCTCATTTCAACCTATTTTTCTCAATTCCTAGGCATAAAAAACACTCATAGATGATAGAAAAACATATCAGAACACTTCTAAACTAGTTTAAACAAATTTTGCATAGAAAATCTAAGAAAATCTGAAAATAGGAAAAATGGAGGAAAAATGAAAAATCTTGATTTAAATCCGTTTTTCTTCAAACTGAGCTTAGATTCTAGTTATTTTAAGTTTCTCTAACTTGGATTAAAGGTTTTCTAAGCTTTAACGAACTTAGATTTGAAAATACAAAGAAAATTGAAAAATTTAGAAAAGTTTTGAAATTTGAAAACTAATCTCAGATTGAAGCTTTAAATCAAGTTTATAACCGTCTAAACACGTTCCTGAGCTTCCAATTCATTGAAAAACCGAAGCTTGAATTCAAATTTTGAATTAGAAAGAGAAAAGAAAGAGAGAGACACACAAAGAGGGAGAGACGAGAGAGAGTGAAAAGAGAGAGAGTGAAGCGAGAGTGAGGAGAGAAAGAGAGAGAAAGGGTATAAATAGAGAGAGAGATGGGCAGTTTCACTGTGTAGAAACCGTGTGCCGCCCACGATTTTGTAAAACTAGACATATTTGGCATTTGGTAAATTGTTTTGCTCCAAAACTTTAAAATAACAAATAAAAATAAAAATAAAAATAACTTAAAAATGGTTTAAAATTAAATTAATTAGAAAATCATCACTAAATATTTGGATTAAAGTTAAATCATAATTTGGCACACTAATACACCATTTTATCTACTAAAAATCATTTAATTAATTTCGGAGTGTTACAACTCTCCACCCCTAAAAGAAATTTTGCCCTCGAAATTTACAAATTGGTTTAGAAACAAAACAAATGCGGATACAACTTCTGCATGCTCGATTCTAATTCCTAGGTGGCTTCATCAACCCTGTGATGCTACCACACGACCTTTACTAATGGTATATCGTATCGTCGCAAGCTGATCACTTTCTGATCGATATTCTGGATTGGCACCTCTTCATATGTCGTGTCTTCCTAAATTTGCACATCGTGAAATGAGGCTATCTTGTTCTGCTCAGGCGGACACTTCTAAAGCATCGACACATGGAATGCCTCATGAACATGAGAAAGTTCAGGGGGAAAATCAAGCCGATATGCTACTATACCAACATGCTACGTGATTTTGAACGGTCCAATATATCTTGGTGCAAGCTTACCACTTACCCCGAATCGCGTAATACCTTTACGAGATGATACCTTCAATATCTGGCCTGAGAATAATCTTGCCTTCCGGTTCTGCCCAACATACCAGTGACCGACACAGTTGTCCATACAACGCTTCGAACGGTGCCATGCTAATGCTCGCTTGATAACTATTATTGTATGCAAACTCTACCAGTAGCAAGTACTTCTTCCAATTCCCGCCAAATCTAATGCACATGCATGTAACATGTCTTCAAGAATCTAAATGACCTACTTGGATTGCCCATTGATTTGAGGATGAAATGCCATGTTGAAGTTCAAATCTGTACCCAAGGCCTCTTGAAAGCTCCTCTAGTACTTGGCGTTGAATTTGTTGTCTCTATCAGATGTGATAGACAAGGTGCAACCTTGCTATATTCTATAGGTATAGCTCCCCAAGAACTCTCCTCAAACATGTATTCCTAAAAGGGATAAAATGCGCTGGTTTTGTTAACCTATCGACAACGACCCAAATTGTATCGTGTCTTTGCTCTGTCCTCAGTAAACCGATAAAAAAATCCATCATGATGTGTTCCCATTTCCCTAGAATAGGAAGCTGCTGAAGCTAACTTGCTGGCTTTTGATGCTCGACCTTCACCCGCAGACAAGTCGCACACTTGGCTACGTACTCTCGAACATCTTTTTTCATACCTCTCTACTAGTATTGCCTCTTCAGGTCACGATACATCTTTGTGCCTCCAGGATGAATGGCGAATTGAGACTTGTGGGCTTCATCCATTACGGCCTTCATCACTTCTGCAATCGCTAGGACTGCTAGATGCTTCCTGAAGTATAGCGATCCATCGGCACATATCCTCCATGCTTCAAATTGTTCTCCATTCTAATTCACGTCTAGATTCCCGACAGGTGCTGGTCTCGCCACTGATTCTGTTTCACCATCTATACAAGAGTTGGGGTCATCTCTATGTGGTACACCAAAACTCGATTGTAGTCTTCATAGCACTACAGCCCGTACTTACTTACTATTGCATCCTTTTTCCAATCCTCAAGCACCAAACAAGCAAGAATCCCTAAAGATTTCCTGCTAAGTGCATCAGGGACCACATTAGCTTTCCTAGGATGGTACTACTGCGTGAAATCATAATCTTCCATATATTCTATCCACCTTTGCTACCTCAAGTTTAGATCCCTTTGAGTGAACAAATACTTCAAACTCTTGTGGTCGCAGAAAACTTGGATTGTTGCCCCATACAAATAACATCTCTAGATCTTCAGCGCGTGAATCACCACTGCGAGCTCTAAGTTGTGAGTAGGATAGTTTCACTCGTGAGGTCATAGCTATCTCGACCCATACGCCACCATGCGTCTATGTTGTATCAACACGCATCCTAGTCCACGTTCTGAGGCATCTGTGTAAACTCATATGGCTCTTCACTATTCGGGATAATCAACACCAAAGCTATAGTCAACCAATTCTTCAACTCTTGAAAGGCAAACTTGCATTCTTCATCCCACTCGAATCTGACATTCTTCTTGATCAGTCTTGTTAGTGGCGCTGCTATTTTCAGGAAATCCTTCACAAATTTCCTGTAGTATTCTATGAGTCCAAAGAAACTACGAATTTCTACTACATTCCTTACTCGTCCCCATTCCACTATGGCTTCCACCTTAGATGGGTCCACAGATATACCTTGCTCGAAGATAACATGTCCCAGAAACTTAACTTCTATTAACCAAAATTCACACTTTTCTTTCTTGGCATACAACTGGTGCTTCCGTAGAGTCTGAAGCACAATCATGAGGTGTTGTTTATGCTCCTCCCAAGTCTTAGAATAGACGAGTATATCATCGATGAACACGATCATGAATTGATCCAGATAAGGCCTGAATATCTTGTTCATTAGATCCATGAAAGCTGCCGGAGCGTTTGTCAATCCAAACGGCATCACCAGAAACTCAAAGTGTCCATACCAGGTTCTAAAAGTTATTTTAAGAATGTCCTCTTCCTTAATCCTGAGCTGGTAGTATCCCAAACGCAAATCTATTTTTGAGAAATACCGCGAACCTCCTAACTGATCAAACAATTCATCAATCCTGGGCAATGGATACTTGTTCTTCTCCGTGATCCGATTTAGCTGCCGATAATCTATGCATAGCCTAAGAGTTCCATCATGCTTCTTGACGAATAAAACCGGTGCTCCCCACAGAGATGTACTATTTTAGATATACCCCTTATCAGCAAGCTCCTAAAGTTGCTTTTTTAATTCCTTCATTTCTATCGGCGCCATCCGATAAAGTGCTATGGAAATCAGAGCAGAGCCGTTCCTAAAAGTTGCTCAATGCTAAACTCAATCTCCTGATGCAGTGGTAATCCTGGTAACTCGTCAAGGAAGACATCTTCAAACTCATCAACTACGAGAATTGTTGAGGCTGAGGTAGAGTCTGGGACTGAAGTTGACGACTGGCTCCTTCTCTACCCTGAAGTCCTAAATGAGCACTCAAAATCGGGCAGTTCCTCTTGATATATCCTAACTGCTAGCAATAGTGGCAATAGAAGCTATAGGGATTGATGCACCCGCTGCTGTTCATGTTACCCTGTTGACTCTTCCATTGAGTTGGACGGTTGCTGGTGCTCCTCATGTCGCTCCTTTGTAGTCCTTTGGATGTCCTTACTCGATCCTTACAACATTGCATGTAATCATTTTCCACAGATATTGCTGACGACACTAGCTCACCAAAGTTTCTGAGTCGTAGGGCAACCACTTGTCGTCGAACAGAAGCCTTGAGCCCTTCTTAAAATTTGATACACTTCTTGCCCTCTGATGCCACTGTTGATAGAGCAAACCTGTTCAACTCATTAAACTTTGCCTCGTACTCCTAAACTGATATATCACCCTGCTGCAATATGTAGAATTCAGCTGCCTTCTGGTCTCGATATCCTTGCGAAAAGTAATGATCGTAGAATAGCTCCTTAAACCTATCCCAGCTAATATTCCCATTGTTCTCAAAGTGTTTAGCTTGCTTCCACCAAGTATTAGCACCACCTTCGAATTTATAGACTGCAAACTCCACACGATAATCTACTAGCACTCCAAGAGTATTCAGGTGCTTCATATTCTAATCCAACTAATATTCGGCCACTTACGGGTCCTCATTCCCATTGAAGGTCAGAACAGACGCATGCCGAAACTCCTTAAAATATGTGTGCCGACGACTGGCCTTGGAATCCTCCAGTATCACACTTGTTGTGATCTACCAGAATGCATCAAACATGCCCTCATCATTTCCAGAGTCAGCTCAGTTGTTGAACGACATCTAGGTGCCATTCTCTCACTTTTGAAAACAAAATTTAGACTGTTAGTGGTATTTCATTGTCGTACCTATGTGTGCACAATTTCCAAAGTTCATAACCTTGAACTCTGATACTATTCTGTCATACTTCAGAGTACGGGAGGTGACATGGCGAGTTAATTAAGTAAAAATTTTAATTAAAACACAAGTTTAAGAATTTAATTAATTATGAAAAAAGTAGTAATTTAAAAACATTTATTATGTTTATACATATAAGATGAAGCAAAACCAAATGAAATAAATTAATAAAGAAAAGAAAAACATGTGTTCGGGCCCACTGACCCACCACTTGTGCACACACATAGTATCGACAATAATTAAATTACAACCATAGTCCAAAGTAGGAAGAAATATTAAAATAATAGATGCCTTGTTTGTTTATACAAATAACCTACCCAGGTCTTCTATTGGTCACAAGTCCGGTCTACGGACTCTTCGTCAATCCTAAGCTGTATTCCACCTAGGGGGAAATGGTTTGAAAACAAATAAAAATGTGAGCGGAAGTCTCAGTAGGACTACGTCTTAAAAGCAGATAAATAATTTAGATTCAAAATTTACTTTTCAAAGAAATAAATAGAAAACAGAGTTAGATAAATAAATTCATTTAAATGGATCTTATTAAAAACAATTAGTACAAAAAGTACCTTTTATCTTTCTTGGGCAAACCATAATATTCACCATCAAAATGGCCTAGTTGGGTTTCAGGACTTGCCCCAAGGTTGCACGCTACATGACCCGATCTCTGATATGGCATCATGCTCATTTATATATTTCTATTAATTATTAAAATCTCTTTTTACCAAGTATTTTCATTTACATTCATTGTGAGGTTTCTTATGAAATTCACCACAATCCACCATTTGTGAAAATAACTGATAAAATCCTTTTTTATAATCAATCATTGAAAACATTTTAGAAGAAATCATTTTTAAGGCCAAAATCATTTAAAACTTAGCTACCAAGGAAGGGTAGAAGTCCTACCTCAATATCTGGTGTCACGACTCAGCACCGCAGTCCTACTCCACTATATGTTAGCTCCATAGAACAACAAACGACCCAAAATAGGAACTAGGTTTATTAGTATCTAGCTTAAGATATCCTATGTTGCTAAGCTATCTCATGGTGTCCTAGTATGCCATTCATGTTTATAGAATCATATTGTAATGTTAAAATCTCAATTAGGCTTCAAAACAGTGGAAACGGGTGAAATATGAAAAATTTTCACTATGCCCAGTCGGTCTATCGGTCCCCCTGGTCCGGCCTGCCGAATTGTGCAATTCGGCCTACCGACCACCTGGGTTCGATCGGTCAAATTTTTCTAGGTTCGACCTGCCAAATTCGTGAATCTGGCCTATCAAAAGCGTAGTTTGGCCTATCGAACACGTAGTTTGGCTTGCCAAACTGAAAAATTCTATAATTTTTCAAGCACAGATTTGGGCCTCCCCGAGCCCAAATCCTCATTTCAACCTGTTTTTCTCAATTCCTAAGCATGAAAAACACTCATAGATGATAGAAAAACATATTAGAACACTTCTAAACTAGTTTAAACAAATTTTGCATAGAAATCCAAGAAAATCCAAAAATAAGAAAAATAGAGGAAAAATGGAAAATCTTGATTGAAATCTGTTTTTCTTCAAATTGAGCTTAGATTCTAGTTATTTTAAGTTTCTCTAACTTGGATTAAAGGTTTTCTAAACTTAAATAAACTTATATTTCAAAATACAAAGAAAATTGAAAAATTTAGAAAAGTTTTGAAATTTGAAAACTAACCTCAGATCAAAGCTTTAAATCGAGTTTATAACCATCTAAACACGTTCCTGAGCTTCCAATTCATTGAAAAACCAAAGCTTGAATTCAAATTTTGAATTAGAGAGAGAAGAGAAAGAGAGAAAGACACACAGGGAGGGACGAGAGAGAGAGTGAAAAAAGAGAGAGTGAAGTGAGAGTGAGGAGAGAAAGAGAGAGGAATGGTATAAATAGAGAGAGAGATGGGTAGTTTCACTGTGTAGAAATCGTGTGTCGCCCACGATTTTGTAAAACTGGATGTATTTGGCATTTGGTAAATTGTTTTGCTCCAAAAATTTAAAATAACAAATAAAAATAAAAATAACTTAAAAATGGTTTAAACTTAAATTGATTAGAAAATCATCACTAAATGTTTGGATTAAAGTTAAATCACAATTTGGCACACTAATACTCCATTTTATCTAATAAAAACCACTTAATTAATTTCAGGGCGTTACAGATTGCCTTGGCTACACAAAATTCATTGCCTATCTTCCAATTAGACATAAAATCGGCATTCTTGAATAGAGACTTGGAAGAACAGGTATTCATTGATCAACCTACTAGTTATATTAGGATTGGAAATGAGCATAAAGTGTATAAATTGAAGAAGGCTCTATATGGACTCAAACAAGCTCTACGGGCTTAGTATAGTCAGATTGCAAGTTATTTTTTGAAGGAAGGTTTTCATCAATGTCCACATGAGCATACATTTTTTCTCAAAATTGAAGATGGAGGAAAAATTCTTATTGTTTATTTATATGCTGATGATCTTATATTCACTCGAATAATGGTACTGTGTTTGAAAAGTTTAAAGAGTCCATGATGGTTGAATTTGATATGTCTGATCTTAGTAAAATGCATTACTTTCTTGGTATAGAAGTAGTGCAACTATTGATGGAATTTTTATTTCTCAAATATGTCCAAGAAATTCTAGGCAAGTTTCAAATGAAGAATTGTAACTCGTTTTAAAGTTAACTAAGGGTCATGGTGGAAAAAAGTTGACAACACACTCTATAAGCAAATTGTTGGAAGTCTGACATACTTGATAGCAACAAGACCAGATATTACATATTCTGTTAGCCTTATTAGCATATACATGGAGAATCCCATGGAGATGCATCTTCTAGCTACCATGAGGATCTTTTGGCACTTCCAAGGAACAATGGAATTTGGACTACTCCAAAAAAAGGGAGAAGATGATAGAAGGAGTACTTCAAGATATGTTTTTATATTGGTCTAAGAGCTCCTTCATGGTCATCAAAGAAGCAACCAATTGTCACTTGATCAACTACTGTAGTTGAATTTGTTGTTGCAACTTCATGTGCAGGTCAGACTATATGGCTGAAGAAAATTCTTGAAGAGCTTCATTTCAAGAGACAAGGGACTATTGCAATTTTTTTTTACAATAGCTTAGCAACAAAACTCTCAAAGAATCCTGTCTTACATGGAAGAAGCAAGAATATTGATGTAAAGTATCATTTCTTAAGAGATCTCACAAGAAATGAAACACTTGATCTCATCTACTGCAGGAATGAATTCCAGGTTGCAGACAAATTTACCAAGTCCATCAAATGGCCTACATCTAGAAGTTAAGGAAGCTATTTGGAGTTTGCACTTTAGAAAATCCAATTTGAGGGAGGGTACTTTTGAGTTTATTATTATTAAACTGATATTATGTTTATCGATTTAAGGGAGGGATTGTTGAATTAGTCAAAGTTGTTTTAGTCGGTTAGTGTCTATCATGTTTTTCCTAATTTTTAGGCATTATAGTTGAGTTTGTTTTATTATGGTAAAAGTGGCAGAGTGCGGCCTAGTCTATAGGAGTTAGTGGTCAAGTTTGACGTTAGTGGTTAACTGTCTGTTGCTATTTTATTGGTAATTCCCATTGGTATACAGCCTATTTAAAGGCCTTTAATCAATGGAATAAAATACAACAGAGGAATATTTTTTTCTTCTCTCTTGCTTTAAACTTTAGCTTTATTTCCTTTATTTTGTAACAGGGGCGTTGTCGCAGGCAATGGAATCGTCATGCTGACAGCAGGAATTAACGAAAACAGAGCGAGGCAAGGGGTTGCAATGGAGGCTCGCTTGGAGAAGGAGAGCCAAAGGTAGATCGATTATGCTGACAACGTTGGGAGGCTGATAAAAGAGGCTCGCATGGAGAAGGGCAGCCAAAGTTAGATCGGTTGTGCCGACTACGTTGGGAGGCCAATAGGAGAGGTGGTGAGGGACGAACAAGAAGGAGGGCAGCCAAAGGTAGATTGGTTGTGCTGACTACGTTGGGAGGCCGATAGAAGAGGCGGTGAGGGACGAATGGGAAGGAAGAGGGTTCTTATTGCTGAATAGATATAGGGTTGTTGTTTTTGTGTTTTGTATGATTTGGTTTGGTTTGATTTGGTTTTTTCTTTCTTTTTTTTTTGTCTTTGCTATTGTATTTTTTTCTGATTTAAAATTTCTTGAAATGGTAGTAGTATATTTTGAATTTTGGAAAGCAAAAAGTTTTTTTTTTTTAAAAAAGAGTTTAAGTAAGGGTTTTTTTTTTTTTTTGTCTTTCATCTGTCTATAAAGTTAAAAAGGATGAAATTAAAACGATCTCTTCAAATTCAAAGGATAAAATTGTAGTTTTAAAAAATAGAAGGATAAATAATAAAATAAATAAAATTAAAAGGTATAATTTTATAATTAACTTTTCGTTAATAATGAATTCAATAAAATATCGATTATATGTAAGGTCCCAGTTGTGGGCTTAATCCTTTTGATTCCTCGCTGATTTAAACTCGGTTGGGCACAAATCCCAACATTATGGCACTATATAATTATTTGTTCTAAATTTGATAGACAGAAAAGCACGAATTAATATAGTTTTCAACAACCAACTTACAAAATGATTTCTTCTAATCAAACATGCATGCAAACCTATCGAGACTTACCTATAGGAATTGTTCTATACACAATGATATCAAATAATTAGCCTGACATATGACCTGTACAATAAGCAACTTTATTCCTCAGCCAAAAAATAATAATAATAATAACAAAACAAATTAAAAAACAGCTCAATCATCATCAGCAACGCAAAAGACTTTGAAGTAGCTTTTCTGTGATATGGGAAGGTTCCGCACCGCCTCTATTATATGCAAATTTGAATTGACTTCATCTTGATCTATGAAACAATCAAAGTAAGCTCTCATGCATGTTTGATGGCAACTTTTTTGTTCACGTCCAATATCTTCTTCGGGTTCATATATACAGTAAGAGTTCTTTTTTTTTTTTTTTTCTAATTTCCAATCAATACATAGAAACTGTTGTTTTAAGTTATTGGATTAATTTTTGAAAGGTATGATGATATGTGAATATCCACCTTAAAAGTCTGCAGTACATGAAACAAAAATGCTTTCAATCATAAATCAAACTTCTAAAACATAGATAGTAATCTAACAGTTAAAATAATAATCCTACCAGATAAAAGAAAAAGGATATAGTAAAATTCTCAAAATTTTAAGAGACAAAAGCATCAAATACCTTTAAGAGATTTCTCAAGTAGATACTCAAAAAGTAACAAATTAGTGAATAACCATCAAATCTGTAAGAAAATATATGATCTAATGATTTGAAAATATGCACTATAAGCAAGAATACCCACTGAAAGAGGATCCATCGCCTTATTCTCTTCCATTATTTCAATAAAACAACATGGAAACAAAAATAATAAATTCATAATAGTCCGCCAGAGAAGTTACAGCTGACAAAATAAAAACTCTCTTATGCCTTGTAAAGCTTCTTTAAAGTACATTATTCAGCTGCTATTTGGTTATTAGAAATAATCTACTTTTTTTTTCTGTTATATGTATAAAGAATAATACTTAGAAAAAAAAAATCCTACGCGTCTGATCAAATTAACTTTTGCGCGCTCTGATTTCTTTGGACTTTGAGGAATTCCTTTTTTAAATTAAAAAAAAATTGTTGGACATTGGACTTTTGAGCGTTAATAGTTTTGTTGGAAAATTATAGATAGAGACAAACTTTATGAAGAATTTTTTAGGTTCTTTTCATTTACCACAGCACCCTAATCTCCACGGCTCACCATCAAATCTTTGAGTTCACAGTTGGCTAGTGTTAAATCTAACATTGTTCTCATAAAATGAAATGACATAAACTTCTAGTTTATTTCAGGACATAGTTGGAACTTAAAATATGATGACAATTTAATTTTATAAAAGAAAATACATTAAAAAATAATTAGAACTAGGTTTTTTTTAATTCAAATTAAGTTTTCAAATAAGCTTTAAGCTAACTTGGATTTGGGATGTACATTCGGTCCTCATCTCAATTTTCTTTTGCTTCTTCATTTGTTGGCCTGTCTAATCATGTAGTCAACTCTTTAATTTACAGCTAATAGATGGTTCGATAGGTGCTTCCACATAACAAGAGTAATCTATAAAAAGATCGAACTACCCATGCCAAATAAAAAGAAAGAAGGATAATGGGAAAAAAAAAGTAATATGAAGAAAATTGATATTAATTCAAGTATATTACAAAACGTGCTTTAGATGTCACCCAAAAAGTAATGTCTAAAGCTTTAAATGTCGTCCGTAAAAATAATGTCTAAGTGAGTGACACTTAAAGTATTACTCAAAACGTCACTTTTTCAAGTGACGTCTAATCTATCATTAAATGTTGCCAGGTTTTAAAAAAAAGTAATAATATCAAAATTTTCACTTCTAGATAAGCAAATTAACATTGACAATGATGAAATACAAAATGAATGGTCATTTCAGCCAAAGTAATAACATTTATTACTCAAATAATTTCCCAGTTTCAGTATAAAGAAATATATGTCTTTAGTCATAGGCTATTGAACACCACTAAGAATCAGGGGCTGGGGAGGTTTGGCAAAAACTTTTTAATATAGTTTAATATATATTGGCAAATACTTACATAGGTGCTTAGGTAAGACAAGAGACTGTGTATTTCAAATTGGCAAGTAATTACAAATATAAAACTGCATTTAAACAAAACTAAATTACTCATGTAGGCTTGTCATAAAACTTTTCATGTGAGTCAAATTAGGGCCAAGGTTAGATATGCGAGTTTATAGTCAGCTTGCATTTAGATTCTAATTAGGTTTGGTGCTGAGAGAAACTCTTGGGATGACATGGTTCAAAGTCTAAGACCATGCATGATTTGGCCCCTCTAGATTTTTTTTTTCTTTTTTTCTTTCATATAGTTTTTGTTTTTTTGTAATGTAGTTTTTTCTTTAATAATAATAACATCATATGGTAACCTGAATGGTTACTCCAATCATCATGCAGGCTACCAAAATCTAAAATTTTCAGCCCAGCCCAGTATCCAACATAGTACATAGCACAATATCCTACATTGTCTATAAATCTTATCACTGTGTATCAAAAACTCAAATTTGTTGAGTTCCCTCTCTCTCTAAGATTCTCCCTTCTTTGTAAAATTATCTCCCTCTCTCTCTCTAAAATTTGAAGCATGTTCTTAATATTCTAGATCTTCTCTATTATTTTTTCTCATAAACTCGAATCCCATCCACAACCCTTCAACCATCTTTTTTTCTTTCTTTCTTTCTTTCTTTCGTTCTCATACTCTTGTTTTCTTGTTCTGTTGAAACCAATCCAATCAATGTAGAAAAACTAACGAAACAATAACTTAGGGAGTTTCGGCGTAGTGGGAAGATCAAGCGTCAACCCGAGAGGTATATGTTCAATTGTGAAGCCTACTTGACTAAACCGGTTGAACATGACAAGGATCCTTACACTTACATAGAGGCTATGGAGGATGTTGATTCAAAGCTCTAGACAGAAGCTATAAACAATGAGATGAAGTCTCCATAATCAAGTCTGGGAACTTGTGGATCTTTCCAAAGGGGTAAAACCTATAGGGTGTAAGTGGATCTATAAGAAAAATAGAGGAGCAAATGGGAAAGTCAAAACTTATAAGGCTAGATTGGTAGCAAAGGGATACACACGAAAGGAAGTAATCGATTACAAGGAAACCTTTTCGCTTGTAGCCATGCTTAAGTCCATCCACATTCTCTTGTCCATAGCTGCTGCTCTCGATTACGATATTTAGCAAATGGATGTCAAGATAGCCTTTCTGAATGGCTACCTTAATGAGTTCATATCTATGGTGCAGCCAGATGGGTTCAAGGCTAAGGATCAAGAGACCAAAATCGTAAGCTACTAAAGTCAATTTATGGACTCAAGTAGGCTTTCCGTTCTTGGAATATAAGATTTGATTAGGTGAAAAAGACTTAAGGGTTCAAACAAAATATAGACAAACCATACATTTGCAAACAAATTAAGGATGGAAAGGTAGTTTTTCTACTGCTCTATATAGATGACATTTTGCTAATTGGCAATGACGTTGAGGCATTGTCATCTATCAAATTATGGTTGACCAAGTAGTGTGACATGAAGGACTTGGGTGAAGCTAATTATGTTCTAGGTATCTAGATCTTTTGAGATAGGAAACACAAAATGATAGCTTTATCCCAAGTTGTATATGTAGATAAAATTCTCGAGAAGTATGCAATACAGAATTCTAAGAAAGGTGGGCAACTGTCTAGGTCTGAAATTACTCTTTCTAGGAAAGACTCTCCAAAGTCTAATAAAGAAAGAGAATATATGAAGAAGGTGCGGTATGCTTCGGCAATAGATAGTCTCACTTATGAGATGCTTTGCACACGACTAGACATTTGTTATGTGGTCAGGATAGTAAGTCAATTTTAGTCAGATCCAAGACCGAACCACTAGGTTATGGTCAAGCATATTTTCAAGTACCTGAGAAAGACTAGAGGTTATATGCTAGAGTATTTGGATAAAGATCTAACACCTTTAAGATACACTTATTCGAATTTCCAATCCTGTCTGGATTTAAGAAGATCAAATTCTGGTTCTGTCTTTACTTTAGGTGAAGGCACCATAGTTTAGAGAAGTGTGAAGCTAGATTGTACTTTGAATTCAACGATGGAGGCCAATTATGTGGCAGCTAGTGATGTTTTGAAAGAAGCAGTGTGGCTCCGCAAGTTCCTTAGGGATCTTGAGGTAGTTCTTAGTATGAATAAGATGGTATCGCTATATAGTGATAACACTGTAGTGATAGCTAATGCTAATGAACCAAGATTTCACAAGAAGAGTGAGCATATTCATTGGGACTATCATGTGATAAAGAACATCATGGTGAGTGGAAGTGTGGATATGTGTTTGATTGTACCTGAGGACATTATGGCCTATCGAGGCTATAGGGATGCATATCTCATCACATTTACTCACTTAGTGCAACTGGGAGATTGTTAGACTTGGTACCCTAAGGAGTGAAATATTGTAATATGTTTTTAGAGACATTTTTATCAATAAAGAGTTTATTTATTATTCACATACCAAATGTTGCCCTCTTTATGTTCATTTCTGTTGAATGTATGATAAGCAAACAAAAGTTTAAGACTGTCAATCTAAACCTTTAAGAATCGTGCATACAATAGACAGATTATGCAAAAGACATGAATCTTGAAGGTGATGGTCTAAATCATAATATTCACAATCGAAGGAATAAAGTTGGACGTTTTATGATAGAAAAATAGTGCGCAATGAAATTTTAAAAATTTTATATCAAAGTATTTTCTAAAACACAAGTTTGACACACTATATGCATAAATTAACTAGAACTTACTAACCTTGTAGATGCCAAGAAGCTACCGCAATTAGTGAAAAGAAGTTACGTTCCAAAAAGACCTCAACCAACTGGCCTTCTTTGCTATTCTCTATCCTTGATCGAAGTGAATGTGGGCTTATGTCGTTCAACTTTTTCCCAAATGGCTCTCCTTCCAACCAGTTGAGAAATAGCCAAAGCTATAATTCATGATTTGTGAATGATAGCTCTCCGGGGAGTTTCAGACTCTCACTTTAGATTTCTCAACTGATCTAAATAATAATGAGACTCACTTCCCTTTTATAAAGGTTGGGCCCATGAGTCAGTCCTTATCAGATAAGGCCTCAAAAATTCGAATCAAAATCAATATCTGATAAAATTTGCATGAAAACATGTGATCTTTGTATCGCCCAGTTGGCAGGCCGAATTGGCTGATCAGCCTGCTGAACCTCCTCAATCGGCAGGCCGAACTCAAAGATCGGCTTACCGAACCTCTGATAAAAGATTCTTACAAATCTTTATTTTTCACCCGAGATTCTTGAGATAGAGCCTTAGTTTTAATTCAAATAACCCAATAGAGAAGTTGTCTGATTAAAACAGTCGTATCTCGATAATCTCAAGGAAAATAAATATTCCTAATAATTCAACAAGTTTATCTTGAATTAATTTATTTAAAGTTAATCCAACCAATAAACAGACATGAATTATCTAATCTCTATAATTCAACAAGTTTATCTTAAATTAATTTTATCATAAAATTAATTCAACCGATAAACAAACATGAATTATCTGATTTTAGCAAATTTTGGCCAATCCCATAAATCTGACATAAGTCATCAATTAGTGAAAAAGCACGTTGTATCGTTATAGGATTTTTGTGAGCTAATAAAGGGGACCAATTGGACCTATATAGTTCAAGCTCCTGATAATTATAAAACCCAATATCCCAGATATACATTTCATAATTATTAACTCCAATGCTACTCCACTAAAAGCTTGGAGTTGTACTCTTGAACTATATAGAAATACGAAGCCCGTATAGCTAAGTCTCTATGACATATCATAATGTATCGTATTCCCATAGGATTATCCATAATTGGTTTAAGGATAAGTTCTGTCTTACCTTCTCAATTATTTTTATCTTACGTTTCATTTTCCCACTATTAGAAAACCTACCATCCATTGACATATACCATTCGGTTACACCTATGTATACAAATGATTGAGCACTCTAGTTTTTCAATTACAGGATAACACATATAAAAGGATATCAAATACTCCTAAAGAGGAGCTATAGATTGCATATCTATAAGTAATAGGTCTACGCTATTAAAAGTCATGCCTCCAATGTACCGGCATGCGTACTACTATAAAATGTGGATGTCACCCTTTGGTACATCAAAAGACATAAGTCAAGACAACAGGCCCATTATTCATCTCAAGATTAAGATACAATACAAATGATTGTCTAAAGTGCATCGATTTGCTGAGACAGAATTATTAATCCAAATCAATTCACTTTTTGTCCCGATCCAACACTTGGTCACCTATGATAATGTGCTAATGTTTCTATTCAAGGGGTCTACCTCCGATGGTCAAGACAAACCATCTCCCGTTAGGGATATAGACAACATAACAATCTTTTCATGAATAAAATACCCAACTTTATTCCATCAATTGCAGATTTTATGATTTAGACCGTCATCTTAAGAATCGTGTCTTTTGAATAATCTGTCCATCATATGCCTAATTCTTAAGGCTTAGATCGACAGTCTCAGACTTTTGTTTGTTTAACATATATTCAACAAATATGAACATAAAGAGGACAAGATTTAGTATATAAATAATAAATAAATTCTTCATTGGTAAAAATGTCTTCAAAAACATATTACATTTTTACTCTTTATGGCATACACGTCTAACACTTTATTCATGCTAAGATTGTTATGTTATCTACATCCTTAATGAGAGATAGCTTTTCTTGGTCATCAGAGTGGGACTCCATAAGTAGAAACATTGGAGCATTGTCACAACTCGCAATGTGTTGGATCGGGGCAAAAAGTTAAATTGATTTGGTTAATAATTCTGTTTGTTTAAACCAATTCACTTTAAACAATCATATATGTTGTATCTTAATCCTGAAATGATTACTAAACTAGTATTCTCGACTTCTGCCTTTTGATGTACCAAAGGGTGACATCCTAGTTTAATGATAGTACATCTATCGATACGTTAAAGACATGAATCTTGATTGATGTAGACTCGTTATTCATAGATATAGAATCCATAGCTTTTTTGTAGAGTTAATGATATTCTCTTATGTGTACTATCTTATAAGTAGAAGACTAGAGCGCTCAACCATTTGGATATATAGGTGTAACTAAATGGTATACTATTTATGAATAGTAAGTATTCCAATAGTGTGATAATGGAATGTAAGATAAAGATAATTGAGAAGGTGAAGCGGAATTTATCCTTAAGTCGATTATGAATATTTTATAGGGACGTGACACATTATGATATGTTATGAACTGTTAGATTGTTGGAGTTTTGTAATTTTATATAGTTCGAGAGTGCAGCTCTAAACTTTTAGTAGAATAGCATTAGAGTTAATAATTATAAAATATGTATTTAAGATATTGTATTCTATAATTATAGGAGCTTGATCTATATATGTCCATCGAACCCCCTTTGCTAGCTCAAAATAATCCTATAATGATACGGTGTGTTTTTTCTATATATTGGTGACATATGTTAAATTATTAGATTGGCTAAAATTTGAGTTAATTAGATTTAATGATTCATTTTAGGTTGTTAGTTGAATTAATTTTGTGAATTAATTCAAGATAAGTATGTTAAACTATTTAGATAATATTTTATTTGTATTGGTTTATCTATATATGACTATTTTAATCAGGTAACTTTTCTTTTAGGCTATTTAAATTAAAATTGAGGCTCTATAAAGGATGCATAGGTCAAATAGGATACAATTTATCAAATTAGTTGGGATTGGATCAATCAGATCAACTTGAGGGGTTCGAATTTGGTTCAAACTCTAGGATCACGACCACGTAGTTGACTGTGATACACATGGTGCGTTCGACCACAGCAGTTAGAGTCATATACAAGTTTCATGCGTTTTTACTCTGAAGTTGATCCAAACTTGAATTTTAAGGCATAATCTGATAAGGTTTAACCCCATATCTGACCACTATAAATAGGGATGAGTTTTCTTTGTCATTTAGTTCACTTGAGAAGCATAGAATGAGTATACTAGTGAGAGAAACTCTGAAATTCCCTGAGAGCTATTATTCAACCTCAAGAACAGTAGCTCTAGGTTTTCTCAAGTGATTGGAAGGAGAGTCACCAGAGGAAAATTTGTACGATGTGTGACTACCCACACTTCGCTCGTAGATAGAGAATAACAAAGAAGACTAGTTGGTTGAGGCTCTTCTGGAACATTCTTCTTTTCATGGATTCCTACTGCTTTCGACATACAAAAAAGGTTAGTAAATCAGTCATTAATTTATGTATTCAGCATGTCAAATTTGTGTTTTAAAAAACATACTCTAATATTAATTTTTAAAAAATTTTGCTACGTGCTGTTTCCAACAAGTATGCCACACGCTACAATCAGTGATCAAGGCACACATTTTTGCACTTGTTCTTTTGAAGCTCTAATAGTAAAGTACAGTTTAATTCATAAAGTTTCGACTGCCTATCATCTACGGATAAATGGACAAGCTGAGCTAACAAATAGAGAGATCAAACAAATCTTGGAAAAGATAGTAAATCTAGATTGAAAAGATTGGTCTTCATGTCTTCAAGATGTACTCTAAGTATGTCTCCCTATGGGCTCATCTTTGAAAAAGCCTATCATTTACCTATAGAACTTGAATATAAAGCTTATTGGGCTCTTAAAGCTCTCAACTTTGATCTTAGTGCTGTGAGTATTTAATGAAAACTTTAACTCTCTGGACTTAAGGAATTAAGGAATGATGCTTATGAAAATTCACGGATTTTCAAAGCAAATATGAAAGCATTTCATGACAAGCAAATCATGAGGAATAACTTTGAGCCAAATCAACAGGTTCATCTTTATGAATCTCATCTCCACCTTTATTCTGGTAAGTTGAAATCACAATGGATTGGTCCGTATATTGTGAAATAGGTTTTCCTAAATGGTGTTGTTGAAATCGAAGATCCATCTAATGGAAGGATACTCAAAGTAAATAGCCAAAGACTGAAAAGCTATGTAGAATGGATAACTGAGCCTGAAGAAGTCACTCTTGTGGCTCTAGTTTACCAACCCTGAGTAGTTTTTTGTCACTCTTTTTTTTAAATTTTTATTTTTATTCTTTTTTATTTTGTTTTCTGCTTAATTTTATGCATTAAATTTTCATTAAAAAACTCTTGAAAGTTGAAAATGAATTTAAAAGTTAATTCTTGTAGATTGGTTGAGTAAAGGAGGAAATAATCAATTTTGATTAGTAAATACTTTGTATTTACGGCCTCTTGAGACTCATTTTGAAGACCCTGTGTAAAAAAACATGATTTTTGACTTTCAGAATAAAAATAAAATCTTGAGAACCTGACTTTAAAAGACCTTTGTAATATATTGTTATGTGTTAATTTTAGTCTGTTTGGTTTATTAAGTTTGTTGCAAATCATCTCTATAGTTGTGCTGATTCAGGCAACATTTTTACTACTCTCATTACTCTTTTTATGCATTGGGGACAATGTATAATTTACATTGGGGGAGAGGGTTGTGCTTCATTGTTGTGTGAAATTGTGCCAGAATTTTTTTATTTTTGCTCCAAATTGTTCGTTTTTTGAATGTTATTTTGTTAGGCTTTGTTAGCAAGTCATTAAAAAAAAATTCTAAGTATTAGTTTCGTAGTAATTAATGTATTATTATTTTGTTTTGATTTCTGAATTTCATATTGATGTAATATCAGTTTTCTATTCTTTGAATGATTTGACTTTCTCGACTCTCAAAACTTTGGTTTTATTTAACATTTTTATGTGTTTATTTATCAAAGTGTTTGTAAGCTATTCTTTTCACACACACACTATAATGCTTAACAGTGATAATAAGTCAAAGCTATGAATATTTGAGTTCTGTTATTTTCTAAAGATGAACAATTAAAGGCAATAACATTTTCAAAATTAATTAAAAAATAGAAAGAAATAAAAAGAATTTGTAAATAAATAAAGTGTGTAATGTTGTAAATTAATGAATAAAGTTGGATAAGTTTAGTTTTGTAGCCTCTTTAGCTCGAGTAAGTAAGTTCTAATTGGGGCTTCAACACCTAGTACCTTAGGCCAACTGGTCTAGAAGTTATTAACCTAAAACTCGTAAAATGGGTTAAGAAGAAAGCTTAAGGGAGCCAAACATTACACTATCTATAGTTGTAAAGTTTGTTTAATTTTTGTATATATTTCTGTTTTATGTTTTCTTTTGTTCTTAAATGTTCTAAATAATAAATTTGAAGTATTATTGCTTGTAGGAGTGATTTAAATCAAAATATCATAACAATTTTATTCTTAGTTTTTAATGAAACATCATAATTATTCATTATCTCTTTTTAAACAAAGTTTGGTGCATATATATATTATTAAATAGTATATAAATTGTTTAAATAAAATTTTTGTTTTGTTACTCAATTCCATTAGGTGACTCAAATTATAGTTAAATGGTATGCATTGTATGACTATTCTTTAATCATTTCAAAATCATATCATTTTAATTGCGAATGACTAGCAATAAACTGGTTGGGGGTATGATGAGACTATAAAAGCATACATTTTTCAATACTTAAATCATTTATTTATACTTTTATTTCTCATTAGATCCTCTAAATAATAGCATTTTTGTGTTAATTAGTATTTTTGTATCTTAGTATGTAGATGCATCTAGTGATATGTTTTTAGTGTGTTTTTATGTTTAATAATATCTTTAATAAATTTTAGTGTCATTTCGATGTGTTTTAAAGTTAATTAGTTTGTAAATAGTTAAAACCATAAAATTAAATTTGCATGATTTTATTTTGAGTCACAAAATATTTATAAATAAATTTTAAGTTTGTCAAAATTTTTTTACAATATTTCTAATAATTTCTAAAAATATTTTTGAGTCTTAAATAATGTATCTGTTAACGTTTGTTAATTTTAGAATTTTTATATATTTTTAGTGTGTTTTGTGTGTTTAATTGTCAAATAAATATTTTTAATAATTATTGCAAATATTTTGTTTGTAAAATATTTGTGAATTTAGATTTAAAATCTGGAGAAAAACGGAGCAAAACAGCACAAAAAAGGCAAAAACGAGCCTTAGATGCACAAGAAATTAAAAATCAAAATAAGGACACGTGGCAGCCTCTGGACCGTCGAATCCAACCGACAAATCAATATGGGCCCTTCGTTTTGTGCCAGCTATCCCCCACTAAGTCAAGCCACCCTTCGGGTTAAGTGTAGCAGGTTTCACGTGCTCTCGCTTCCATAACTGTAAGATCGGCATACTAGGCCTAGTTTAATAGTCGAGATTAGATATCTTTGTTCCCACACGGTCCCACATGAACCCATTTTTCTTCAATGTCTTGCAACTATTGGATCACAAAAATGACGCCCGAGATTGCCACGTACGCATACCGCTCACGACTGCGTCACACTGGATCCAAGTTGAAGATTCACATATTGAAGAAAGGTGAACCGTGTGGAAAAAGAAGGAAAAGAGTTAAAACGAAATCATAGTTTTTTTTTTTCAAACTATCAGAATAAATTAATAAAAAAATAATAATTAATTAAATAAAATAATATATAAATATTATTATAAAATACCTGAATAATGAATTTTATTCCCTATAAAAAGGGTGCTTACCCTTTCATTCGGCACCTTAGACCCCTCCCCTTCTTCTTGTTTTCTTTTTCTTCTGTTGAGCTTTTAAGCTCAATAGTCTCCCCATTTAGGAGGAGATGCTATTAAAGCACTCCTCTAATCCTACTAAAAATAATAAGATAATGTCTTAATTAATTTAGAAAGTTTGGTGAGGCAAAGAGATGATCTTGTATGCATAGTACTCGGGCATGGATTTTAACTCTATATTTGCTTTATGATGTTTATATTTTTATGGAATAAGTTATATTTTTTAATTCTTTTATAATTATTGTTAGTGTTGTTATACTGCCCATTTTTACGTAACTTCAAACATGCTTTGTTTATATTATTTAATTGTGTTGCATAATTAATATTAATAATAATGAAATAATGCTTAATTTTATGGAATGTCTTTTACTACAATACTACTTGTTATATTGTTGATTTTAGATATTTCATAAGACAAGATACTGTCGAAATTAATGTTAAAATTTATTCCATTTAAATATAATAATTTTGATTTGTTATTATCTTTTCTATCTTCAAGTTATGTTAATTATAATTGCAGTGACATTAGTTATAGTTATCATAATTAGTGCACAAAATTACTAGTAAGAGGTAATTATTTTGATACCTTATATAAGAAAATCTTTACTGCATCATACCTTGCTATATTGGCGCTTTTGGTTGAGTTATAAAATTAATAAAAGTGCTCGTAATTAATGAGAAAAAATAGAGTAAATGCTTTAGGTATATTTAAAGTTAAAATTCCATATCAGTTACGAAACATACAGCGGATTCTCGAAACGTTACTATTTTAATTTTTTGTTTTAAAATCTTATTTTAAAATTATCAATAATATTTGTTTTCTATTAAGTTTTGTTTTGAAAAATCCTTTTCCATTTTAAACCGAAAATTTTTAATATTTCAAAAACCTACCTCCTTGTGGATACAATAACCTTTCTATACTATAAATGTATGCGTTTAAAGAAACATTTTAGGCGACACTACACTATAAATAACTCCTAGAATGTTACTTTTTTCAATACCTACTAGAAAAATCTCATACCCATCAAATACAATGAGAAAATATTGGGGCACTTGGCTTTGAGGAATTAGAACCTCACATAGTGCTAGTATATGAGGAAACAAACATTCAAGCGAGGAGTTTAAATTTTCCCACGGCTACAAGTTACTAAGAGAAACAACACTGTAGAGCATATTAATTTAATGCTTAATAAAAATATGTACAAAAAGTGCTTACCCGGATGAAGTGATTAAATTGTAGATTGTCTATCGGAATTGTTCTCTATATAAAACTACCTTCTTATTCACCTAGTCCTTGGCACCCATTAGACAAACTTTTTGGTGTAGAAGGGAATTAGGATTTCTAAGATGACTTTTATCACTCTGTTCTTTGTTTATGTCAAAATTGTCTCAAATGACAAACAACATAATACTTCACTTAATTAGACTCAAGAATTGAATTAACCTAAAAAAAATTCTTATTAATTTTCTAGTCAGCCAAAGTATTAAAAATGAGTATATTTTACCCTAGGCGTTGGGTATCACATATATCTAAATAAGTATTTAATCTACACTGTTTATTTTCAACCGACTTCAATCTAACACTTGATTTATTTACACATGTCCGCGTTTGAACCTTTACTCTTATGGTTCTGAGCTCGCGTTCTTTCTTTAAATCTTGGTTCTGCCTTTGTTCCCGTTCTGACTTCTTCTTCTAGTTTTTAGTTTCACAGCTTTGTTTCTCGGAAAGTTTTGTTTTCACTCAAAACACTCCTTATTGTATTTTCTTTACTGTCATTTAGTCTAGATTTCCTCCCACAGTGTCCCTCTTTTCCTACAAAATTGAATGTTCATGAAGTTTTCGGCTCTTATAGGAAAGCTCTTTTTCTCTTTTCAAACCTCACCCTTCCTTCTTGGGTCCTAAGTCTAAAGTATTAAACTTCTTTCCAAACATGTCTTCTCCTTCCAAACCCGTCCGTCTTCATTCAAAAACACTCTTTCAACTGGTGTTCTTTTCCCTAGGGCCAATGTATATACTGGTGAAGGTATTGGTCCTGGCCAAATCGTTATTGCGATAGAGAGTCTTGCCATATCAGAATTCCCTTTTCCAAAACTTTTCATTGATTATTTTCAATTCACAAAAAATTTCCCTTTACAATTAGCCCTCAAAGCTTATCGTATTCTCTCTTGCCTTTGCAATATTATTGATGTTTGTGTTTTGTCTCCATTCCCCGTTTCCGTTATTTTTCACTATTATTATTTCTTCAAGATAGGACACGTTACTACTTCTAGCCTAAACTAAAACATGATTTAATCAAAGAAATTAACTATTTTGATCTTCCTCGTTGGAGCAAATTAGCCATTGTCAGCGATGGTAACTAGATATATGTTTACCTGTTAACTCTATTTTTCAATAGAGTTATGAATAAGAGGCCTTTTGAAAACTTGCTACTTGTCCCAACAGTAATAAGGCCCTCAGTCCAAGTGTCAAAATCTTCTCATTGTTCTAGTGACTTAGTAATGACCGGTTTTGTTCAAGGTAACTTCCCCTTATGATCTAAGAACTTAGTACTCGGACCAATTTTGAATCCCAATCATTCTACCACTTGTAAGCAATCTGGTTATCAAAAGGGTTCTCCTGGAAGAAGCTCCCATTGTTCTTCTTTAAGAAGTTACGGCTAATGTTCTACTGCTTCGAGCATCATTCTTAGCAAAACCTAAGAATATAAAATCATGGCGACTGGGCCTGAAACTTCTAAAGCAATCGTTTCCCACTCTCGATCTCCACTTTGTCAAAGATCTCAAAGCCAATTTAGGCATGTCTTTCACATCCAATCAGCAGATTCCCTAGCTCAACTTACGAACGTGTTTTGTTGAAACCATGGATTCCAAACCTTGTGATGTTTGGCAGTTAAAAAGTCTTATACACTGATTCCTCCTTCGACATTGATATCGCCCAAATTCTTGGTCCAAACTTAGATACTCTTGAGGACATCTGTAGACAGCTCACTTGTGATCATTCTAAGCTTGTTGATATAGGCGAGATCGGTATTTGCCCTGTCGAGAATGCTATTCATGGCTGGTGGTGTAGAGCCAAGAAGTTTAAAGATAAATGATAATTTTAGAATGGCTATGTCGAACATCAGAAGACCGCTGAGGATGATGCCGTGCACCGCACAGAAAAAGCTGAATTTGAATTGCTAAACGAAAAAGAACTTAGGGAGAAATTAGAAGAAGTGTTGCACGGTCTCCAAAGTATGAACAGCTCCTGTCCTACTAGACTTAAGCTCCTCGTTCTTCTTTAACTGACTCTTCTAGGTTATTGATCTTCAAGCTCAAGTTCAACACCTTCGAGCAGAAAAATGAAAAACTTACCACAATAGGAAGATGTTTATTTGAACACGATCACAGATCTGGAGAAGCAAATTGGCAACTACTATTAGCAGTTTGATTCTGCTATTGAAGCGAAAGTGTCCGAAGTTAAACAATCCACAGAGAACTTTTTTCATCGCTTAGATAATTCTTTGACTTCAAGGGATGCTGAGATCAAGCACTTGAAAATGAACTCTCTTGATTCTATGGATTTGCATTTGCCTTGGTTTGAGTTCACAATTTCAATGCTTCCTCTTCTTTGACGGCTGACGAGATTGAGGCTCGGCATTAGAGATTTCAGATCTTAAGGCACAATTTTCTATTTAGTTCTCTCGCTTCAGAAAAAAATGCAATGCTTTCAGGAATATCAAGGCTTGCCAATCTTTCGAGCTAGGTTTTGATCAGGCCCTTCTTCTAGCAAAAGAGAGGTACTTCAGTTCACCAAAAAACTTTCTTGATGTTATGAAGGTTGACCATCAAGCAAATACAGCTCTCAAAAGTTAAATTTGGATGGAGATTCCAATTCTGAAAAAGAAAATGCTAGAGTTTAGGTTTCGATTTATAGGGTGTTTAGCAGGTGGTTATAACTGTTAGTTAGAACTGTTTTTATTGTAGCATGTGAGAGCTTTATACTATAGTGATTTTTTTTATTGTCATTGTAGCATGTGAGAGTACACTATTTATAACTGATAAAGTGGTCCAGACCACCATCTGTCAAACACCCCTTTCATTTGTTTCTTTTTATTTCTTGTATTTGCTGCTATGTACATGTGTATTTTTAAACATTAATGGAGAAGTTATTTTGCCGTAGCGCTCGTATTTTCCTTTTTTTTTATTTCTTTTTATTCTTGTTTACTAGCTTTGTACTCATTCTCCATTCAACTTGTGAATTGATTTTGCCAGTTTTGGTGCTTCTTTTTAAATTTTCAAATTCAAATTTCCAATTGGAATTAAGGCTTCCTTAGCTTAAGGAATACAAAAAGGTTGTTTGGTTGGAGAATTATTATGACTTATTTGGCTCAAGTCTTGATTTGAGTACCTAGAATCTCTTTAATTCGTGTTTGATGTCTTCAAATTTCAAATCCTCTCAATCCTGATTTGAGTACTCTCAACATAAAAACTCAAGTTCGCCCTCCGGTTGTTTTTTGAGATTTCAATGTCACTGCTACAGTAACTCTCTCCCTCCCTTGTCCTTCTTTGTGCTTTTTCCCTAATTACATGCGGAGATTCTCGTTGCCCAATAAATTTTTATATGCATTTTTTATAGTAACAATACAATGGAAGCTCAAATAGGAATTAATTAGGGTCTGTTTGGTGAATGGATTCAAATTAGTGATTTAATTTGAGTTAGTGTAATTTGAATTAGGATTTGAGTTAGTAATTTGAATTGTTTTTTGAATTGATGTTTGAATGTGCATTTAAGTTTTAATCTGAGTATGAAATAAAATTGAAATTTGTGTTTGGAGAAGCAGTAAATATAGTTTTTTGATTTATTGATAAATCTAATAAAATCACAATGTTAATGATATTAAAAAATATGCAATATGGATCTTGATTTATTCTTCTCTTCATTAGAAATACAGCAAAAAAGAATCATCTCAATTGGATATCAAATAAAGAAGGTATTATTTTTTTTCTCAAATATAGGAGAGAATTTTAATTTTTACTGTAGCAAAGATATCCGAGTATTAAAAGTTTAAGGGGATGAGAACTCTAAAAACTTGAATTCTTGATACTCAAATGATTTAGATTTTGGGAAAAATAAACACGTATCTAAAGGATTCTTGATACTCGAATCCAAATTTGAGTCCATTGACTTCAAAAAATACAAAAAACAAGCATACCCTTATTAATCCTCCTTGCCCAATAACTTTCTAAATGCATTTTTTATGCCAAAATTAATTGTGTGGCATTGTGAATGACGTCATTTGACCTCAAAAATAATGTTATTTGATTCTTATTATCAAACATATAGTTGGATCTTCTACTTAACTCAAATTTTAAAATTCTTACAACCAAACACTAATTTAAATTACAATTTAAATCATAATACTCAAATCACACTTTAAATCATAATACTTAATCAAAAATATTCAAATTAACATCATTTGAATCTATTTACAAACGGACCTAAAATGTCACGAGGCAGTCTTGACTATAGTCACTCCTGTTTACTGCTCTTAAACAATGATGATTTTTTTCCAAATAATTAGGCCTCCTCAATCTCCTCACTCATAATTTGATTTCCAAGAAAGGTGACAGTTTGCCTTTTTGATTTTTGAGCCATTCTTTTCCTATAAATATTCCTTCATAAACTTTTTACTCCTTCACGCCAGAACGACCAAGCATTAAAGACACCATACAACTTTTCCGAAGGCATATGGGTGTAATGAGCAAATTATTGGCATTGTCCACGTCGTCTCACATATTGCTCAGCTTTTTGGGATATTTTTAGCCAGGAGTAGCCTGGCAGAATGCCTTCTGAGACAAACTCTGTCCTCTGAAATCATTCCCGCACTTCCCCTCCTGTACTAGAACAGTATCTTTCTGCCTTCTTCAGGTGCGAGAATCTCTTTACAAGATCTTCTGTATAGATCCCTCTTTATTAGCACAAATCCCAAAGACCGAATCTTCACTTTTTTGGCTTCCTTTTTATCTTCAAGCAAATTTCGTTCTTGCAGATACTAGAATATCGAAGTTCTCTAGTTGTTTTCTTGCTCTATCTTTTGTACAGCTAGAACTGCAGATCGTTCCTTCTCTATCTAACTTGGCTCCACTAATTCCAATATTGGCACGATTCTGAAAGCTTCACCCTCTCTACTACTACTGCCTGGCAGTTTTAGCTAGAAATCTGCTTCTTCATTCGGCATTCCTGGAACCTGCTCTAGATCTACTTTGTAGAAATGTCGAATCAATTCTGTTGCCTCCTCATGGTATTTCTGCAAAGATGCTTTTTTCACCTTTTGCACTCCAAATACCTGACTTACACCACCAACTGGGAGTCTGTAGTGACTTGGAAGTGTTCTTATGCCGACTGACTTTGCTAATTTTTATCCCAATCTTAGAGCATCGTACTCTGCCATGTAATTCATAGCCTTAAAATTTAGCTTCATTGTGTATTCCAGATGCACATCTTCCTTTTTAAGTACAACTCCTACTCCAGCTCCAAACTGATCCTCTCACCATCAACCTCTAGCTTATAGACCACGTTCTATTCTGACTCTTTTTTTTCTTTTTCTCCAATCAAGATACATTCTTCGATAAAATCTACCCACATCTGTCCCCTTTTGGTTCTCCTAGGCCTTATTTGGATGTCATAAACTTCTAGCTCAATTGCCCATTTGGTTAGCCTTCCTGACTGATCTAGTTTAGACAGAACTGTTTTCAATGGTTGTTTTGTCAGTACTGTAATCGGACGCCCCTCAAAGTAATGAAATAATTTTCTTTTAGCAAGGACCAAAGCTAGTGTCAATTTTTCTATGAACCCATACCTTTGTTCGGCTTCAGTCGTCATTCTACCGATGTAGAATACTGACTTTTGCTTTCCCTTGTCTTCTCTAACGTTACTTTGTTCACAGCCACGTTGGAATTGGAAAGGAAAAGATACAATTCTTCCTCATTTCCTAGGGCTGACAGGATAGGTGGACTCGTCAAATAATCTTCTATTTTTTGAAACTCTTCTTCTTGTTCTTCTCCTCATTCCACTTCTTTAGTTTTTCGCTTAATGCACTTCAATAGTGATTTACATTTGTCAGAGATTTTGGAGATGAATATGCTCAGAGCTATGGTCTTCCGTACCAACGATTGTACATCTTGAACCGTTTTCGAATGTTCTGTATCTAAGACCTTCTTAATCAGGATTAGATTTGCCTTTATCCCTCTTTTGCTCACTACATGTCCTAAAAAGTGTCCAGACGGGACTTTAAATGTATACTTTGTAGGGTTCAAGTTAATTCTACACTTTTTGGAGATTGCATGTTTGCGCTAGGACTGACTGGACATGCTATATTTATGGCTCTAACGCAGTTGTGGGTTCCCGAGCAATGGACATTGTCTTTTGGTATGACCATATTGACCGCAATGGTAAAAGTTATAGGGCCCAACCCGACCAGTACGAGATGAGTTAATGTTTTTGCTGTTGGCACCACTGTTGCTATTCCGACACTTCTGCTATGTGTTCTTCTTATTGTTTTGGTGCGATCCCCCTGATCCCCTATTGGTTTCCTTACTCTGATGGTAGACCTGATTGTCCCTTTCAACTCCGACTATTGCGGAGATCAACCTGTTGTAGCGTGGAGTTACAAAGCCACTATTTGTTTGCACACGGATGGTTTCAATCCTTGTTCAAACTAGCACACTTGAGTTCCTTGTCTATTATCATATTTGGCATATACCAGACCAAATCTGAAACCTTGGCTTCATATTCTATAACTATCATGTTTCCCTGTTCCAAGGTCATAAACTCTAAGGCCTTAGCTTCTCAGATGTTATGCGGAAAACTGTCAGCAAAAGCCGTCTCAAACTTATTCCATGTCATAGTTACGGGGTTGCAGAGTCTCTTGGCTTGATTCCACCAAATGTTTACGCGTCCTTCTAACTTATAAGCAGCATATTCAATGCTACACTATGTCGGAACCCCCATGGTGTTCAAGTGTTTCAATATTTCTGGTCCTCCCTAGGCAAATTGTTGTAGGCCTGAGTTCCCATTCCTTGAAAGGCTACATACATCGCATTTAGAAACTCCTCGTTTGGAACGACCTATTGATTAGCAGCTCTCCTATGTCGTGGCATTCTCTTTTCTAAAAGAAAGAAAATTGGACTATTAGTGGTTTTGGGGATTTACACCCATATCCTAAGTCTAAGCATACACCCGAAAATCAAATAGGAAAACATGCACAAAGTATAATAGACATTAAACTGTAGTCCAAGGATCGAAATGAAATAAAATGCTAAAGTTCAACATTACATGCCTTGACCAGAATAGGGGAAAATAAAATAACTAAAATGAGGAAATTACTCCACTCAAGGCGCTATTTGCCTCGATAACTGCAACCATAATGATCTACTCTGTATCGTTTCTAGCACCGCTTGGGAAGAGGGTTAAGTAAAACATGGAAAAAATGAGTTAAAGGCCCAATATACAATTTAACAAATTTTGAAATTTAAATAAACAGAATTTGAGCTGTTTACAAAAATAATTAAATAAGAGGAACAAAACAGTTTAACCGAAACCTCAATTCACAAATATTAATATATCTCATATTGACATACTTGCAATGCTACAGCCAATCACCCATACTACGGAGTGCCTCAATCTAGGTTTAAGGATATGCCCTTAAGGTTATATCTCATAATCTAATCACTGTGGCTATCATATCAAAACTAACTGTCTAAAGGTGCTTACTCTTCGACGGTGTTTGCAAACCATTTATACTCAAAATTTCTCATTCTACATCTCACATTTTAGAAATTCATTTTCCAAAATATTCAATTCATGATATTTATATATTTACACATTTTCTCAAAATTATGTTTTCTAAGAAAATCATTTTTTTTTTCATAAAATTGTTTGTAATAAACATTTTTAACATCAAACAACTATTTTCAAAGCCAAAACAATTAAATAAATTTAAAAGCATGGTTACTAAGAAAAGGGGTAGAAATCCTACCTCTCGACATTCAAGTCTACGAATAATCTCTTAGCCTAAGAATCGGCACTTGAAGGTGATAACGTTAGCTCCATACATCCTTAACCAACTTAGACTAAAGCTCAACACACAAATATTCTCACAAGTTAATAATATCCCAACCATTTTACTAGTGTGCGTCTTTAATATTTAATCATATACAACTACATGATGCAACTCTAAGATTTGTTTAAAATAAACTTTAAAATCAAAAGGGTTGAAGAAGGGATTAAAAATAAAAAAAAATATATAAGAAAACAACAACATTTTTTCAGCCTATCGGTCTTTGGGACCGACCTACCAAACTCAGGGCACGAAGGCCCCTCTTATTTCCTATCACGCACCCAAACCAAGGTAGTGACATGATGGTTTAATTAAATTAATTAAACATGCCAATTAATTATTTGGGTTATTTATTAAAAATGTGGTAAATTTAAAACCATTTTAGACAATTACCACTCAATAAGTCCTATTAAATAATTTCATGAATTACCACTAAACTAAATTAAATTAAAATAATAAAAACCAGGAAGATGCGATTCGGGCCACACCGGACCCATGTTATGCACACACATAGTATCGACATAAATAAAATACAACCATAGTCCAATCCAACTAAATAACGATTGAATAATATATGCCTTAATTAAACGGACAGATAAACAAATTAGAACTTCTATAGCCATATGGGTGATCAACAGCATCCTAATCGGCGATATGCTACGAACCACCTAGAGGGGGGAAAATTTTTGAAACAAATAAAACTATGAGTGAAAGGCTTAGTAGGACTTAGGTTTTGAAAATATTAATTTAAATAAATGAAATTTGCGTTAATACAAAAACTATTAAAGATAGCAATAATTCAGTTATTTATATGCTTACCATCTCGATCCAATGATCATCTGATATCAAGTTAATCAAATATCTTGTGCAAAGCCATATGATTCACCACCATAATGGCCTAGATGGGTATCAGGACCTACCCCCAGGTCGCTCTCTGCACGACCTGATCTATGTACAAGGCATCATGTGCTAATATCTCATTCCGAATGAAGTACTTGACTCATTCGGCACTAAATTCTATGATAGTTATATCATTACTTAAGTCCCATATTATCAAGTTATTTCATTTACATTTATTATTCAGTTCATTATGATCATTTTATTACTTAACAGTTACTGAAATTAATTGAGTAAATTCATCACAATCAATCCTTAAAAACATTTTTAGAAAACATTTTGTGGCCAAAACCCTTTTAAAACCATGGCTAACAAAGGAGAGGGTCTATAGTCCTACCTCATTGTTTAGCACAACAGCACATACACCGCAGTCTTTGTCCACTACACGTTAGCTCCTCGGAACCGCAAATTACCTTAGACGTAGACTAGATACGTTAATATCTAATTTAGAATATTCTGCATTAGTTTGTTGTTTCATGGTGCCTTAGTGTGCCTTTGAAGTCTATAAAATCATGTCACATGGTCAAAATCATTTTTTATCATTAAACAATGAAAACTAGTGAAAAACTTCCATTTTTTTTAGCTTGGTCGGCCTGCCAAATAGTTGGTGTTCGGCCTACTAACCATCTGAGTCTGGCCTGCTGAACTGTTTGAATTTGGGCTGCCGGAGAATGAATTCTGCCTACCGATCTATCGAGATTTAGGAAATTTCAAGTTTCGACTCTCGGCCAATTCAAGCTTAAAAGCTCATTTTAACCTGTTTTACAGTTCTCAGAGCATGGGGAAAAGTTTAGAAAGGATAGAATGATATCCTAGAACACCGTTAAACATTTTTCGTAAAAATTTTTATGCATTTTCACCATTTATTAGAAAATGAACAAAAATATAGCAAAAAGGTTTCATTTGTTTTTTATCCCAATGAGGATGAATTCTTGAGGAAATAGGTTCTATATACTCATATTATGTGTTATCTATGGTCACCCAAACATGGATTATGACATGTATGCAAAAAAATTTCATTAAACTAGCTCAAACTAAAACTTCCTTAACAAAGGGAAAAACCAAATTTTGAACATGAGTTTACTAAAAAAATCAGAGGAAAAGAGTTGTAAATCAAAGGTGGCTGACCTTAAATTTGAATTCTTGAGCTGAGTCCCTCAGTCTAAGTTGAGCTCTTGAAAGTTTTGAGTTCTACTTTTTTGGATTGCTTAGAAAGAGAGATGAGAATGAGAAAGTGAGAGTGAGGCTGAGGTTTGTGTTTATGCAGTGGGAAAAAGAGAAAAAGAGGCGTGAAAGAGAGAGGGAGAGTGAGAGCAAGACTAAGCATGTTGCCTTTTATCGTGCACTGCTCCACGAACAAAACAATGTATAGTACACAGTTTAATGAAACTGTTTACAAGGTGGTATTCCCTGGCTTTTCAAGGAAAAAGGGAAAAAGGAGCCTTTTGGTATTTATCAAAATGTTGATATTTATAAAATGTCAAAGTGAAGATAAAACAAAATACCAGTATTTGTTAAAAATTAATTTAATAAATGGTGAAAATTAAGATAAATCAACAAAATGTTTATAATGTAATTAATTAAGAAAATACCACAGAATAATTGATTTATACTTAAATCTTAAATTTAAAATCAGACACATTAATTTACCAATTAACACACTAATTATACTCAATTAATCTTTGGGCATTACAGCTCTCCTCCCCTAAAGGGAATTTCATCCTCGAAATTAGAAATCATCTCAAAAGCAAAATAAATGCAGGAATAGTTCTTGCATCGTTGATTCTAATTCCTATGTTGCCTTATCAATTCCATAGTGTTGCCACAAGACCTTTACTAGTGGTATGTCATGACGTTGTAAACTTATTACCTTCCGATCAATAATTTGGACTGGCACCTCTTCGTAGGTTGCATCCTCCTATATCGGTAAATCATAAAATGAGATAACTTTGCTTGACTCGGGCGGGCATTTTTGAAGCATCGACATGTGGAACACATTATGAACATGAGAGAGCTCAAGGGGAAGATCAAGTCGGTAAGCAACTACTCCAGCACGGTGAGTAATCTCTAATGGTCTGACATACCTTGACGCAAGTTTCTTGCTTACACCAAAATGTGAAATTCCTTTGCATGGTGAAACCTTTAAGAGAACAAAATCTCCTACTTTGAATTCCAAAAGTCAGCGTCTCTTGTCAGCATAACTCTTTTATCGATTTTGAGTAGCTTTTAATCAATCACGAATCACGGTGATCTTCTCATTACTCTCACGGATCTCATCAAGTCCGATAACGATCCTATCTTCTGGTTCTATCCAACATATTGGTGATGAACACGGTCTTCCATAAAGTGCCTTGAACAATGCCATACCAATACTTGCTTGGCAACTATTATAGTACGTGAATTCTGCCAGATGCAGGTGCCTCTTCTAGTTTTTGCCAAAGTCCAACATACAAGCACATAACGTGTCCTTAAGAATCTGAATAACTCGCTCAGACTATCCATCGGTCTGAGGATGAAAAGCAGTGCTAAAATTCAAATCCATGCCTAGTGCTTCTTGAAAACTCCTATAATATTTAGCATTAAACTGGGTGTCCTTATCAGAAGTAATTGACAATGGAATGCAATTTGACTATACTCTTGAGATACAACTCCCCAAGAACTTTTCGCTAGCATGTCAATCTAAAAGGTCTGAAATGTGTTGATTTCGACAATTTGTCAACAACAATCTAAATTGCATCGTGCTTCTACTCTGTTCTTGGCAAACCGATGAGGAAATCTATTGTTATGTGCTCCCACTTTCATCCTAGAATGGAAAGCGGTTAAAGTTGTCTAGCGAGCTTCTGATGTTTAGCTTTCACCTTAAAACAAGTCATACTTTTGGCGATGTATTCTAGAACATCCTTTTTCATACCTCTCCACTAATATTGTCTTTTCAGATCACAATACAGCTTTGTGCTTCCCAAATGAAAAGCAAATCGAGACTTGTATGCTTTGTCCATTACAGCCTTTGTCACCTCTTCTATGGTAGGTACCGCTAAACGTTTCTTGAAATATAGTGATCCATATGCAAGTATTTCCCATTCATCAAGCTATTCTCCATTTTGTATCCGCGTCCATATCCCCTGTACATGTTGATCTGGCCACTGATTCTGTTTCACCATTTGGACAAGTGCTGGGGTAGATTCCATATGATATACCAAAACTTGATTGCTTTCTTCATAACACTACAGCCTATACTCACTTACTATATCCTTAAACGTCAAACAAGCGAGAATTCTAAAAGATTTTCTACTGAGTGCATCTACAACTATATTAGCTTTTCCCGGATGATATTGCAGTGTGAAGTTGTAATCTTCCATAAATTCCATACATCTCCGCTACCTCAAATTTACATCCTTCTGAGTGAACAAATACTTTAGACTCTTGTGATCCGAGAAAATCTAGAATGTCGCTCCCTAAAAATAACATCTCCAAATCTTTAGTGCATGAATTATTGTTGCGAGTTCCAAATTGTGAATGGGGTAGTTTTGCTCATGAGTTTTCAACTGTCGTGATCCATACGCTACAACTCGTCCATGTTGCATTAATACGTATCTGAGTCTGCGTCCTGACACATCAGTGTAGGCCTCATAGGGCTCGTCACTACTCGGTATGATTAGCATTGGAGTCGCGATCAACCGTGTCTTCAACTCTTGGAAGGCATACTCGCACTCTGCATCCCATTCAAACTGGGCATGTTCTTGATCAATCATGTTAATGGAGCTGCTATCTTTGAGAAGTCTTGCATGAATTTTTTGTAGTATACAACAAGTCCTAAGAAGCTACAAATTTCAGCCCCATTTCTCGGTCATTCCTATTGCACCACTATCTTTATCTTAGAAGGATCTACTAAAATACCTTGTTTAGAGATAACGTTTCCTAGAAACTTGACTTCTGTCAACCAAACTAGCACTTTTTCCTTTTAGCATACAATTGATCTTCCCGCAGAGTCTAAAGTACAATCCTTGGGTGCTGCTCATGCTCCTCTGAGTTCTTAGAATAGATCAGTATGTCATTAATGAACACAATCACAAACTGATCTAAATAAGACCTGAAAATATGATTCATCAAATCCATGAAAGCTACAAGGGCATTTGTTAGTCCAAACGACATCACCAGAAACTCGAAGTGTCCATACTAGGTCCTGAAGGCTGTCTTTGGAATCTCCTCTTCTTTGATTATGAGTTGATCATATCCTGAACACAACTCTATCTTTGAGAAATACCAAGAACCTCTTAACTGATCGAATAGCTCATCGATTCTTGGCAATGGATACTTATTTTTCACTGTGACCCGATTTAATGACCAATAATCAATGCACAACATGAGAGTACAGTCTTGTTTCTTAGTAAATAAAACAGGTGCACCCCACGATGATGTACTATTTTGGATGTATCCTTTATCTATAAGTCCCTAAAGTTGCTTCCTCATTTCCTTCATCACTGTTGGTGCCATACAGTATGTGCTATGGAAATTGAAATAGTCCCATGGAGTAACTTGATACTGAACTCAATTTCTCGGTGTGGTGGTAATCCGGGTAACTCGTCGGAGAAAATGTCATCAAACTCGTCAACTACCGATATCGCTTGTTCCTTCCTACTGCACTGGGTTCTTCCTCTAGGTTCAAAAGAAGTGCATAACAAGTTAAGTTCCTTCGCCCTTGAAAATATGTTTTCATAAATCGTTCACTCATCACTCGACTATCACCGCCATGATAGGTGATCATTGCTCCTTTATCGGTCACTAAAGTCACTTTCTAAAGTGATGGTCTACAAGGGCATTATACCTAGATAACCAATCCATTCCTAGGATTACATCATACGTACTCATAGGGATTAAAATCAAATCACTTTTCAAAATCTCAACCCTAATCATTATTTTATAGGATTTACAAACACTATTTACATACACTCGCCCCCAGGGGTGAAGTAATTATCAGGGATTCATCAAATTTCTCTATTTCTAATCCCAAGGTATTTATAAATAAATTCAAAATGACAGAATGCGTGGCACCAGTATCAAATAAGACACGAGCTAAGAATTGAGAAACTAGAATCATACCATCAGCTACCGCATTATTGGCCTGAGTGTCAAAACTCCCTGCAGTCATCATGTGGACTTGAGCTAGAGCTTTTCCTTTTCCTTTATTGTCATTACTAGGTCCAGGGTTTATCGACCGATATTGCTGTGGTAGAGGAGATTGTACATTAGTTGAACTGGGTGCTCTATATTGTGGAATGTTCCTTTGAAAATTCAGCGGCTGATAACCTTGTGCTGGATAGGGCATCCACTAAGGGGTAAACTGGTAAAACTGTGGCTAAGTGACTTGCTGAGGTTGAGGAAAAGACTGGGCTTGGGACTGGCAGGTTGCACCCTTTTTAGTCTGGGATGTTGGAAAAATAGTACACAGCAGAATTTTTAAAAATTTTATATCAAAGTATTTTTCAAAACACAAGTTTGACATGCTATATGCATAACTTAACTAGATCTCACTAACCTTTTTGTGTCAAAAAGCTCCTACAATCAGTGAAAATAAGTAACGTTCTAGAAGAACCTCAACCAACTAGCCTTCTTTGCTATTCTCTATCCACAATCGGAGTGAATGTGGGCTCACACATACAACTCTTCCTCTAGGTGACTCTCCTTCTAACCAATTGAGAGAACCCCAAAGCAAGTGTTCATGATTTGTGAACAAGAGCTCTTAGGGAGTTTCTAGATTCTCACCAGCAGAGTATCACTCTTAATCTCTCAATTGATCTAAATAACTTATGTAACTTACTCCCTATTTATAGAGGTTGGGTCTAGGGTCAGTCTTTATCAGATTAGGTCTCAAAAATTGGAATTAAAATCAAATTTAGATCAATATCTGATAAAATTCATGTGAAAACACGTAATCTTATCCTTCGCATATCAGCAGGCCGAACTGCCTAATCGGCAGGCTGAACTTGCCCATCGGCAGACCGAACTTGAGGATCGACATGCCGAACTGTCGAAAAAATATGTCAACAAATCTTTTATTTTTCACCTGAGATTTTATAGGATAAAGTCTCAGTTTTAATTCAAATAACCCAATAGAAAAGTTATCTAATTGAAACAACTTTATCTAGATAATCTTTAGGAAAATAAATGAATTCCTAATAATTCTACAAGTTTATCTTGATCTAATTTATTCAAAAATTAAATCAACCGATAAACAGACAAGAATTATCCGATCCCAATAATTTAACAAGTTTATCTTGAATTAATTTTATCACAAAATTAATTCAACCGATAAACAGACATGAATTATTTTTTTCTTTTAAATTTCAACCAGTCTAATAAATCTGACATAAGTCACCAATTATTGGAAAAGCACATCGTATCGTTACAGGATGTTGTGAGCTAGCAAAGGGGACCAAATGGACCTATATAGTTCAAGCTCCCGATAATTATGAAACCTAATATCCTAGATATACATTTCATAATTATCAACTCCAACGCTACTCCACTAAAAGCTTGGAGCTGCACTCTCGAACTACATAAAATTATGAAGCCCGTATAGCTAAGTCTCTATGACATATCATAGTGTATCGTATCCCCATAGGATTATCCATAACCGGCTTAAGGACAAGTTCTGTCTTACCTTCTCGATTATTTTTATCTTACGTTTGATTATCTCACCATTGAAAAACTTACCATCCAAAAATAGTATACCAATCAGTTACACCTATGTATCCAAATGGTTAAGCAATCCAGTTTTTCAATTACAAGATAACGCATATAAGAGGATATCACTACTCCTAAAGAGGAGCTATGGATTCCTTATCTATGATTAACGGGTCTACACTATCAAGAGTCATGCTTCCAACGTACCGGCATGTATACCATTATTAAGATATGGGTGTCACCCTTTGGTATATCAAAAGACACAAGTCAAGACAATAGGCCCACTATTCATCTCAAGATAAAGATACAATACAAATGATTGTCTAAGGTGAATAGATTTGTCGAGACAGAATTATTAATTCAAATCAATTCACTTTATGTCCCAATCCAACATATCGTCACCTATGACAACGTGCCAATGTTTCTATTCATGGAGTCCACCTCCGATGGTCAAGACAAACCATCTCCCAAAAGGGATATAGACAATATAACAATCTTTACATGAATAAAGCACCCAACTTTATTCCTTCGATTGCGGATCTTATGATTTAGACCGTTACCTTAAGAATCGTGTCTTTCGCATAATCTGTCTATCATATGCCCAATTCTTAAAGGATTAGACTGACAGTCTCAGACTATTATTTGCTTAACATACATTCAATAAATATGAACGTAAAGAGGATAAGATTTAGTATATAAACAATAAATAAATTCTTTATTGATAAAAATGTCTCCAAAAACTTATTACATTTTGACTCCTTAAGGCATATATGTCTAACAATCTCCTACTTACACTACGTGAGTAAATATGACAAATCTCACATCCCCTTAGCTTCTACATGTCTCTCGAAGACTCTCCTAGTAAGTGTCTTCATAAATGGATCAACTAAATTGTCATCTGACACGATCTTGCACACCATGACATGCCCGCCTTCAGCGAAGTCCTTTATCACATGATACTTCTAATCAATATGCTTACTCTTCATATGAAATCTTGATACTTCTTATCAATATGCTTACTCTTCATATGAAATCTTGGTTCCTTAGCATTAGCTACGGCTGTATTGTTATCACAGTATAGTGATACCGCCATATCTATACTAGGAACTACCTCAAGATCTCCAAGGAACTTACGGAGCCACACTGCTTCTTTCGAAGCATCATTAGCTGCCACATACTCGGCCTCCATCATTGAATCTGAAGTGCAATCTTGCTTGACACTTCTCCAACTGATGGCACTGCCGCCCAGAGTAAACACAAAACCCGAAGTCAATTTCCTAGAATCCAAAAAGGATTGAAAATCCAAGTCAGTATATCCTAGAGGAGTCTAGTCCTCACTCGAATATACAAGCATATACCCACGAGTCCTTCTCAGGTACTTGAAAATATGCTTAACTGTAACCCAGTGGTTCAGTCCTAGATCTGCCTGAAATCGATTTACAATCCTGACCTCATAACAAATATCTGGTCGTGTGCAAAGCATGGCATACATGAGACTACCTACTGTCGAGGCGTAAGGCACCTTATTCATGTATTTTCTTTCTTCCTCAGACTTTGGAGAGTCTTTCTTAGAAAGAGTAATTCCAGGCCGAGATGGTTGCCCACCTTTCTTGGAATCCTGCATCGCAATCCTCCTGAGAATTTTAACTATATAGCCGGCCTGGGACAAAGCTATCATTTTGTTCTTCCTATCTCGAAAGATCTAGATACCGAGAACAAAATTAGCCTCTCCCAAGTCTTTTATGTCAAACTGCTTGGTTAACCATAATTTGACAGATGACAATGCCCCAATGTCATTGTCAATCAGTAGAATGTCATATATATAGAGCAGTAGAAAAACCACCTTCCCATCCTTAATGTGTTTGTAAACACATGGCTCATCCACATTTTGTGAGAACCCATAAGTCTTGATCACCTAATCAAATCTCATGTTCTAAGAATGAGAAGCCTGCTTAAGTCTATAAATTGACTTTACCAACTTACAAACCTTACCCTCTTGACCCTTGACCTTGAACCCGTCTGGTTGTTCCATATAAATAGACTCATCAAGATAGCTATTTAGAAAAGTCGTCTTGACATCCATCTGTCAAATCTCGTAGTCGAGAGCAGCAGCTATGGACAAGAGAATCCGAATGGACTTAAGCATGGCTGCAGACAAAAAGGTTTCCTCATAATCGATTCCTTCCTTTTGCCTATAACCCTTAGCTACCAGTCTAGCCTTAAAGGTTTCGACCTTTCCATCCACTCTTCATTTCTTCTTGTAGATCCACTTACACCCTATGGGTTTTACCCCTTCGGGAAGATCCATAAGCTTCTAGACTTGATTAGTCTCCATAGACTTCATCTCTATGTTTATGGTCTCTGTCTAGAGTTTTGAATCAACATCCTCCATAGCCTCTGCGTAAGTATAAGGATCCCTGTCATGTTCATCTAGTTCAACCAAAAAGACTTTCACATTGAACATATACCTCTCAGATTGACGCCCGATCCTCCCACTATGCCAAAGCCCCTTAGATTGTTGTTCAAGTTCGTTTGGTTTTTCTACACTGATAGGAATGGTTTTATTCGGAACCTCCGGAGTGATCGGATCATTCCTTAATTCCTCAAGCACCACTTTGCTTCAGGGTTTAAAGTCGTCCATGTAACTCTCCTCAAGAAAAGTTGCATTAGTTAAAACCACGACTTTATTTTCCTTTGGGTTATAAAAATAACCTCCTTTAGTCCCTTTTGGATATCTTACAAACATGCAAACTTCCAACGTGCTTCCAACTTATTCATATCCTTAAACAGGACATGAGCCGGACATCCCCATATGCGAATATGGTTTAAGGATGTCTTCTTGCCCGTCCACAACTCGTGAGGAGTTTTAGGGACCGATTTTGAAGGCACATTGTTCAAAAGATAACATACGGTTTATAGTGCATATCCTCAAAAGGATAAAGGCAATGATGGATAACTCATTATGGACCTAACTGTTAGAAAAATAGTACGTAGTGAAATTTTAAAAATTTTATATCAGAGTATTTTTCAAAACACAAGTTTGACATGCTATATGCTTAAATTAACCAGATCTTACTAACCTTTGTATGCCGAAAAGCTCCTGCAATCAGTAAGGAGAAGTAGTGTTCCAGAAGAGCCTCAACCAACTAGTCTTCTTTGCTATTCTATCCACGATCGGAGTAAGTGTGGGCTCACACGTATAGCTCTTCCACCAGGTGACTCTCTTTCCAACCAATTGAAAGAACCCAAAGCAAGTGTTCGTGATTTGTGAACAAGAGCTCTCAGGGAGTTTCTAGATTCTCACCAGTAGAGTATCACTCTTAATCCATCAATTGATCTGAGTAACTCTTAAGACTTACTCCCTATTTACAGAGTTTGCGTCTAGGGTCAGTCCTTATCAGATTAGGTCTCAAAATTTGAATTAGAATTAAATTCAGATCAATATCTGATAAGATCCACGTAAAAATGCATGATCTTATCATTCGCTCATCAGCAGGCTGATCAAGATGATCGGTAGGCCGAACAGGCCCCATTGTAGGCCGAACTTGTAGATCGGCATGCCGAACTACCGATTAATATCTCAGCGAATCTTTTATTTTTCACCTGAGATTCTATAAGATAAAGTCTCAATTTTAATTCAAATAACCCAATAGAAAATTTATCTTATTAAAAAAACTTTATCTAGATAATCTCTAAGAAAATAAATGAATTCCTAATAATTCTACAAGTTTATCTTGATCTAATTTATTCAAAATTAAATCAACCAATAAACAGACAAGAATTATCTTATCCCGATAATTCAACAAGTTTATCTTGAATTAATTTTATCACAAAATTAATTCAACCGATAAACAGACATGAATTATTTGATTCTTTCAAATTTCAACCAATCTAATAAATCTGACATAAGTCACCAATTGGTGGAAAAGCACGTCATATCGTTATAGAATGTTGTGAGCTAGCAAAAGGGACCAAATGGACCTATATAGTTCAAGCTTTCGATAATTACGAAACCCAATATCCCAGACATATATTTCATAATTATCAACTCCGACGCTACTCCACTAAAAGCTTGGAGCTGCACTCTCGAACTACATAGAATTACGAAGCTTGTATAGCTAAGTCTCCATGACATATCATAATGTATCGTATCCTCATATGATTATCCATAATCGGCTTAAGGACAAGTTCTATCTTACCTTCTCGATTATTTTTATCTTACGTTCTATTATCTCACCATCGAAAAACTTACCATCCAAAGACAGGATACCATTCGGTTACACCTATGTATCCAAATGGTTAAGCGCTCTAGTTTTTTAATTACAGAATAACGCATATAAGAGGATATCACTACTCCTAAAGAGGAGCTATGGATTCCATATCTATGAATAACAGGTCTACGCTAGCAAGTGTCATGCCTCCAACGTACCAGCATACATACCACTATTAAGATGTGGGCATCACCCTTTGGTACATCAAAAGACATAAGTCAAGACAACAGGCCCACTATTCATCTCAGGATTAAGATACAATACAAATGATTGCCTAAAGTGAATTGATTTGCCGAGACAGAATTATTAATCGAAATCAATTCACTTTATGTCCCAATCCAACACATCGTCTGTTAGACATGTATGCCCTAAGGAGTAAAAATGTAATACAATTTTGAAGACATTTTTATCAATAAAGAATTTATTCATTTATATATACCAAATCTTGTCCTCTTTACGTTCATGTTTGTTGAATGTATGATAAGCAAACAGTAGTCTGAGACTGTCAATCTAAACCTTAAGAATTGGGTATATGATGGACTGATTATGTGGAAGACACGATTCTTAAGGTGACGGTCTAAAACATATGATCCGCAATCGAGGGAATAAAGTTGGGCGCTTTATTCACGTAAAGATTGTTATGTTGTCTATATCCCTTTTGGGAGATGGTTTGTCTTGACCATCGGAGTTGGACTCCATGAATAGAAACATTGGCGCTTTGTCATAGGTGACAATGTGTTGGATCAAAACATAAAGTGAATTGATTTGGATTAATAATTCTGCCTTGGCAAATCGATGCACTTTAGACAATCACTTGTGTTGTATCTTAATCCTGAGATGAATAGTGGGCCTGTTGTCTCGACTTATGTCTTTTGATGTACCAATGGCTGACTCCCACATCTCAATAGTGGTACGCATGCCGGTATGTTGGAGGCATGACTCTTGATGGCGTAGACTTGTTATTCATAGATATGGAATCCATAGCGCCTCTTTAGGAGTAATGATATCCTCTTATATAAGTTGTCCTGTAATTGGAAAACTGGAGCGCTCAACCATTTGGATACATAGAGGTAACCGAATGGTATACTATCTTTAGATGGTAATTTTTCTAATGGTGAGACAATGGAGCGTAAGATAAAAATAATCGAGAAGGTAAGACAGAACTTGTCCTTAAGCCGATTATGGATTATCATATGGGGATACGATACACTTTGATATGTCATGGAGACTTAGCTACACGAGCTTCGTAATTCTGTAAAGTTGGAGAATGCAGCTCCAAGCTTTTAGTGGAGTAGCGTTGGAGTTGATAATTGTGAAATGTATATCTGGGATATTGGGTTTGATAATTATCATAAGCTTGAACTTTATAGGTTCATTTGGGTCCCCTTTGCTAGCTCACAAAATCCTGTAACGACACGGCGTGCTTTTCCAATAATTGGTGACTTATGTCGGATTTATCGGATTGGTTTAAAATTTATAAGAACCAAATAATTCATGTCTGTTTATTTGTTGAATTAATTTTGTAATAAAATTAATTTAAGATAACTTGTGGAATTATTGGATCAGATAATTCTTGTCTGTTTATTGGTTGATTTAATTTTGGATAAATTAGATCAAGATAAACTTGTAGAATTATTGTGAATTGATTTATTTTCTTAGAGATTAACTTGATAAAGTTTGTTTTGATCAGATATCTTCTCTATTGGGTTATTTGAATCAAAACTGAAACTTTATCCTTTAGAATCTCGGGTGGAAAATAAAAGATTCGGGGAGATTTTTTCTTGGGAGTTCGGCCTACCGAATGACGTGTTCGACCTGCCGAATGGGCCTGTTCGGCCTGCCGATCAACGGGAGATAAGATTATACGTTTTCACACGGATCTTACCAAATATTGATCCAAACTTGATTCTATTTCGAGTTTTTAAGACCTAATCTAACAAGGACTGACCCCAGGACCAATGGCTATATAAAGGGAGTGAGTCTCATGCTTTACTCAGATCAATTGAGAGATTTAGAGTGATACTCTTCTAGTGAGCATCTGAAAAACTCCCTGAGAGCTTTTGTTCACAAATCACGAGCACTAGCTTTGGGTTCTCTCTCTTGGTTGGAAGGAGAGTCACCGGTGGAAGAGCTGTACGTGTGAGCCGACACTCACTCCGGTTGTGGATATAGAATAGCAAAGGAGACCAGTTGGTTGAGGCTCTTCTGAAACGTTACTTCTCTTCACAGGCTGTGGAGGTTCTTCACACAAAGGTTAGTAAGATCTGTCTAATTTATACATATAACATGTCAAACTTGTGTTTTAAAAATTACTCTGATGAAAATTTTAAAATTTCGCTGCGCATCGTGTTTCCAACAATTGGTATTAGAGCCATGTTTTTTGACATAAATTTACAAGTTTGTGATCATGATATATGCATAAAGTTTGTGATCTCTATCTCTCCTATGCTGGAATTGAATTTTATAGAGAGATGGCACTCTTGGTTTCTATATAATATATATGTTGTCATGGATTATGTGGTGAATGTTTATTAATTAATTATGGTTGATTAAATTGTTGTTTAATTATTTATTAATTAATTAATACCGGTTATGGTTCCTTAGAGGTTAAAATATGTATCTAAGTTTTTCATGTAATTAGATGGCGGACTATCATCTCCGTCTAGGAATTGTTATTTAATTTTTAAATTTGTAAGAATTTTTTGTAATTAAATAATTATTCGAAGAAGACGGATCTAGAAGAATGATGATGGTACCCCTAAGTATTTCCTGAATCTCTAATTTTATGTTTTTGAATTGTTGAAAATAAAATTGATAAATTGAATTAAAGTTGTATTTTTTGGAATAATTTTTCCTGCTCGGTCGGTATGTCGGACGTCATAGTTCGGTTGGCTGATGGTCACAGATCGGCAGACCGGACATCTGGAACGGCAGGCCGACAGTAGGGCAAAAATTTGGGAGCTCTGCCGGCAGGCCGAAGTTTCAGTTCAGCAGACCGAACCTTCATGACCGACAGGCCGATCACCCAGATCGGCCTGCCGACCGAGAGCTGCCAAGTGTCCAAAAAAGGTGCAATTTTTCTAGTGCAATTTTAATTTTATTTTTGAGACGATTCTAAGAAACATTAAATTTGGATATGACCGAAAATATGAAGTTTTTTGATTTATAACGGGATTAAAGACTTGAAGATGGGTATTGCATGAAGAAGGATAAAGCTTGAGGATTCAAGGATGAAGAATCGATAAATGTCTCAATTATTCTCTTGTAATCTTTGTTTTTTCTATTCTCTAGGGTGGAACCATAATATTACGGTTATTATTATTTTGCTTGTAGCTTTGCTTGATTGCTTTGCTTGTCTGCATTATAATATGATTTACCATGTATATTGATAACATGTCATATAGGATAGGGAGTGCCGCTCATATTAAAATTGTTCATGTATAATTTTAAAATAAAACCTTGACTTCAAAAGACTGAGTGGGAGAAGGTTTTCGAAGAGAGCACCTAAGGCCTCCATCGTTGGTCCATAGGAAGAACATGATGGTCCCGACCCCTAGGAAGGGATTTCTATCATGTACCAGATTGGATCTCTGAAAGGATAAGGTATTTTAGTGTGATTTATGGTTGCACACCCCTAGGTGGTGATTATAAATCATGGATAAAATATTAAAACGATGGGTATACTCACGTTAATTTTATTATTAACCTCCCCTAGGAGCTCTGTTAATAAAATTAATGGCCAAAGAAACGATTATTAGTATATGCTGGATCATACGGGTCCTGGATGGCATATATTAATCAGGAGGGGATCCGTGTTCCTGATTGAATTTGTCATGACTCGCTTAGGAGCTTGTTGAATTCTGAGTTGGGAATTATCATTGTAAGGTTGTGATATTTTTAAGGTTTTGACACATAAACACATTTGTATGATTTTACATGATTGTGTTATCTTACTAAATTATTATATATGTTTGCTTATGTTTGGTATATGATTCTTTATTGTAGATTGAAAATGTCTAAAAATGCTTTATCAACGATACTTGACAAAAACCAATTAACCCGTGAGAATTATAACGATTGGAAACGAAACCTAGACATCGTCCTATCCTTTGAGAAACTGAAATATGTATTGACAACCCCTTGTCCTCCTGAGCCTACGGGAGACTCAAGTAATGAGCAATTCCAAGCATACAATAGCTGAAAAGATGCTAATGATCAGGCCCGCTATTATGTTATGGCTAGCATGAACAACATGCTGCAGGCTCAACATCAGGATTATGAGACTACGAAGCAGATCTTGGATAATCTTGAAGATATGTTCGAAGGCCAAGCCATAACAAAGCGGCAATGGGCGCTTTGGAAACTCTTAAACTGTAGACAGAGACCGAGGACATCTGTAAAGGAGCACATGATGTTGGTCATGGGTTACCTCGCTGAGGCTCAAATCAATGGAGCCGACATTGATGCTGAAACTCAGATGGCTATGGTCCTTGAGACTCTGTCTAAGGAATTTATTCCTTTTAGAGCTACTTTTAATTTAAGCAATAGACGCGATATGACCTTGACAGAACTAATGAAACCGTTACAGGAGTTTGAACTACGGATCAGAGAGTCTCCTGCTGGTGGTGAGGCAAACATGGTAGCTGCTTCTGGTTCCAATCCTAACTCAGGGAATGGAAAGAAGCAACGGGCCAAGAACGGGAAGTCTTCTATTCCTGCTGCTACCAAGAGAAAGAAGAAGAAGAAGAAGAGTCCAAAGAAGCTTAAGTGCTTCTTCTGCGGTAAGATCGGGCATATAAAGAAGCATTGCAAGGACTTCCTTTCCAAGGGAGGTAGGTGTGATCTTCTATATTTAGAAACTTGTTTGGCTGAGGAATCCAGTGACATCTGGGTCATAATTTCGGTACAACTAATCATGTTTGTGTTTCCCTGCAAGGATTCAAAGAAACGAGAACTCTGCGATGTGAAGACTTAACGCTTCGGATGGATGATGGATCCTTAGTCTCAGCGTAAGCAGTGGAAGATGTCCATCTTTACTTTGATAGTTATAGGAATTTAATTTTGCGAGATTGTTTTCATGTTCCTAAATTTAAAAGGAATTTAATTTCTGTATCTTCTTTATTTAAAGACTCCTACGTGGTATCTTTTAATGAAAAAGTGGTGATTCGTAAAAACAAATCTTTTATCTGTTCTAGATGGATGCAAAATAATCTATATTTTATCAAACCTAAGATGGACTTATTGCTTAATGCTGAGATGAATGATAATGACTCAAAAAGACTTAAAACTTCTCACTCTAATAAGACTTATCTTTGGCATTTGTGCCTTGGCCATATTAACCTGAATAGGATTCAAAGGTTGGTAAGGGATGGACCTTTAAGTCACTTAAAGGTGGAATCTATACCTCAATGTGAATCTTGTTTGGAGGGTAAAATGACGAAAAGACCATACGGGTCTAAGGGCAATAGGGCCGAAGGGGTTCTAGAACTTGTGCATAGTGATGTTTGCGGACCAATGAACATCCGGACACAAGAAGGGTATCAGTACTTCGTCACTTTTATTGACGATTACTCAAGATATGGGTATGTGTACCTGATGCACCACAAAAGTGAAACTTATGATAAGTTCAGGGAGCTTCGGGCTGAAGTGGAAAAGCAATTAGGTAGACCCATAAAGGCACTTCGATCTGATCGAGGTGGGGAATACCTTTCTGATGAGTTCTTGGGACACTTGTTAGAGAATGGGATTTTATCCCATTTGACTGCGCCGGGCACTCCGCAGCAGAATGGCGTAGCGGAGAGAAGGAATAGGACTTTGTTGGACATGATTAGGTCTATGATGTGTTATTCATCATTACCTTTATCCTTTTGGGGATATGCATTACAAACCACATGTTATCTTTTGAACCATGTGCCTTCAAAATCGGTCCCTAAAACTCCTCACGAGTTGTGGACAAGAAAGAAGATATCCTTAAACCATATTCGTATATGGGGATGTCTGACTCATGTCCTGTTTAAGGATCCGAATAAGTTGGAAGCACGTTCGAAAATTTGCGTGTTTGTAGGATATCCAAAAGGGACTAAAGGGGGTTATTTTTATAACCCAAAGGAAAATAAAGTCGTGGTTTCAACTAATGCAACTTTCCTTGAGGAGAGTTACATGGACGACTTTAAACCTCGAAGCAAAGTGGTGCTTGAGGGGCGATTCGTTCACTCCGGAGGTTCCGAACGAAACCATTCCGATCGATGTAGAAAAACCAAACAAACCTAAACAACAACCTCAAGGGCTTCGGCGTAGTGGGAGGATCGGGCGTCAACCTGAGAGGTATATCTTCAATGGAGAGGTCTTCTTGGCTGAACCAGATGAACATGACAGGGATCCTTATACTTACACAGAAGCTATGGAGGATGTTGATTCAAGACTCTGGACAGAAGCCATGAACATAGAGATGAAGTCTATGGAGACTAATCAGGTCTGGGAGCTTGTGGATCTTCCCGAAGCGGTAAAACCCATAGGGTGTAAGTGGATCTACAAGAGGAAAAGAGGAGTGGATGGAAAGGTCAAAACCTTTAAGGCTAGACTGGTAGCTAAGGGTTATACGCAAAAGGAAGGAATCGATTATGAGGAAACCTTTTCACCTGTAGCCATGCTTAAGTCCATCTGGATTCTCTTATCCATAGCTGTCGCTCTCGACTATGAGATTTGGCAGATGGATGTCAAGACGGCTTTTTTGAATGGCTATCTTGATGAGTCCATTTATATGGAACAACCAGACGGGTTCAAGGTCGCGGGTCAAGAGGGTAAGGTTTGTAAGCTGCTGAAGTCAATTTATGGACTTAAGCAGGCTTCCCGTTCTTGGAACATAAGATTTGATCAAGAGATCAAGACTTATGGGTTCTCACAAAATGTGGATGAACCATGTGTTTACAAATACATTAAGGATGGAAAGGTGGTTTTTTTACTGCTCTATGTGGATGACATTCTGCTAATTGGCAATGACGTTGGGGCATTGTCATCGGTCAAATTATGGTTGACCAAGCAGTTTGACATGAAGGACTTAGGTGAGGCTAATTTTGTTCTCGGTATCCAGATCTTTCAGGATAGGAAGAACAAAATGATAGCTTTGTCACGGGCCGGCTACATAGATAAAATTCTCAGGAGGTTTGCAATGTAGGATTCCAAGAAAGGTGGGCAACCATCTAGGTCTGGAATTACTCTTTCTAAGAAAGACTCTCCAAAGTCTTATGAAGAAAGAGAATACATGAAGAACGTGCCTTATGCTTTGGCAGTGGGTAGTCTCATGTATGCCATGCTTTGCACACGACCGGATATTAGCTATGCTGTCGGGATTGTAAGTCGATTTCAGACGGATCCAGGACCGAACCATTGGGTTGCGGTAAAGCATATTTTCAAGTAACTGAGAAGGACTCGAGGGTATATGCTTGTGTATTCGGGTGAGGACTTAACTCCTCTAGGATACACTGATTTGGATTTTCAATCCTATCTAGATTCTAGGAAATCGACTTCGGGGTTTGTGTTTACTCTAGGCGGCGGTGCCATCAGTTGGAGAAGTGCAAAGCAAGACTGCACTTCGGATTCAACGATGGAGGCCGAGTATGTGGCGGCTAGTGATGCTTCAAAAGAAGCAGTGTGGCTCCGCAAGTTCCTTGGGGATCTTGAGGTAGTTCCTGGTATGGATAAAATGGTATCACTGTAATGTAATAACAGTGCGGCGGTAGCTAATGCTAAGGAACCAAGATTTCGCAAGAAGAGTAAGCATATTGATCGGAAGTATCATGTGATAAAGGACTTCGTTGAGGGCAGGCATGTCACGGTGTGCAAGATTGCATCAGAGGACAATTTAGCTGATCCATTTACGAAAACACTTACTGGGAGAGTCTTCGAGAGGCATGTGGAAACTATGGGGATGTGAAATTTGCTACATTTACTCACTTAGTGCAAGTGGGAGATTGTTAGACATGTATGCTCAAAGGAGTAAAAATGTAATACGTTTTTGAAGACATTTTTATCAATAAAGAATTTATTCATTTATATATACCAAATCTTGTCCTCTTTACGTTCATGTTTGTTGAATGTATGATAAGCAAACAGTAGTCTAAGACTGTCAGTCTAAACCTTAAGAATTATTATATGATGGACTAATTATGCGGAAGACATGATTCTTAAGGTGATGGTCTAAAACATATGATCCGCAATCGAGGGAATAAAGTTGGGCGCTTTATTCATGTAAAGATTGTTATGTTGTCTATATCCCTTTTGGGAGATGGTTTGTCTTGACCATCGGAGTTGGACTCCGTGAATAGAAACATTGGCGCTTTGTCATAGGTGACAATGTGTTGGATTGGGACATAAAGTGAATTGATCTGGATTAATAATTCAGTCTTGGCAAATCGATTCACTTTAGACAATCACTTGTATTGTATCTTAATCCTGAGATGAATAGTGGGCCCGTTGTCTCAACTTGTGTCTTTTGATGTGCCAATGGCTGACTCCCACATCTCAATAGTGGTACGTATGCCGGTACATTGGAGGCATGACTCTTGATGGCGTAGACTTGTTATTCATAGATATGGAGTTCATAGCTCCTCTTTAGGAGTAATGATATCCTCTTATATGCGTTGTCCTGTAATTGAAAAACTGGAGCGCTCAACCATTTGGATACATAGAGGTAACCAAATGGTATACTATCTTTGGATGGTAAGTTTTCTAATGGTGAGACAATGGAGCATAAGATAAAAATAATAAATAAGGTAAGACAGAACTTGACCTTAAGTCGATTATGGATTATCATATGGGGATACGATACACTTTGATATGTCATGGAGACTTAGCTACACGAGCTTTGTAATTCTGTAAAGTTTGAGAGTGCAGCTCCAAGCTTTTAGTGGAGTAGCGTTAGAGTTGATAATTGTGAAATGTATATCTGGGATATTGAGTTTGATAATTATCATGAGCTTGAACTTTATAGGTCCATTTTGGTCCCCTTTGCTAGCTCACAAAATCCTGTAACGACACGGCGTGCTTTTCCAATAATTGGTGGCTTATGTCGGATTTATCGGATTGGTTTAAAATTTCTAAGAATCCAATAATTCATGTCTGTTTATTTGTTGAATTAATTTTGTAATAAAATTAATTTAAGATAAACTTGTTGAATTGTTGGATCAGATAATTCTTGTCTGTTTATCGGTTGATTTAATTTTGAATAAATTAGATCAAGATAAACTTATAGAATTATTGTGAATTGATTTATTTTCTTAGAGATTATCTTGATAAAGTTTGTTTTGATCAGATATCTTCTCTATTGGGTTATTTGAATCAAAACTGAGACTTTATCCTTTAGAATCTCGGGTGGAAAATAAAAGATTCGCAGAGATTTTTTCTCGGGAGTTTAGCCTGTCGATCAGGTTGTTCGGCCTGCCGATCAGCGAGAGATAAGATTATGCGTTTTCACGCAGATCTTATCAGATATTGGAACTTGATTTCGTTTCAAGTTTTTGAGACCTAATCTGATAAGGACTGACCCCAGGACCAATGGCTATATAAAGGGAGAGAGTCTCATGATTTACTCAGATCAATTGAGAGATTAAGAGTGATACTCTTCTAGTGAGCATCTGAAAAACTCCCTGAGAGCTTTTGTTCACAAATCACGAACACTAGCTTTGGGTTCTCTCTCTTGGTTGGAAGGAGAGTCATCGGTGGAAGAGCTGTACGTGTGAGCCCACACTCACTCTGGTTGTGGATAGAGAATAGCAAAGAAGACCAGTTGGTTGAGGCTCTTTTTGAACATTACTTCTCTTCACAGGCTGCGGAGGTTCTTCACACAAAGGTTAGTTAGATCTGTCTAATTTATACATATAACATGTCAAACTTGTGTTTTGGAAATTACTCTAATGAAAATTTTAAAATTCCGCTGCGCACTGTGTTTCCAACATCATCACCTATGACAACATGCTAATGTTTCTATTCACGGAGTCCACCTCCGATGGCCAAGACAAACCATCTCCCAATTAGGATATAGACAACATAACAATCTTTACATGAATAAAGCGTCCAACTTTATTCCCTCAATTGCGGATCTTATGATTTAGACCGTTACCTTAAGAATCATGTCTTTCGCATAATCTGTCCATCATATACCCAATTCTTAAGGTTTAGACCGACAGTCTCAGACTATTGTTTGCTTAATATACATTTAACAAATATGAACGTAAAGAAGACAAGATTTGGTATATAAACAATAAATAAATTCTTTATTGATAAAAATGTCTCCAAAAAATTATTACATTTTTACTCCTTAGGGCATACATGTCTAACACTAACTATGTCCAATAAAGTCATATTCCTTCTCTCTGCTACGCCATTCTGCTGCAGAGTGCCCGGCATAATCAAGTGGGATAAAATCCCATTCTCTAATAAGTGTCCCAAGAACTCATCAGAAAGGTATTCTCTACCTTGATCAAGTTGAAGTGTCTTTATGGGCCTACCCAATTGCTTTTCCACTTCTACCCGAAACTCCCTAAACTTGTCAAAAGTTTCACTTTTGTGGTGCATCAGGTACACATACCCATACCTTGAGTAATCATCAATAAAAGTGACAAAGTACTCATACCCTTCTTGTGCCCGAATGTTCAATGGTCCGCAAATATTACTATGCATAAGTTTTAGAACCTCTTTGGCCCTATTGTTCTTAGACCTGAATGGTCTTTTTGTCATTTTACCCTCCAAACAAGATTCACATTGAGGTATAGATTCTACCTTTAAGTGACTTAAAGGTCCATCCCTTACCAGCCTTTGAATCCTATTCAGTTAAATATGACTAAGGCGCAAATGCTAAAGATAAGTCTTATTAGAGTGAGAAGTTTAAAGTCTTTTAGAGTTATTATCATTCATCTCAGCGTTAAGTAGTAAGTCCATCTTAGGTTTGATAAAATATAGATTATTTTGCATCCATCCAGAACAGATAAAAGATTTGTTTTTACGAATCACCACTTTATCATTAAAAGAAACCAAATAGGAGTCTTTAAATAAATAAGCTATAGAATTTAAATTCCTTTTCAATTTAGGAACATAAAAACAATCTTGCAAAATTAAATTCCTATAATTATCAAAATAAAGATGGGCATCTCCCACTGCTTCTGCTAAGACCAAGGATCCATTGCCCATCCGAAGTGTGAAGTCTTCAAGTAGTAGACTTCTCATTTTTTTGACCCTGCAGAGAAACACAAACATGATTAGTTGCACCGGAATCTATAACCCAAATGTCACTGGATTCCTCAACTAAACAAGTTTCTAAATACAGAAGATCACACCTACCTCATTTGGAAAGGAAGTCCTTGCAATGCTTCTTGATGTGCCTGACCTTCCCACAGAAGAAGCACTTAAGCTTCTTTAAGTTCTTCTTTTTCTTTTTTCTAGCTCTTGATGCTAGCAGGAATAAAAGACTTCCTGTTCTTGGCCTGTTGCTTCTTTCCATTCCTAGAGTTGGGATTGAAACCAAAAGTAGCTACTATGTTGGCCTCTCCACCCGTAGGAGACTCCCTGATCAATAGTTCAAACTCTTGTAACTGTTTCATTAATTCTGTTAAAGTCATATCCCACCTATTGCTTAAATTAAAAGTAGCTTTAAACGAAATAAATTCCTTTGACAAAGTCTCAAAGACCATAGTCATCTGAGTTTCAACATCGATGTCAGCTCCATTGGTTTGAGACTCAGTGAAGTCACCTATGACCAACATCATGTGCTCCTTTACAGATGTCCCCAGCCTCTGCTTACAGTTAAGAAGTTTTTGAAGCGCCCCTTGCCTCTTTGTTATGGCCTGGCCTCCAAACATATCTTCAAGATCATCCAAGATCTGCTTCACGGTCTCATAATCCTGATGTTAAGCCTGCAGCATATTATTCATGCTAGCCATAACGTAGCAGCAGGCCTGATCATTTGCATCTTTCTAGCGATCATACGATTGGAATTTCTCATTAGTGGAGTCTCTCGTAGGCTCGAGAGGACAAGGGGCTGTCAGGACAAATTTCAGTTTCTCAAAGGAGATAAAGATATCCAGGTTCCATTTTCAATCATTATAATTCTCTTCAGTTGATAAGTTTTTGTCAAGTATCGAAGATAAAGCATTTTTAGACATTTTTAATCTACAATAAAGAATCATATACCAAACATAAGCAAACATATCATAATAATTTAGTAAGATAACACAATCATGTAGAAACATACAAATGTGTTTATGTGTTAAAACCTTGAAAATATCACAACCTTACAATGATAATTCCCAACTCATAATTCAACAAGCTCCTAGGGCAGTCATGCCAAATTCAATGAGAAACACGGATCCTCTCCTGATTAATATATGACATCTAGGACCCGTATGATTCAGTATATATTAATAATTGTTTCATTGGCCATTAATTTTATTAACAGAGCTCCTAGCGGAGGTTAATAATAAAATTAACATGAGTGTATAACCATCGTTTCAATATTTTATCCATAAATTATAATCACCACCTAGGGGTGTGCAGCCATAAATCACGCTAAAATACCTTATCCTCTCAGAGATCCAATCTTGTACATGATAGAAATCCCTTATTAGGGGTTGGGACAACCACGTTCTTCCTATGGACCAACGATGGAAGCCGTAGGTCCTCTATTCGAAAACCTTCTCCCACTCAATCTTTTGAAATCAAGGTTTTATTTTAAGAGACATGCGTGAACAATTTTAATATGAGCGGCACTCCCTATTCTATATGACATGTTATCAATATACATGACGAATCATATTATAATACAAACAAGCAAAGCTACAAGCAAAATAATAATAACCGTAATATTATGGTTCCACCCTAGAAAATAGAAATCAAAGAGTACAAGTGCATAATTGAAACATATTATCGATTCTTCATCCTTAAATCCTCAAGTTGTATCCTTCTTCATATAATGCCCATCTTCAAGTCTTCAATCCCGTATGAATTGAATGCCTCATATTTTCGGTCATATCCAAATTTAATGTCTCTCAAAATTGTCCCATAAATAAAATTAAAACTGCATTGAAAAACTACACCTTTTCTGAAAAAATTTTCAACTTTCTGCCGGTAAGCCGATTTAGGTGATCAGCCTGCCGGTCATGACCCATCGGCCTGTCGAACTGGAGGTTCGGCCTGTCGAACTGGAGGTTCGGCCTGCCGTTAGAGCCTACAAATTTTTGCCCCGCTATCGGCCTACTGAACCTCACGTTCGGCCTGCCGATCTGTGACCATCGGCCTTCCAAACTAGACGGTTCGGCATGCCGACTGAGCAAAAATCACCCTTTTTAGAAAATACAATTTTTAATGCGATTCATCAATTTTATTTTCAACAATTCAAAATATAAAATTAGAGACTTAGAAAATTCCTGGGAGCGTCATCATCAATCTTCTAGATCTGCCTTCCAGATCCGTCTTTTCTGAATAATTATTTAATTACAAAATTTCTTACAAATTTAAAAAATAAATAATAATTCCTAGACGGAGATAATAATCCGCCAAATTACATGACAAACTTAGATACACATTCTAACCTCTAAGGAACCACAACCGGTATAAATTAATTAATAATTAATTAATTAAATAACCATTTAATCAACCATACTTAATTAATGAACATTCACCACATAATCCATGACAACATATAAAATATATAGAAACCTAGAGTGTCAACTCTCTATAAAATTAAATTCAAGCATAGGATAGATTAAGATCACAAAATTTATACATATAGTATGACACAAACTTGTAAATTTATGTATTAAAAAAATAGTACGCAGCGAAATTTTTAAAAATTTTATATCAGAGTATTTTTCAAAACACAAGTTTGACATACTACATGCATAAATTAACTAGATCTCACTAACCTTTGTGTGCCGAGAAGCTCCTGCAATCAGTGAAGATAAGTAACGTTTCAAAAGAGCCTCAACCAACTAGTCCTCTTTGCTATTCTCTATCCATGATCGGAGTGAGTGTGGGCTCACACATACAGCTCTTCCTCTATGTGACTCTCCTTCCAACCAATTGAGAGAACCCAAAGCAAGTGTTCGTGATTTGTGAACAAGAGCTCTCAGGGAGTTTCTAGATTTTCACTAGCAGAGTATCACTCTTAATCTCTTAATTGATCTAAATAACTTATGTGACTTACTCTCTATTTATAGAGGTTGGGTCTAGGGTCAGTCCTTATTAGATTAGGTCTCAAAAATTAGAATCAGAATCAAATTCAGATCAATATCTAATAAAATTTACATGAAAACGCGTAATCTTATCATTCACATATCGGTAGGCCGAACTGCCTAATCAATAGACCAAACTTACCCATCGGCAGGCCGAACTTGAGAATCGGCATGCCAAACTATCGAAAAAATATCTCAGCGAATCTTTTATTTTCCACCCGAGATTCTATAGGATAAAGTCTCAGTTTTAATTTAAAAAACCCAATAAAAAAGTTATCTAATTAAAACAACTTTATCTAGATAATCTTTAGGAAAATAAATGAATTCCTAATAATTCTACAAGTTTATCTTGATCTAATTTATTCAAAAATTAAATCAACCAATAAACAGACAAGAATTATCAGATCCCAATAATCCAACAAGTTTATCTTCAATTAATTTTATCACAAAATTAATTAAACTGACAAACAGACATGAATTATTTGATTCTTTCGAATTTCAACCAATATAATAAATTTGACATAAGTCACCAATTACTTGAAAAGAATGCCGTATCGTTACAAGATATTGTGAGCTAGCAAATGGGACCAAATGGACCTATATAGTTTAAGCTCCTGATAATTACAAAACCCAATATCCTAGATATACATTTTATAATTATCAACTCCAACGCTATTTGTAGCACCCCCTTACGGACGTTACAGATGTCGTTACATACATTCCTTACATACTTTTATTTTAGGATAAACCATTTGAACAAAACTTAATTGTTTTGAAAAACATAAAACTTAATTGGAAACATAATTAAGAAATCATACCCAGGATCCATACATGTATTTTTTTTTTACAACATTCAATAATTTAATCCATAATAATAATAATAATTTACTTGATCATAAATATTCTTTAGTTAGTTAAACATTCCAAATAATAAAATCATAATTTAAAAAAGAAACATCACATCATTTTAAAACAATCAGCTCTCATTGTTTGGCAGGCCGAACTTGAGACTTCGGTAGGCCAAACTTGATCGGTAGGCCGGAAAACATCCACCTACAGGTCGCCCGAGGCTCTGCAAAAATAAGGTTTTAAACTTTTGCTAGGTTCGACAGGCCGATCATCATTGTTCGGCAGGCCGACCGACTAAGAAAAAAAATAAAAAATGAATTTGTAAAACGAGAATCAATACTTCAATATGCGGAAGACCATATACTTAAAATGATAAGATAAAATAATAAAACATAGTTCATGAATTCTTTAAAACTTATCAAATAAACATGTTCAAATTATAAAACTTGATTTAATCATTAAAAACTTTCTTCCTTGGCATTTTTCCCGATTACAATTCATCTTGCTTAGCTCACAGGCCTTTCCACGCCCTCCGCCTAGTCCATAACCTTCTTACCCTTGTCTGCAACATGATACAAAACTGGATAAGCTAATGTTTAGTAAGTACATTATTATCTCACTACTTAAAACATTTTATGTACATCATCATCATAATAGTGCACTAGGGACATTTTCATAGGAACATATCTTTCATTACATTGTCCATATTAAAACTTAATTCATTTTATCATAAGGGCCCAAGTGTTGCACCATAATCATTATCGTAGGCGTGCCGTCATTAGAGGAGAATGGTAGCTAATCCTAAACCAAGCATGACATCATAACATTCATAACATTGGTGTGCAACACTTATTTAGGTGATACATATATATACATATGTAAACTTTCATGCTTTGAAATACGTCATCATCATACATGCATAACTTTATGAACATAAAAATACTTCGTAAGAAATCTTTAAATGAAACCATCATAAAATCCATCATAGAATAAATATCATTATAAACATAATTTCAAACCTTATAAAACATATCATGTTGCAGGTGAGAATGTACTTACTTTTTTAGCTAGCTTTTTTAGCTAACTTACTTAACCTTAATTTTGTAGGTGACGACGCCGCGGTTTCAATGTGCTCACTTCATATTGTGTTCATGTCATACATTCATTAAAAAAATGACAATTAACTTATATTTTCCAATGAATTAATCACCACAACATAACATCCATTACCATATATCATCTCACATACATTCATCTCTTGAAACATAGATTATAACATATTTCATTTAACATTTAAAACAAGTCATAATTTCATGACATAAAAATCTGCCAATCAACACAAAACAATGAGCAACACAATAAACAGGCTTGTTTAACACATTATTAAAACTGTAGAAAATCCACAAAAATTAACACATATAAAAGACACATAAAACTATGACATATCCAAAAATCACCTTTAAATAAATTCCTTACAATCCAAAACGTATGTTTGAATTTGGAGACAAAACAACCATAAACAATTCTGGCAGTGAGTTATATGCAATCATCATATTCCAATAATTAAAATAAAATTATTATGACCCTAAAATTCAAATGATAACTTTTTAACATATAGTTACTATACCACATAAATTCTTGTCACCAAATAAAATTATTTAGTCACACAAAAACATCACAAAGTAAGGAGTCCAACAATTTACTGACAAAGCAGTCTCATAACCTAGTCTTAATGAAAATTCCATATCACATAAAATATTCATCGAATCATCACCAAACTTTCCAGTACATAACTTAACATATACATGAACATATTTGCTAAATTTAATAAAAATCAAAGCACAATTGCTGCTTGAACTAAAAGCCACATTTTGTGCAACATAATCAAACAGCAAGATTTCACTGTGAGGGGCAAAGAAAAGAAAATTCATATCTTAATGTAGAAATATCGAAATAACGTGAGACTTGGAGGAACATTACATAACACATATATGAACATCATACTAAAATTTCAAAGCAAAATAAAATTCCTAGACAAATTTACGGTAGTCGGATTAAGGAGGAGAAATGCATTTCAGAAATACCGAAAAAAAGAGTTCTTACCTTAAACAAATTTCTTCTCAAACTCCTTCAAATTTAACCAAAGAAATTTCAATATTTCTTACAAGTAATTATCAGGGAAATTTGAGTGGGAGACAAAGAAGAAAACGTGAAGAGGAGAGAGAATGAGATAGAGAGGAAACGTCTAAAAAAAATAAAGAGAGAGAACAAAATTATCGTGAGAAGGAAAAATGAGAGTAACGTACATGAGGATGCTTGTCTTTTCCATTATTATCAAAAATTTTCTAATTAAAAGTTGGCTAATTGGCATGGATAAAGGAGAGGATTGGGGAAAAGTCAAATTGATTAGCTTCACTTACCATATTTTGCCCTCTAAAAATAGGAAACCATTTAAAACAATTCCAATCAATCAAAAGTCAATTATTTTATTTCCTTAAGTGAGGAAGTTAATCCCCAAATATGCCAATCAATCACATTAAACTATCTAATCATCGTAATTATCTCAATTACATATTTGGAGAGACTTTTGCTAACTGCTCATCAGTTGTCATCGGCCTGCCGATTCCTCACTTTGGCCTGCCGATTCCACTAAGTCCAGCATGCCTATGATTTCCATCGGCCTGCCGATGTTTAAGGGACAATTCGGCCTGTCGAACTGTCCTTACATACTATAATAGATCATAGCATTTAAATCATTAATGAATCATCATAAAACATACAATATAAATAACATGAACACTTTAACACATCAATTCCATGAGATCCTCACCTGTTATAACACTTAGAATAAAATGGTTAGTAGCATTATATCACAAATCATTAGAATTACTTAATGTCATCTCTAATATAACATAATTCGTTACATAAAATAGGTGGGTGTTACACTACTCCACTAAAAGCTTGGAGCTGCACTCTCAAACTACATAGAATTACAAAGCCCGTATAGCTAAGTCTCCATGACATGTCATAGTGTATCGTATCCCCATAGGATTATCCATAACCGGCTTAAGGACAAGTTCTGTCTTACCATCCTGATTATTTTTATCTTACGTTCCATTATCTCACTATCGAAAACTTACCATCCAAAGACAGTATACCAATCGGTTGCACCTATGTATCTAAATGGTTGAGCGCTCCAGTTTTTCAATTACAGGATAACGTATATAAGAGGATATCGCTACTCCTAAACAGGAGCTATGGATTCCTTATCTATGAATAACAGGTCTACGCTATCAATAGTCATGCCTCCAACATACCCGTATGTATACCACTATTAAGATGTGGGTGTCACCCTTTGATACATCAAAAGATACAAATATAGACAACGGGCCCACTATTCATCTCAGGATTAAGATACAATACAAATGATTGTCTAAAGTGAATCGATTTGCCGAGACAGAATTATTAATCCAAATCAATTCACTTTATGTCCCGATCCAACACATCGTCACCTATGACAACGTGCCAATGTTTTTATTCATGGAGTCCACCTTCGATAGTCAAGACAAACCATCTCCCAAAAGGGATATAGACAACATAACAATCTTTACATGAATAAAGCGTCAAACTTTATTCCTTCGATTGCGGATCTTATGATTTAGACCGTCACCTTAAGAATCGTGTCTTCTACATAATCTGTCCATCATATGCCCAATTCTTAAAGGATTAGACTGACAGTCTCAGACTATTGTTTGCTTAACATACATTCAACAAATATGAACGTAAAGAGGACAAGATTTGGTATATAAACAATAAATAAATTCTTTATTGATAAAAATGTCTCCAAAAACTTATTACATTTTTACTCCTTAGGGCATACATGTCTAACATAAGATCCTTGTCGAGAATTCCTTATTGGGCAATTTCTCTCGATATGTCCTGGTTGCTAGTAGAATTGACAATGGAAGTTATATCGATTGCTTCGTCCACTACCTAAAGAACTGCTACTCCCACTATTGGCATTGGCATGCTGATTTTTCACTTGAGCTTGACGGTTGTTGTTGCCTCTCTTGTTGTTCCTTTGGGGCCCGCCTAAGGTACTTGCTCTGTCGCTTTCCACTGACAAAGCTGACGATACCAACTCACTATAATTCCATATGCGCAATGCAAACAGTTGTTATCAGATAAATCCTTTAAGTCCCTCTTGAAACTTGATACACTTTTCCTACGCAGAAGCCATAGAGAATAGAGCAAATCTAGCCAATTTAGTGAACTTCATCTCATATTCCCGGACTATCATGTCGCCTTGTTCCAATAGGTAGAATTCAGCGATCTTCTAGTCTCTGTACCCTAATGGAAAATAGCGCTTGTAGAATAACTTTTTGAATATTTCCCAGTTGATGTTTTTGTTGTTTTACATGCATTTGGCCTGCTTCCACCAGGTGTTTGCACTTCCTTCTTGTTTGTAAGCTATAAATTCAATTGATATTCTAGTGGTATTCTGAGAGTATCTAGGTGCTTCACCATTGAATCAAACGAATATTCGACTATCTGTGGGTCTTCTTTTTGGTCAAAATTCGAGATGACTGCGCGTCGAAACTCCTTGAAAAAATCATGCTGGTGACCTGCCATAGAATCCTCATGTTGTGCCCTTGCCACCATCTGCCAGAAGGCAGCAAACATGGCTCCCATAATGCCTTCGTCGTTCATGGGATTTGCATCAACAACACTTGAACGACGCCTAGGTGCCATTATCTCAATTCTGAAAATAAAATTGGGCTATTAGTGGTTTTTGCATTGTAGTATCTAGGTGTGCATAATTCTCAAGGTTCTAAACTGAGCTCTGATACCAAAATCTATCACGCACCCAAACCCGAGTAGTGATGTGACGGTTTAATTAAATTAATTAAACACGTCAATTAATTATTTGGGTTATTTATAAAAATGTGATATTTAAAACCATTTTAGACAATTACTACTTATTAAGTCCTAATAAATAATTTCATGAATTACCACTAAACTAAATTAAATTAAAATAATAAAAGCCAGGGAGATGTGAGTCAAGCCGTACCAGACCCACATTATGCACACCATAGTATCAACATAAATAAAATACAACCACAGCCTAATCTAACTAAATAACGATTGAATAATATATGCCTTAATTAAATGGACAAATAAACAAATTAAAACTTCTACGGCCACACGTGAGATCACCAGCGTCCTAATCAGCGTTATGTTGCGAACCACCTAGAGGGGGAAAATTTTTGAAACAAATAAAACTATGAGCGAAAGGCTCACTATAACTTAGGTCTGGAAAATATTAATTTAAATAAATGAAATTGCGTTAATACAAAAACAATTAAAGACAGCAATAATTCAGTTATTTATATGCTTACCATCCCGATCCAATGATCATCTAATATCAAGGGTGGTATTCTCTACTTTTCGAGGAAAAAGGGAAAAAGGGGCCTCTTGGTGTTTATCAAAATGTTCATATTTATAAAATTTCAAAGTGAAGATAAAACAAAATACCAATATTTGTTAAAAATTGATTTAATAAATGGTGAAAATTAAGATAAATCAACAAAATGGTTATAATACAATTAATTAAGAAAACACAGAATAATTAATTTATATTTAAATTTGAAATCAGGCACACTAATTATACTCAATTAATCATGGGGCATTACATTTCCCCCACTAACCTGCTACTAGAGGCAACCAGCCTGCCAGTCTCAATGACCAGCCAACCGGTTCGTCAAGACCTGAAAATTTCTAGGTCCCTTAATTTCAAGCTCTCTAAGCCCTCGAGGCCAATTTTCACCAGTATTTTAGTTACCGGAGCAAGAAAAGCATTCTAAACTGATAGGAAATCATAAGCAAACCTTTAAATCTTATTTTACTCAATTTTTAACACCATTTACATAAAGCTTGATTCTAACATAGTTCAAACTCATTCAAATAACACAAGCATGTTCAATACGAGACTTAATGATTCAAATCATCCCAAATCTAACATGCTCAATATGAAATTCCGAGTTTAACTATCATCACACATTTTCAATCAACGTATTTCTTTAAAGCATTAACATATACTCAGACTTCCTATATGCAACAAGGATCCATACCCACATTCTTCAAACAACCTGTATGTACATGTTTTACCCAAAGAAAAAACCCCATTTCAACCCAAAATAATGTAGTTAATAAAAAAAAAATTGGAGTTGAAGAAACACAAGAAAAAATTTGGCATTACATTATGCTCTTTAAAAGACGACTTTTAGAAAACCATGCCAAACAGTTTAATGGAAACATGAGTTGTAGTAGGGATGGCAATGGGATAAAAACCATGCCAAACAATTTAATGGAAACATGAGTTGTAGTAGGGATGGCAATGAGTTGTAGTAGGGATGGTAATGGGACGGGATGGGGCGGGAAATAATTTCTCATCCCCATCTCCACCCCTCAAACTATCCCCATCCACGTTTGAAAAGAGGCAGGACCGGGGTCAAAGATTCCCTATTAGAGGAGTCTTCCCCTTAATGGCACCATTCCCCGTCTAATATAACTGCGCATTTTGAAATTAAGGCAACTTAAAACAAAATTAAATTAGAAATATATTATAAATTTAAACAAAAATTAAAGAATTCCCAAAACGAACTAAATTCTAAACATATAGAAAGTAAATATTAATGATAAAGTCATATAAGGTCTCATCAAATAAAATAATCTACACATAAGTAGTAAAGTTTTAAAACATCAAACTTAAATCTAAAGTCACCATTTTGTAGAAGCCTGGGTCATGGAGAAGCAATTTAACAAGTATTTATATACTTATCTAATTAATAATTGCACTTCTTTTAGTAAGAAAAGGTAGATAGTAGTAAAATTTTCTCTTCTTCGTAGAAAAGAAGTGTTTTAAAAATTTATTTTTCATATATAAAACATATATCCGGAAAAGGCGGGGCGGGGCGGGACTGGGAATTCTTCCAACCACAACTCGGGAAGAAGATTATCCCCAACTCCAATTATCGTCCCCCGCCCTGTTCAGGGAAAATCCTCACGAGGCCTCATCCCGTGAGGAATACAGCTCTGGGTGGTAGAAGGTAGTGTTCCCACTGCTACGAAATGATGGAAGGAGCAACATAGTTGACAAAGCAACATCCTCCCATGAAACTTTGGCATAAAATGAAAAATTCTTTGCACAATTACATCTTGAAAACACCGTTTGTGTTTCGGTTTACTTTGAATTCTGTACACAACCAACTAGTTCAATATATACTATCATCGACAGAAGAAATAAAATATGAACAATGGTTAAACAAATAGACGATCTATCTGTTTCATGAGTGAAAATTTTCTACAAGCAGTTTCGACAAAGACGCATTTACGTAGTAGATCCATAAGAATTTCTAGTCCATCGATTAAAAACAGAAAAGGACCTAATTTCATTCCAATGAGAGATTCCATTGAACAAAAAACACATGTTATCTCCATCCACCATAGTGGCATTGCTGGCCATCCCACCTTATGTTTCCAACCTGACTCAAGACATCCTTACAAAGTCATCGAGTAAAATATTATTTAAACAAGTCATCTACTCATGAGTCCATTCTTAAATCCAAGATGCAGAAAATTTAAGAGCAGAAATGCAAATAAAATAAAATAAAATAACAGGCATAACTTCGAACTCTGGTCCATCTACACATTACGGCAAAGCACCTGTGAGAAAAGAAAACATAGATCACGAACATATTCGTGGGAAATCTATAAAATTAGGAGTGCGTTTAGAAACACGCATTCAAGCAAAAAAGTTCTGGTTCAAACAAGTTTTGCTATAATGTTCTCTCATAAAATTTGAATTGTTATAGTGTTTTCAGTTTAAAATTTTGGTTGAAACCATGTTTCTTAACTACCAATTATAATGCTTAAGTTCTCGTATATAAAGTAAAGATTTCTTAAGTGTTTATAAAAATCTAAAACCACAAACGGAACACCAATGGAACCCCTTCTTTTCCCATCTATTCGTTTATTCACTTGCAAAATAAAAAATGTACAAAAAGTGAAGCCAACGTGATTAGGAAAATCATGCAAGAGAACATAGCATTGTTTCCTCGAATTGGAATAAACCATAATACCACTATGTCTTTGTTAAGTTTCTCAGAAATAATTAGATAATTCTATTTCATTTTATCACTTAGTAATTAAGTCATCAATACTCCTATTCGGTGACTTTGGAAAACATTAAAGCGATGAAGGCGGACTTTGCTTGCTTTCAATTCCACTTGCCAATAGGTAAGTAAATAGAAGGCAATCCAACATCTCTGTTTTGTTAATTTTCTTTTCTTTCTAAAACCTTTCCATTACCCTGCTTGGCAAAATAGCGGAGATGCCTTCAGTAACAGATTTGTGAGAATTCATGCAAAAATGCACTAAAAGCTACTCTAAGAATACACTCAACCTTGCAAATGGATAGAATGAACACATAAGAATACATTCAACCTTGCAAATGGATAGCATGAACACATCAGGGTCAATATTATCGACTCCCTGGAAAAATATAGCAGGCATGAGACAGCAAAACAAATTTTTATAAGCAAGGAAGTGAGACCAACAAATTGCATGAATGGAATTATGGTCAACATTCTGTATTTGCATGGACTATTTGAAGCAGTAATAGCTATTCTGAAGGCCAATAGCAACCGCATAGTTAGAATACTTGTTTCAAAGTTTCAGAATAAGTACCTGTACAAGATGATGTCGATGGATCTTAGCTGCTCAGAAGAACTTTTTGAGGATCGAGTTGCCCACTGCAGTAACTGGAAGGAACAGCTGAAAGTTCTTGTCTTCCTTTCCACTCCTCACCAGGTTTCAATGTGATGGGTTTCTCAATAGCAGCAGCCTCAACACACAGCATGTGCTTGTATTCATCGTCGCCAAAATCAGCCATAGCTTTTGCCTTCTTATCCCAGGGATTCCAAACCACTGCATGAAAATAACGTAACAGTAAATAATAAGTGTACAGTACAGAATAAAAAATAAAAAATTTCAACCAGTACTATGTGGAAAAGAATTTGGGATAAGTCCATTTGGCTCGCTGATTCGAAACATAATGGTTTGAACTTGTGGTTTGAAATTGAAGGTTTGAAAAGTGTGGATTAAATTTTGGTTCAAACTATTTGAAAATAAGAGGGGCAATTCAAGTTTGTCATGTTCTTTTGGTTCAAAACATCAAATCAATGGCCATAACCAAGCCTAAGATTTGCAAATGTTTGGTTTAAACCAACTCTTTGGAACCAATGAGCCAAACGGGCTCAGAGTAAATGCAGAGCCTTAAAAAAAGGGGAAAAAAAGACGACTTCTGCCAGAGAAGAACAGTGAAGAATATTAGCAACTTAAACAATTAACCAAGTTCATTTAGTGCAGGCTAGGTTAAAAGTTCCACGTGGGCCCTTTTTTTTTCCATCGTCATTTTTGGAGCATTGTTCCATTAAGTTACAGATATCATATGGCTTTATATGGTGATCCGTCAAAGTCAAGTAGGCCCGAGTTCACGAATCATGAACATACAAAGGTACTCCAATTCCAAGTACAAATGTTTAGGTACGTAGAAGGACAAACTTGAATACCAATAATGACAAAAGAAAAGCAGATGTAAATGACAAATTACCAGCATCTGGAAGTCCATCCTTGCGTATTACAAATGTTCTCTTCTTCTCGTGATCAAGAATAGCAATCTTCGTTGGGGTGCTGAGATAGATCTTGTCCACCTAAACAAGGAAGAAATATTATAAAGAGAAACTACTTACTAAAAGCAGATGGATAAAGAATGGAAATTTAAACTCCCCCATGAAAGAACTCACTTCTGATTCAAATGTAATCGCATCCCCTTGTTCAGTAAAACGCTCCCGGTTCTTCAAGTTGTCAAAATAATCCAGGGTCTCTAACCCTTCTACTCTAACTTCACTGGAAAGCACAACTTACTTTAATGAAGTACTGTTCAAGGTTACAAAGTGCGCATTTAACTAGATGTTACAGTACTACAAATGAAAGGTGAACACAACAAAGTAATCTTTGTTGTATAGATTAATCAGAAATGAAAGACATGAAGCATTTGTCATCATAAAGAAGAAATTTCAATTAATGATAGAAGTTAAAAATTTTAAAAAAAATGAATTTTCTAGTAAGAAATAAAAACAATGTTAGAATGAAACTCAACGTCTTACTGAAATTTTTATACAAGTTTCAAACTATATTCAAAACAACTTTCCTTAGAAAACACATTTTTGTGACTTTGACTGAAACTCTTCTAACAGATCATTCAAACACTTGTTGAAGCAGTTTTCGGATTCAAGAAGCCAAAAGCAGCTTCCAAAAAGCTCAGCCAAACAGACTACTAATTCTCCTAAAAGCTTGAGCTACTACGAGGCAGGCAACAATTATTATATTCTAACAATATATATGATAATAAACAATTCTAAAATCTTTATGAAATGCAAACTTGCGACAAGAGAGAGATCCAACATATAAATCAGAAATAGAGTCTAACTTATGCATCAAGCAACCTAACAACCTAGAGAAGCCATAAATATAATAGTCACCTGATATCTGAAACAGAAAAATATGTATGATATGCAAATGTGAATGTGAATGGCTTCCCATCAGTGTTGGTGTTTCTAATGCGTGATGTCAGCATGAGATCTCCTCCTGGTCCCAAAGCTACTCGCAGGCGAAACTCATAACTTCAAGTGAACAGAAAACAGATAAATTAAAAAAGAATATCAAAGCCTTTTTAACAAAAATTCCAAAAAAAAAAATTAATTAATTAATTTGAAGACAGACATACGAAAGGTAAACTAATAAAAGTTGTCAGGATTCATACCTATGGGGCCAGATCTTTATATCTTCTTCAGAGGGCCTAAGGATCAAATCGACAAAAGCTTTGCTGTATGTTGGCGTTGGAAACGGGGGTGGATCGGTATCCACAGCCCAAAACCTGTTCCTAGCAAATCCATGCTGCTCAAGAGGACCAAGACTTCCAAACTGCACTCACATACAAAATATCCCTCTCAATGATGAACAATAGCAGAGTGAGCAACAAGACATAAGAGAGCTTAACATACTTGAGGAAAACATATTGGAATCCCACCACGAATTGCTTTAGGAGGCTTGTAAATAGCCTGCATTAAAACGATAAAACATTTAGCATTTACTTTAGGTTGGATGATGGATCACACCAATCACATATGTTAACTCAAGTAGATAAAAACTAAACAGATTAATAAGGCAGAAGGAAAAGAAGCTGGAGCAAAATAACCACACCTCCCGCTATTTTATTGGGTAAACATGCCAAGCTTATAAGCACTGAACTCAGATTGATTTAGGAAAGAAATATTGCTTATATTTAGCATTACAATCAGAAACGAGGGAAAAAAAAAAAAAAAAAAACTAAAGATGTGAGAGAGAGAAAGAGAGAGAGACAGAGGAGAGAGAGAAAACAAGGAACAAATAAAATGAATTTTTATTTTTTTCCTGAATTAAATCACACCATTCTTCATTCCCTGCTCAATTGTATGAAAAAAAAAAAAAAAAGCGGATGAAGAATTTTGGAACAGGTGAAGTCTCATAAATGCCATAACAGACATGAAAGAAAACAATAACAAAATACACCGGTCATCTTCAAAAGGTGCGGCGGAAGGCCAACAAGAACATCTTCTTCAGCCTTGACAAAGGGTAAATAGGATTTTTTTTGTCTTGTAAAAAAAAAAAGACAGAAAAGAGGTGAAATGAACAAAATATTTTGTACATGACAGGTCCATGTGTGAACTTCATATTGTTGCAAACTAAATATTTTTATTCGTAATAGCATGACCCTTTAAATGAGGACAATGTGCACGTTAAATCATCAAGAAGTATTTTTTTACTTTTTCTATTTTCTTTTCGTTCTTATACCCAGTAATGATAGTATTTCCAGAAAAACAGTAAACAAGATCGTGTTATGCATGCATCAACAAATAGAACTCCTTAAACACTTTATTGCATAATTAACAAGTACTGATGCATTTAGCATACAAAAAAGTTCAATTATGATTATAACTAGAGGCAACTACATAATTGGAGATCAACAATGCTTGTAAATATAGAAATAATTTCATACAGGTGACGAAGATCTCTCACTTTTCAAACTTCTTATGTTGGTTGGACATAATAACCAGACGATGAAAGGAAAGAAGAAAAGAATAATGAGTAATAATTCTTCAATATTCAGTAGCATTTAGGATACATCAATAATTCAGTTTGAAACTCGCTCCATGTTCAGTGCTAACTGCAACAACTATTCAGTGACATGGAGCCCTGACTTCATTTTCATTTATCCCGTGCCGTTAAAATTGGAGGTGATGATGGCACTACATTGTGAAGCATAATAAAGCAAAGAAACAACCAATGTAAAAAAGGAGGTTTGCCCTTACCTATGTACAAATTGAAGCGTAGATACATGTCATATATGCATAAAAGGCAACTAAAAAAAGCTTCGCAACTAAGGTAACAGTTGAAACGCTAAAAAAGAAAAAAGAAAGGTAGCATTTAATAACTAGGTTGCACCTTATTACTGACAAAGAGCAACTCCTCCCCATGATCATTCTTCCAAGATGTCACATGACCCCCATACAAATAGACCTGGGAACAAAAAAAAAAAAGGGTATATCAATGCAAGACCACTATAATCTCTAACCCAAAAAATTCTACAATCACATCAAGGAATGTGCTAAATTCGTTAAAAGTTAAAAAGTTCCTCATCTAAGCATCAAGAGTGCCTCATAACTTATAACCAATGTAGCAACCTAGAATATATGAAGAATTAGAAGAAAGAAAAAAAAAAAAAAGGTATACAAAGCGAAGCAGCCAACCAAAGCAGTTTAGTGACTATATCTAAGCAGATCAGTAGTTGACCGTTAAAAAAGTGACAAAAAAATTCAACCATACTACAAGGCAAGACTTCACAGCAGCTTTAACAGCATCTAATTTTCTCCTGCCTTAGTTTGATGCACAAAAACAGTCTTTGGCTGCTGTGTTTCTTGTTTTGCAGCAGAACATCTTGTTCTCCTTTTCTTTTTGCCTTCTCTTATAATAATAAAAACACTATTTCTTCTTTCCCTTTACCCTTCTACTTTTCTTTCCACGCGCGTGCACACAAAAACTAATATTAATATCAGTTAAACGTATGAAGTTTCCTAGTAAATGCCCCCACACCTTCACCAACCATGATGCCCCCAAAGTTCAGATGAAAAATTCACTATTAAAATCAAGAATCCTATATAAAGTTAGCACTAAGCGGGAAGAGAAATTTTTTTAATAATATATATAAAAATGAAGCATTATGCAAGTTCCTCTTTCAAGTGGTATGAAACGGTTAACATTAGACTCTAGATCTCATCTCTAGTCTTTTCACCAAAACATATGTACACTTTAGATTATATATTGACAATGTAATCTTTAACATGGAAAACACTTTCGTGGAGCCAAACAGAGTTGCAGCTCAAGTATAGTTTATACCTCAGAATTCAAAAGAACGACAAATAAAAGAGCATTTAAAATCGTAACATTTTCCATCAATCACAACTAGCAACTGATGAAGAAATTTATGCGAGAGCGTAGCAACAGGTAACCAACTGGCACACGTCTAAATTATCTAGGCAAGCAATTTTAAGGCAACTAGACAAGCTATTACCAAGTCAGATGATAATATATATTTAGCGCAATTCTTAAATCCTGATCACTAACTTCCCTTCTAAAAAGATTTGACAATTATCAAAAAATCTTATTGTAAGTCATGTGTTGACACGACAAAAATGCTAATGGTTGACTAATAGCCTAACAGATCTCCACATACAAAATGCTGAATATGTTAGAAAATTATCAAATACTGCAAAAATAACCGGATGAAATCTGAAACGCATCTGAAGAATTGGTTAATCCCAGCGCACACTTGAATAATTAACTCAAGCTAATTTCACGTCATCATGATCACGCAATTCGATTAGCATTTGTAAGCAATAATCCAAACGTCTCAATAATCTCACAATCACAGAACAGTACAATCAAGGTAAGCATCCGAACCGTGTATCAGATCCGATCGCCAAAATCCAAATCAAACCTTAAATCTCCAAACGCAACCGATTCGATCAACCAAATGAGAGAGAGATAGAGACATTACATTTCGCGATGAAAAAAGCGAATCGGAAGCGAAATCGAGAAGCAGATCTCGATCAAAAACCAGGAATTGAAGTTAAGCAGAGGAGAGAGAGAGATTGAGGAATACCTCGGCGTAGCTGCCGCGGGACTCACGGAGGACGACCTTGTCGAGACCATTGACGCCCTTGGCCAGCTCGACGTGAGGAGAAGAAGCGCCAGAGGAAGTGAAAGTGGTGGAAGTCGGAGCAGAAGAAGACGAAACCTTTTCGCTGCTCATAGCTTTTTCGCGCTCTAGTATTCTTCGTTCTCCTTCTGGTTCTATAGTTATTGAAAAGGGAGAAGAACCGTATGTATATATGTATAGATATAGTATCTATATAATTACATAAAGAAGATAAATATATATATAAATATATTGGGATATAATGTCAGTATAAGGCGGAGCGTGTCCATATCCAAACAAACAGCAAAGAGAAGGAGGATGAAATGGCCGTGTCCCGAAATCTCTGCAGTTTCCGAAAAGCCTTTTTTTTTTTCTTTTTCCTCCCCTCTCCTGAAATTTCGTTTTTGCTTTTGGATTTTGTTGGGACTTCCTTTATCTGGACCCGAAATGTTCGGCTACTCCGCTTGGCTTTGTCCCTTCCCTTCCTCCCACCCGCTTTGAAACTTTCTTTTTTCTTTTTCTTTTTTTTTTTTTTTTTGGGAAAGAGTGGCTTTTGAGCTAGTTTTAGCCCTTTTAAATTACTTTCAATACAAATATCAAATGTTAATATTATATTTATCATTAAAAAATATAAAAATAACATATTTAATATAAAATTTTATTTTATACTTTAACATATAATGTTATTTAAAATGACATATTTTTCTTTAATTATAGTTATTAAACATTAAATTTGTATAAATAAATTTTTAATATTAATATAATTAAAAAGTAAAAAAAAAGTAAGAATGTTTAGAGTTTGTTATTGTTTGGTAAAGGTGAACAGTGGACGGTTTGACGGTTTTTGGACGGGTACGGTGTGGTTTTTTAGATGACGGATTGGCGATTAACTAACTTGTAAACCGCCCACACATGGCGGGTGGTTTTGGTTTGGTTTTGGGATGTTGTGGGTGGGTGCGAACGGGTTGAAGTGGTTTAGACTTATGCCATTGCTCAATATAATTTTTTGGACCTGTTTTTTAAAAAGTGAAAAAAGCTTGTAGAAAATATAAGATGATAATACATAAAGCATTCCCAACAACAAGCAAGTTTGATGCCTAAAGACAATGACCATATTCAAAAGTATAAATTGAGAAACATAATCATTCACTGTAACAAGAAACATCAACTACAGATGAAGTGATAAACAAAGTCAAGAGTCTATAAAGATTAAAGCCTATTCACTGGGTTCGAAAATGATAAAATGCTACAAATGAAATGATGAACAAAGTCAAGTGTTCTTTTTCTTTTTAGGGCCTTTCTCTACTAACTTATTTGATTTGAATTTTGATCACTTCACAAAATAATAAGAGAATTTTTAGGTTCTAATAAGAGGTAGCCGAGCCCGTGCTTAGAGTGTTGGATGTTCAATCATCTCTAAAATAAGAACAAAATCAAATAAATGATAAGTTTTTTTTTAAATATAAAGGCGGGCCGGTTCGGGTTGAACCCGCCCTCAAAAACTTAAAACTAAACTCGCACACTTAAATATATTGAACCCGTCCGCCAGTAGATTGTTAACGTAAACCTGTCTTTTTTGAAATGAGCGAGCGCGAGAACGGACGGTTAGCGGATGCTTGGCAGTTTTTACACAGCCTTATTGTTTGGAGAAGTTTTTTCTCATTTTAAAACATAAAAGATAAAAATGATTTTAAAATGTTTCTGGTGAAAAGTTTGGTCCAAAACATTTCAAAAACAATTTTAAAAACACACCAAAATTTGAAAATAAAAATAAAAATAAACTCGTTTTCACTCTTTTTTTCTCACCAACTCTCTACCACTCACTCCCTCGTTCTCCCTCGGATGTACGAACACCCCTTGCCGACGAGACCACTAGTTCAGCCCTCCTAGCAACGGCGTCGCCGTTCCTCCCAGCGGCCAGCGCGGCCATAACGGCTGCCATCCTTGTGACCACCCATTGCCGGTAAGATCGCCAACCCAGGCCTCTCCTTCCAGCAACCTCGCGAGCGACAGTCGTCGCCCTCGACCCCCACGCGTCGGCCGCTGCGAGATACACACAGTGAAAGACAAAGAGAGATGGTGGGGGGCTTCGGGTCGTCGATTGTGTTTGTGCGGCTGTCAAGGGTGGCCGTCGAGGGTGGGGGCTGTCTGTCGAGAGAGAGGGGAGGGACCGCGTCCGTCGAGGTGGGCCTGGGTCCCTCGTTGTCGTCGTCGGCATCTACAGCCTACCGAAGCAGAGGAAGAGGAAGGGATTCCTCTTAGAAACCCACCGGAGAAGAGGAATAGACTTTCCTCTTTGTTTTGTTTTTTTTTTTTTTTTTTTGAAAAATTTGTTTTGTTAATGCTAATAAAAATTATTAATATATTAATGAGTATTTTTTTTTTTTGTTGATACTAATCGGTATTTTAGACCTAAATTTAATTATATTTACATTAATAAGTTTTTGTTAAAAATATTTTCTTTTAAAAAAGGCACTATCATATATAACCAAACAAAATTTCAAAAACAATCCTAGCATATTTTTTAAAATATTTTCATACACTACCAAACGGACCGTTGTATCTACCAAACCAATAGATATTAAAATTTAAATTTATTATATATTAAACTTTGTGATAATTTAGTATAAATTTAACATTAAAAATGACATTACATTGAAGAGTTTTTTTTTTTACACTTAAACACTAAATTTACTATTGACACATCAATTTAGCATTGCATTTGAAGACTCTCGTAAATTGTTTTATTTTTAGCTTAATATGACCATGTAATCCGACAATTAAGAATCATGTTGTATTATTAAAAAAATATTTCCTCATACGCTATAACAATATTTTCTTATTATATATTTAGAAATGTTCTTTTTTTAGCAAGAGGAAAAAAACAGAAAGGGAGGGGTTCATATTTGCTTGCAAGGACAGCTTTATTCTTAACTCTTAGTTTAGAAAATAAGTTAGAATTTGAAGTCAGAGCTTAAACACTATAATATGTGAAAGCTTTACATTGTAACAAACTACTATTACATATAAAAGCTTTACAGTGTAATAAATTGAAACTTAAAGTTTAAACTTGTTTTTCAAACATAGCCTACTTCTTGGTGTTATTATCAATAATGTCGCCCTTTGTTACCTACCACCCAATACAAGGGAAGGAATGCGACCCTAATTGACCGAATCTGCTTCAATTTTCATTGTAGCATGTCACCTCAACATGGGACACAGCTTTACATCGTCCTCATTGTGCTCTTGACTTATAGAATGTCTCCAATTTTAGCCCGTCTAATCCGTCTCGTTTTTGGACGAATTGCACCAAATGACACTAGATGTGCATGATATGGAATGTTTATCGAATCCCTAGAGCAATACAGAACGAGGGTTTCTTCTTCCAACTCAAGGCAGACAAAAACCCAAGCACCCTTTCTTCTGTCGGTGATTGTATCATAAGTGGTGCGGGTGCCTATGAGGATCCCTGAATCAAGGGTAAAACTTGATCAGAGGAACGGCACTTCCAATGTTATTCCTGAGAACAGCTGAAAACGGTGAGCTTTATGACGCTTCTCAAGTCATTTTTGATAAATCTTTGCAATTTGAGCATCCCCTTTCCTTGCTGCAAATTATAACTTGCCATGGCCATGGAACCCGGAAAGTACCTTGTAAGGGACGCTTCAACAAATTTGTTCCTTTTTCCTCCGTTTTCCTGGTGCTGAGCGGCTCCAGTGAGAAAACGAGCAGCTTTTGCCAGTCCGTGGGTTTCTTTGTTCAGAGCGAAGGGCATTCATCTGGTTTTAAAATAAGACTTCTTTGAAAAGAGATTGTACATGTCGCCACGAGTGATATAGAAATATATATCAGATTAGAGCAAAGGAAGACAAAAATCACACTTTTTATTGTTCATAACAAGCAAGGACCGGACTGGATTTTACACTGCTGTACACGCTTACATCCTCAATTATCAATACAACCTAAGTAGACTGCATTTGCAAGCCCCACCTAACTGCTCTACTGAAACTCAAATTTTAAATTAAAAAAATGATGAAATAATTTTGGCAAAAAAATTAAAACAAGCTCACAACAAACCTGTGACCATAAAGAATAACAAGCCGGCTAACTCGACAAAAAGAACCAAGCCTAGACGTTCAAACAAACTCGCATGACCAAAAAGAAAAGGGGAAAAAAATTTTGATTCTGTCCAATAGAAGAAAACAAACTTCTTGGGAGCAGAAGCAGCTAAAAAAGCACTGATGCTGTCCCTTTTACTCCTGCGAAATTGAGTTCCTCCCCACGACAGGAACAAACAAAGCATTGCAATCAGAATGCTTAAAGCTGATTGGAATAAAGGATTAGAAAATACGCCCAAATTATCATAGCGAAAGACTTTAAAGCATTGCAGGCAATCTTTTCTCCACCGGCATCCTACACTGCAAGAAGCTTGAAGAAAACACTGTGATAGGAAGGAGACTCAGAACAGTAGAAGGGCCATTTTATGCTTGTTCTGTTTCCATTTGGGCAGCTTATAGAAGGCTTCCTTTGTCATCCCGAATTTCTCCCTGAACTCAGCCGAAGAAAGATAGGTCTGCAGGCATCAAAAACACAGCATCAGAATCGAAAGAAAGGTGTGAACTATTGATAAAAAGATGCCATTTCAAAGCTTCTTTACCTCTCTCTTGGTCACATCAATATCTGTGACAGGATCTGTCGAAGTTGTCTTAAGGCGTTCGTATGGGTAAATTGAGAGACCTTCCTCATCTTCTGCTTCATTCTCTTTCACGTCTTCTTGTATTGTGAGAGATTCCATTCTGCTGCTCATAGAGTTTTCCTTACTGTTCGTCTCTGGTTTTGGTTTGGTTGCCTCCGGGCTCACTTTATCCACGATAGAAGGGTAATTTTACTTTCAGTATGCAAAGATAACAAGTGCTAATGTATGTCCAATCTGTCTGGAAAAAAAAAAAAAAAAAAAAGAACAATAATAAAAATAATAATTTGAGCAACACTTGCCTTTAACAGATCGGGGTATCATAACCTCTCTTGGTGGTGCTGATTTCTCAAAACTAAAACTAAGTGCCACTATAGCTGACGATTTTGAAGCCAGTTTTGCTGAATCGGGAGTCACTGATTTCGGATATAATTTTCTAACCACAGGAGGTGGAGTTGAAAGGTTCCTGGCACTAGGATTTTCAAAATTAGCAGCCAGAGCATTGAATGCTGGAGACCTGCCCCTCACACGAACTCGATCAGGGCTAAAAGACATACTTCTGGAACGCTGAGATTTGTCTGGGACACTAGACCTCCCTCCATATGACACAGGCATCCTCCGTTTCGGTTTCTAGTCATATAGTCAGAGATTCAGTGAAGTAATCAAATTATTGATATGTCGATGCATCATTTAGGCATACTAATAGTTGGCATCATGCAGACTTATTAGACAGTAAAAGGACAAGAAATTTCCATGCAAGAGTTTTAGACAGGAAGAGAGCGGAAGTTGTTATTACATGAGAAATGGAACTGAGAAAGGACGACAACAAATACCGCAGCTAATGTAATTAAACTAGGTCCACAAAACCATGGTATAACGATAATCAAAGAACAAGATCCTATGCAATCAGATTGGACTAAGGAGCCTTACATCTGTGACTGGAGTACCCCCATTTTTCACTAAAGTAAGTTTTCTCTGGAATGAGTTCCCATGCATCTGCAACCAAAAGAAAGTAATTATGTACGTTCACTGAAAATTTGCTTCCATGTTCGGTCAGCAATTGTTAATCACTTACTGAAGACTTAGCTGAATCCCAGGTGAAGAAGCGCGTGAAGAAAGGTGGCTCACTCCCCTCCATGACAATATAAACTGGGGCTTCACGAGACAATTTTTCTAGAAGGAAATCATGCTCAAGAAATTTCTGTCAAGAGGTAGAAAAAGTCAAATAAATTGCCAAGTGACATTGAAGATCTTAGTCAATAGTTGAGATATGCATGGTTGCCAATTAAGGAAAAAAAATGGTAAAATTTGAAATACGCTGAAAACATAGTGATTATTTGCTATCCAGAACAAATGGCTAGTAACTACTGCTTCTGGAAGCCTAATAAAACTTACCTCCCCAATAGTTATAGCTTGCATTTTATTCTTGGAATCGACCTCTTGGCCAACCCAAACGAATATTTCGGAGTGACAATCCAAGATGAATATATCTTCAGTCATCAAATCGTCCTGGGTGAAATTGTATATCTCTGTCACCTGCAATAATAATGAAATTGAGTAAATTCAAGTGGACAAAACAATTCATAATGTTCGTAGCCAAAAATATCTCAGTTAATAAATCTGGTAGTTATAAACGAATATAAGTTTGTAATACCTTCAAATTTCCTGCAGATTGGTGTCATCGACCGTAGACAAAAAAATGGAAAGAAAAGAGAAGTTAAAAGAAATTCACAGATCAAATAAACAGAAGAACGCAATTTAGAAGAAACATAACTTTACCAGCCACCAAAAAATCATCATACCATTTGAAAAGGTGCAAGAAAATAGGTGAGGATCACTTTCAGCATCCCTTCCAATCTTTTGGCTGGAATATTCAGACTTTCCTCCCAACAAATCCCAAAACTGTTCAGATTCTGAACCTTCTTTTTGTGGTTTTGACTGCATATTTGGCTGCAAACCAAGCATATAAGAAGCAGATTAACAAGGAGACTTTATCAAAACATGGTTTTTTTTATTATTAAATCAAAACATGACTACTTATTGAATATGAAGCTCGATGTTACATCTAAACGTACAAGATAAATCAAACCTGCCTCCTAGCAATAACATATGAATAGAATAAGAATAACAACTAGTTTCAGTCCAAGGCAATACCTATGATTCAAAGCTAATTAAATATAAATGCTTACATACAAAACCATGTATTTACTATTTACCAAATTCTAACAACCTGTTCTCTTCTTACGATACAAATATGATTAACTCGTACAATTTTCAAAGTTACGTCAAAATATTAAAGATGTCAGACCTTAATAAGATCCAGCTGCCTCTCAACAAGTTCATGGGTGTCTGAGGTTGTAAGGCTTCCTGTCCACGTAAAGACAGTTAAGCCACTGTGTAGAATGTAGCAGTAGGAGGAGTTCAAAGATGAAGCAACCTGATGAAATAGGAAATGAAAATGTACAAATCAATTCCACATAGAACAGGCTAAAAATTAACACATCCAGGCACACACATATTGGAGAACCAAGAGAGAGAGAACAACATACCGCATCAACTTGTATTGCTTGCATATTATCAGGTCCAGAGCCCTGAATTCGAAAGAGTGCAACACCATCTTCTTGATATGTCTCATCTGGAACTTCTGTCTCTGCTACATATTTCTTGTAGCCATCACTAAGACCACCCTGATAAATTTTGCAGAAGTTAATTTTGTTTTTCAGTCAAGTGAAATCCAATACAACTAGCTATAACTAATTACTAGAGACAAATCAGTTTATTAACAGAAGTTATTTCTTTGGTATCTCAATATTCCACAAACCTTATAAACAATAACACTCTGGAAGATTAAATAGAACAGCAACGGTTCATTTCCTTCGTAGATACGACCCTAGAAAGGCAGAAGCGAGAACAAAACCATTAGTAACAGTTGGGGAAAGGAACAAGGACAGTTAGTATCTCATCAATTATACAGGTTACAAGTGAAGAAAAACTACCTGCGCAGCCAGAAACTTTAGTGACTCAACCATCTTACTTGCCAATGAAATGGCTGAAACTCTGTCCTCCTGTTTTCATCACCATGCCTTATTAAATAAGCTAGCTAATGGCTTCACAGTGGAAGCATTGCTCAAGAACAAGCAAGAGTACATGTGTGTGCGCAGATAGGCTCAACAGACAAATATACATTTAGTAATATGAGCTTGAATTTGTGTGCATCCGTGCAGCATGCCTGTTTCTGTCTTTGGAGTGAAACCAAACAGGTTCTCTTATAACCATATTAAATAGCACTTATGGAAAAGATTATTTGTTTACTCGGTATTCCACAGGAAACCACAAAGCATTACCTTCAGCACGAAATATTTTTACTTTAGGTAGACTGATTAAATCCAATATGAAAATTGGCAAAATCTCCTACAATCTTTCTACTCAGCTGTAACAATGAAGCAATAATTCTCCTCCCATCAATGATTAAAAAACGGGTTCAAAGTTGTGTGTAAAAATCTAACTGTTATGTTAACGAGGAAAAGTAAAAGGCTAAAACCTCCTGAAATTCTTACCTCAACACTCTGCTTCCCAAACCATGTTCCAACAAGGTATTCCTCCTTTTCTTCTCCAGTGTAAGAGTACTGAAAGATGTAACAATCTCCACTGTAAAGTTTTGACTGATCCGAAGCTGGAAGAAGAATCTTTTCCTGCCCATTAACATGCCACACCTGTGTGATGAAAGCTACCGTTATCAGAATTCAGAACAATCAGCTAAGTCTCAACTCGCTACGGTTCATAACCAATCTAAACACTGAGCTTCAAAGGAAGTATGGAATCTATAACGCACATCAAGAACCCAAAATAATGTTGCATTATTAGAAGCATGAGTTGGAAGTTACGTGGAACATGAGATTAAAAATAAATAAATAAACAAAAGTCATTTCTTTGCCGTTTAGGGCAACACTAATGCTACATAAAAGATTACAACTCAAAAATCAAACTTATTCGCTACTCCAATTCAACAAACCACTCTGGTAGAATGATATAATATACATTTGCATACCTGCAAGTTCCCAGTGCAGTCAATATATGGTTGAGGTTCTTCTTTGACAGGATCTGCTTTCAAGAAGCCCTTCACATTAACCCCTTGACGTTTCAAAAGTGCTGTAACATGTCATGAACGAGAAAATATTAAATTTTCAATCATGAGAAAGCATCATACAAATTTTAACACAAGGAATACATATGTAAAACGTTTCAATATCTGACCTGCTACCTTGCCTCTACCATCCTCCGACACAGTTACTTCAGCTGTCTGAGGCCATGATTCAAATTTAGACCGGAACATCACTGTCTCAAATCCCTCAATGACACGAATTATGTGGCATTTTGGTCGATGTTCACTACTAATCAACTCCTGTTTAATGAAATCAAGACCAAGGCAAGCACTATTAAGCATAAGTCAAGCGCACAACCCATGTGCGATAAATAGAAACTGATTGTTACCTCTGCAGCTCCACTTGCAGTCTTTCTTTCATCAAGGGACGTATTTCTCCCCATCCATACAAACACTTCCAACCCACAATCTAGTAGGTAGCATTTATTTGTGTCAAGCAACTGCCTCGTCAAAGAATCTCCCTCAACAGGTTCTGCCTTTCCCTTCTCAACACTAATAATGGCATGCAATATTTTTAGCAGAACTACAGCAGATTCGGCACATGAAACTCTATGTATTACTCGAATGGCATTACAGCAGATTATGTTGCTATAACAATATACACAACTATCTATCGACAGATAGGTAAATTCGATATAGGAAATACTAGAGTTTTTGGTCTTCACAGAAATATATGTCATCCTAGAGAGATCGGCATGAAAATATGGAAGTTACAAGGAGCAAATTGGGACAACATATTACCAAAGTAGCTTGGTAGGATGATAATCAACAGCTTTCTCCTCGTCACCAGATGTTTTCTTTGGAAGTGGAGCAAAGCCGCCAAAGAAACCCCAAAATTCCCCAGTTTCTGCATCAGCCATCAACTTTCCATCCTCTACGTGGAAAACCAAACAAATAGACTCAGAAAAGAGATAAGGAAATAGCATTATGCATTGTTAAATTTCAAACAGCCACTCACCGACAGCAGCTACTTCACATTTCCCATGATGATAAGTGTCTTTGATGTACTGGACAACTTCTAACGCTTTAGCTCTCTCTTGAATAGATGAGTTGTAACCATTAAACTGAAAAATTTTAGACTTGGTATCCAGAACAAAGATGTCATCATGATTGAGCGACGATCGAGCAAAAGGAACCTACAACAAACAAAAACAGCAACTTAACAATGACGAGAGAATAAAGGCATCTATCATTAACAAGACGCGCACGCCACACAAATAATCAGACTTGTCTTTTATCATTAGATAATCTATCTGCAAGCACTTGCCTCTTTAACATGGACTACATGTTTTCCTCTACAAACAAACAACCGCATCTTGTGTTCTTCAGCCTCAACATGTTTGAACCCAGACGCAACTCCACCTTCTTGAGGTATGATACATGGTTTGAAATAAGATAAGAATTTCTCTGTTTCATGACCCTGTACTTCACGATACTGAACCGCACGTCCTCCAAGTGCTGCATCCAATTCAACTGCCTTGATGGCCGCAGTACCAGCTTCATCCTGTTAAAACATATCTTCAAGTTAAAGGAACTTACAAGACAATCAAAATTCAACAACTTGATCGAAGTTCGAAGTAGAAAGAGCTTACCTGCGAGGTATCTGTCCCAAGCCAATAATGAATATCATGCCGCAAGGCCCCATTTTTTAAAGCAGTTGTCTGCATAAAAGGGTAAATAAATAAATCAACAATTCAGATTTTATAGCAACATAAACATCAAATATTTGCAGAATTAGCAAGTTTATTTCCAACCTATATGTCTATAGGATAGGCTAAGCAGCACATACTACTCCACTTGAGAGATATATATGTGCAGCTGCTGTTAAAACCTGATATTTTGTACCAAATGCCCAGTTGAATAACAAAAATAATTCAACGAAAAAATTACCCAGTTCAAAACAAGTCTTTTTTTTTCGATAAAAAAAACAGTTCAATGGAAAGCAGATTTAGAAGCCATCCGACATCTCAAATAGAAGATGCTTTTCACAAACTCAAGAGGGTTTCCTTCAAAATTTGAGGAACAAACAAAAGAAAAATACAACCGGGTGGAATAACTAATAGGTAAATTCAAAATCTTCAGACCTAAAATTGATTGATGAAAAAAAAAAAAAAAAAGATTACTGATAAACCAGGAAGATGCTTTTCGCATATGGTGCATGGGTTCAGGCCAGTTCAAATGGAGTAATAACTAAGGCCAGTTTAAATATAGAGGCAGTTTTAAACCGACCAAAACACTCACAATCCTAACTTTGCACAGCCCCCTTTCTCTCTCTTCAAGTATGCACGGTTTGAACTATTTTTTACAATAAAAACCACTCTCATTCTCGTGCTTCTTCATAAACAGTAGTTTTTCAAACACCAATTTTCGTTTTAAACTTGATGCGATGTTTTGTTCTTGTTTTATACCTTTACGTTCCAAACATCAATTTAAAACCACCGTTTAAACTACATAATTTAGAACACATAGTTCAAACTATAACGTTCTAAACCACACCATTCTAAACCCACGCACCAAATGAAAATCAGAATCAAGTCACTTACTTTCAAGATCACATAGGAGTCGCCTGTAAAAAATTTTCCATGTGAGGACTTTGGGACAGGAACAGGCCGGAGGTTCTCAATACGCCATATTTCAAGTCCACTAAAAATTGTCAAGGAATAACGCAGCCTTCCTCAAGAAGATATCAAATCCACACATACGAGCCTAGAATGGAAATAAAACTGAAAGAGAACCAAAAGCCACAGGCAGCAGAATAAACGTAATAGTTTATGTTTTAACCTTTAATTGTAGACACTAATTTGGAAATTACAACTGTTAAAATATAGCATTTAAAGGCGCTGAATGGTTAATCACAAAAAGGATACGCCTTTTGTCCAGCTCCCTGGAAAGCTGAATCTAAATCTCTCATGGAAACAGCCATATCGTCTTTTGTAGATTTATAATTTAGTTACCCAAAACTTTGGCTCAAGAGTGGCGTATACGTATCCTGAAAAAAAAACCAGTGAATAGTATTAGGAAAAGGTTAACACATTGTGACATATAAAACAACACTGACTCAAATAAAACTTAAGAGTTCTCCACAATAATTTACCAAAAGGATATACAACGACTTTTTTGCCCAAAAACGATATGGCACATTACGCCTATTTCTTACGTCTCTTCTTTCTAAGCAAAGACATCATCATCATGTATCTTGATGCTTAGGCATCAAAAACTAATTCTCTCACACAGAAAATGAATACTCATTGATGTTTGCCAATGAACTCGTCTTACTAGTTATTTATAAAGTATTCAAGTCCAAAGAAATCTTAATGGACCAGAAAATGTAACCCATAGAAGAAAACTCTTCTGGAATTTATCGAGCTGAAGATTCCATAAATGAATTTGTACTTCGATAGAAATGAAATTTCGCCAGCTTAAAATTACAGTTAACATACCCAAATAAAATTCCAAATATGGATTAGCGACACTTCCTGTAATTTCTTAGCCGATTTCGATCATAAAAGTCAGAATACGCAAAAGACAGCGAATAGCTACTATTGTGTAAAAACAAAAATGGAATAAAATAACAAGTAAAAAAGGAAGAAAAGTATAGAAGATAAAGTGGAAATCAAGGCAAAAAAAAAAGGAGATTCAAAAAAGAGGGTATATAAGCATTAACGAAGCAAATTCAGGAATGAAAATCAATGCGAAACAAATTTTTCAATAAATTCCAGACATATACAAAAGGACGGTTCCTTCCCCTTATCAGTAAACCAATTAGAATAGCCATTGCATTAAAGCACCAAAATTACAGACATAAAATTGAGCTCTTATCAAAAACTCATCGCAAGCAAATTTTCCGAAGAAATTCGACAGAATATAACATGAAGTCTTCGTTACTTCCTTCCATCAGTAATCCAGTTAGAACAGCCATTGCATCAAAACACAAATATTCTAGACATGAAAAAACATAAAAAGCATTTTGTAAACATTTTTAACGGTTCAAAGTTGAAGAATGAAAACTTTGAAAAAAAAAAAAAGACAGAACAAAAACATTAATTTTCCAGAACTAGAAGAAAAAACACACGTGTATCAACCGGGTTTCCAAGAAATGATCTTGGAAACCCCAACATTCCAATGACATCTTGGAGTTATTGCGAATTCCAAAATTTCGAGAAAATCCAATACCATTCTCTTACAAAAAACGAAAAAAGCGCAAACTTTCACATAAATTTACATCAAGAAAAAAAAAAAAAAAAAAAAACAAAATCGCAGCTGAAACAGAGCAAAAGAACATCATAATTGATGATATAACACAACACTCCGATCAATCAGATCAAATCTACGAAATATTGAAAAACAAAATCCAAAAAAAAAAGGAGAGAGAGTCTCGAAAAATTTGCTAATATCAATGGAAAATCCGTAAAGAAAATTTCGTTTTCCTAGTATTCAGCAAAACAAAAAAAATATTCACAAACAAAACAGAGAAGAAAAAAAAAGGAAAAAAGAATCCAGGAAAAAAGTATATCTTACCTGAAGTACGCAAGGAAGAAAGAATCAGATTCCGACTCGTAATAAAACCAAAATCAGATCCAATCTAATGGAAATATTCGCCGAGAAAAATCAAAAAATAAAAATTAGATCTTTTTACGGAGTAGAAAAAAGAAGTTATAGAGAGAGAAAAGGAGAGAAAAAAAGCTGAACAGAAACAGAGGGGCTAAAGAAAGAAGAAGGGAAAGAAGAAATGAGAATTTTAGAGAGAGAGAGAGCGAAAAAGGGGTGTTAGCGAGAAAAAAAAAGAGAAGAGAGAAGATAGAGAAGAAAGGGGAGAGGGGGTTGGAGGGAATGATGAGCTGCCAGGCGGGCTTATCACTAACAAGCAACTAAAAAGATCACTCAGATGAACTGTAAATTCCCTTTCATTAAAAAAAAATGATTAAATTAAATTAAATTATCAACAATTTTTTATTTTTTTGACAAGATTTTTATTTATTTAGTGGGACTTTATTTATAGTAATTTTGTAAAATTGATTCTCTTTTTAGATTAGAAGCTCGTTTGGTTTAAGTAATTGAATAGAATATTTGAATGAAGATTTAAGGCCTGTTGGTTTCGATACTCGAATCACGGATCAAATCATTTTGCTACAGTATTTTCTCTCACAAAAATTTAAATTTTCATTCAAATACTCGAATCACGGATTAAATCATTTTTGCTACAGTATTTTCTCTTACAAAAATTTAAATCTTCATTCAAATACTCGAACCAAACGGGCCCTTAAATTTTTGTGAGAGAAAATACTATAGCAAAATGATTCAAACCGTGATTCGAATCACGAAACAAATGTGCCTAGATTTTTATTTATTTGAAGGGACTTTAAATTGATTATTGTTTTATATACGTTTGTTTGTGTATTTCACAATTGCAAAGAAGAAGGTTTTGGGAGTTGAAATTTTGCTGTAAAAGAGATGAATAAGAGAATATTCTTAAGCGTATCAATTATTTGCTTCTACAAAAATTAATACTCTAATAATTTGTTTAATAATAACTGGTGAAAAAAAGCAGAAAAATTTGGTTGGAAGGTTAGTCAAAAACAGTAAAGAATGCTTTAAGGATGCAATAAAAGATATTAACAAGTGGCAAAAGGGGAGGGCAAAAAAAAAGTGGGAGAAGAAAATAAAGTACCTTTAATAAATATCTTTATTACAGGTATAAATCTGTTGTTGTTTGTCAGTAAATTTTTTCAGATTTTGTTTAGTTACCGAGGCGTTTCTGTATCTTTGTTGGATATTTTTGTACAGTATTGGATGTTTTTGAACTTTTAAATTTTTAATACTAAAAAATTATTTTTTTTGAACAAGAAAGAAGAAGATAAAAATAGAGGAAAAAAAGTGGACGGTCCGAGGAGAACCATCTTCATGGGTGGCAGGACAAATAGCTGACTTCTGCTCTGTTAGGATTAGATTTTGATTTTTTTTTTTTTTCTTAGAGAAAAAAATTAGTTTTTTAGAGGAAAGAGAGAGAGAGAGAGAGGGGAAAGAATTTGGGGCAAACGGAAAAGGGGGAAAGTCGGTCACCGGCCATCATTCACGCATTTGCCCATTTGCTGAATTAGCCAAAGGTGGGGCTTCACGCTGGGGAAGTCTTATCTTTCTTTCTCTTGAAAAATCGTTGTCGTTTCCCACAAGGACTTTCACCTCCTCACCTCGGATAAGAATGGGCCCCATTTCTCCCTAGTTTTTTTTTTGTCCCAAAATATACATCTATTTTCTCACTTTAATTAAACAAAATAAACATATTATTAAGATTATTATTTTTGTCAGTTTAAATCACTTTGTACTTTAAACCTTGAGTTATGAGGTTTTTTCTTCTCAAAATCTGTGTGTAATTTATTTCTTAATTCATCAAGTTCAGTTAATTTGTCCCAAAAATCCAAAGCTACAATTTACTCTCTTTTTTCAATCAATAGTAGGTTTTTTTAAAGGATTGTTTATTGTTAAGACAAAATCACTGGTAGGATTATTAATTGTTATGACAAAGTCCATGACTAGTTTAGAACATTTTCTAGCTTATCACATATAGGAAAAGGTTAAGTTATGCCTTATAGTAGAAAAGGGTGATGTTGTGTGAGGATAGTATAAAACTTAGATAGGCCTTTGCATGGTGATCAGCTACCAAATTAATTAGCAAAGAAACATAATTTGATCATGGTAATGAGCAAAATTTAAATATGGTCAGCAAAGAAACATAATTTGATCATGGTAATGAGCAAAATTTAGATATGATCACTCTCGGCTAAGTGTTGTATCGCTCAAAATGATTCTTTAAATATAGATGTTTATAGTATAGAAAGGTTATCGTATCCACAAGGAGGTGAAATTTTGACAGATTGAAAATTTTTGGTTTAAAGTGAAAAGGGATTTTTTAAAACAAAACTTAAAATAAAACAAATATTTTAGAGAATTTAAAAATAAGATTTTAAAATATAAAATTAAAATGTAAAGTTTCAAGAATCCCCTGTAGGTTTAGTAACTGGTATGGAATTTTCACTAAATAATTATCTAAAACATTTGATTTATTACATAATTTCTCATTAATTGTAGGCACTTTGACTAATTTTATACGTCAACCAAAAGTGACAATATAACAAGCTATAATGCAGTAAAGATTTTGCTATAAAAAGTAGTAAAATAATCATCTTTTACTAATGATTTGGTGCACTAACTATGAAAATTATAACTGTTGTTACTACAATTATAATTAATATAATTTTTAGATAGAAAAGATAATAACAAATCAAAACTAATATAATAGAATAAATTACTACGTTAATGCCGGTAGAGCCTCGACTTAATAAATAGTTTAAGAATATACTATGTCATCCTCCGTCGACAATAAATCTAGCATTACTAGGCATTTACTATGTCAGTTCATATCTATAATACAACAGAAACTCAGCTAAAAACAGGTATGATTTTTAGTATTATTAATATTAATTATGCAACACAATTAATTTATATAAATAAAGCATGACTGAATTTATATAAGAATTGGGCAACATAACAATATTAACAATAATAATTAAAAATATAGAAAATATAATATATTCCACAAAAATATAAACATTAAAAAGCAGATATAGAGTTAAAAATCATACTAGAGTAGTATGCATACAAGATCATCTCTATACCTCACCAAACTCTCTGCACTAATTAGGGAGTTATTTTAATATTTTTAGTGGGGTCGGAGGAGTACCCTAACAACATCTCCTCTTAAAAATGGTATTGTTATGTTAGAGAGTTCAGTAGTTGAACGAAGAAGTAAAATGGGGGAAGGGAGAAAGAAAGACCAAAAGGCTTTAAGGGTGCTAAATGAAAGGGGAGGCACCCCTTTTATAGTGAATAAAATTCACTATTCATATATTTTTTTAATATCTATTATTTTCTATTAATCTTTCTTTTTCTCTTTTTTTTTGTTTGCCCTTTGGTTGCATCCTACGCAAATGCAATTGCAAGAATAATTTTTTTCCTTTCTCAGTTAATATGCATTCTTCACTATGAGAGTTTTTGCAAGTAATCTAGTGTGGTGTGGCAGTGAAAGGTATAAAGAACGGCGTGCTATGAGGCATGTATTTCGCAATCTAATGGCTACAAGACAAGCACGAAATGGGGCCCAAGTAGGCCAGTTGGGACCACAAACATAGACTGTTAGATCGGTCTTGGTAAACAAATCTAATGGCCGAGAAAGAAATTGCACGTGGAGCTACCCACATGCAATCTTACATGCTGAGATTCCTCCTGACAGTGTCAGTGGTTGACGCACCTACCAGTCTACGCATGTGATGCATGCCCAATTGCATTTTGACACATGGACTACACTAGCACATTTCGAATCTTCTTTGTCTTTTTAACGCATTTGTAGTCTGATTTTGCTTATTTTGGTGCCGTTTTGCTCTGTTTTTTCAGTATATTTTAAATCTAGAGATAGAAAATTAAAACAAAAATTAATTATTTTATAGACATATTATTTACAATAATATTGAAAATAATTATTTAATATTAAAACACACAAAAATATTTATAAACTTCTAAAATTCTAGCCTCTTTTGGTTTGACACATATATGATTTTCAAGACTTAGGAATATTTTTAGAAATTACTAAAAATATTGTAGAACATATTTACAAACTTAAAACACATTATAAAACAAAATGTCGATGAATTTTCCAAAACACTATTTTTATTTTTTAATTTTTTAATTTTTGAAATTCTTTAATGAAATTTTTAAGTTGAATAATGCTGGATTAATCAGATTGCTAGATTGTTAGGGGTCACACAAGGCACACTTAGAATTCTTAACTTTTTTAGGCAAGAGTTTTAGCCTTGTAGTTGTGGGATCGAGTCCAACAGTGGGTCTTTTTGATAAAATCTAATAAATTTTGCTATTACCCAAACTTGCAAAACAAAAGACAAGATGCTAAACTTTTCTTTATTCGAAACAAATAAAGAAATGAGTGAAAGCATCCACCTTTATTTTTAATTCTTAATTTTTTAAAAATTTTTAATTTTTTTGAGTAATAAACACACTAATTAAAACATGCAAATAATTAACATAATATTTATAAAGGATAGGGATAGATCACTTACTAGTTTTTCCGCTTAATTTAACAATTTGACACAATGACGGCATCTCCTCGGCAATTGTGCCAAATTTTTTTGTTGTATCGGCCAAAATAATTCTTTAAATACGGATGTTTGCAGTATAGAAAGCTTGTCATATATATAGGAAGTAGGTTTTTGAAAGATTGAAAATTTTTGGTTTAAAGTGGAAAGGGATTTTTCAAAACAAAACTTAAGAGAAAAACAAATATTTTTGAGAATTTAAAAATCAGGTTTTAAAACATAAAATTAAAATGGTAAATTTTTTAGAATTTCTTATATGTATCGTAACTAGTATAGAATTTTAATTCTAAATAATTATCTAAAGCATTTGATTTATTCTATTTTTTTCTTATTAATAGCAAGCACTTTTACTAATTTTAAAAGTGATGCAAGCAATGGAGCTGCACAAGTTAGGAGCCATGTTCGTGATCCCTTAAGCCGTTCAAGTGGTCCAATCACAAGGTCTAAGGCCAAGTGATTCAAAGAGGCATTGAACGGGTTCATTCAACAAGTTTACGATGTGCCATATAATTGGAGCCCCGGCATCGGCCCAAATCAATCTCAAGAGAGCCTAGTCACAATGATTAAGGTTCTAGAAGATTCACATTGATGATGTGCACGATTCCAGTAAATTGTGGGGCAAATTTGTAATTTCAAAAAACCTTCCAATATGAACCCCGCCGACTAACGTGACAAGACCCAACACCAAATCTGGAATTCGAACCCTTAATCCCTTAAGACACACGTTTGTTGAGCCTTGACCCGTAATCTAGTGAGATACGAACCAAGAACCATGGATAGGAAGACGCCATAACTAGAATTTCAAGAACACTTAAAAAACCTAGATGATAAGTCAGTTTGTTGAACGCCACAAGTTAATCTTGATAAGTTCAAAGAGTCTTCTCAAGAAAACAAGAAGAACGTGTGACACCCGTTATTCTCCTAACGGGTATTGAGGTAATTAAATTAATTTTTAGTGTATAAAAAAATTGCTTCATTTAAATTTATTTTATAATATTTATTTTTATCTATTTTTAAATTTTCTAAAATTCTCCTATATTTATTTAGTATGATTACTAAAAAGCCTTAGAACTTCTAATAAATCTCAAAAATGTCATATTGGCATTATGTGTGTTAAAGTCTTTAGATGAGACATAAGGATATCTTTTCCAACTACTCTTGACCCTCATTTTCTTTATTTCCTCCGTGACATGCTTCAACATGTCTCCTCTATAATTGTTTCTATCACTTCTCTTCAAAGACTTCATCTTTTCTTCCTTTCTCTTCCACGGTTCCCACACTCTTCTTCTCATTTCTTTGCTGAAGCAAAATACTTAGAGAACTTCTTCAAGGCAGCCATAAAAATCAGCCACGATCACCTCCATTTGAGCAAGAATTTCAGTCATACCGAAGTAAAGGAACCTGTTTTGAAGCCATTTCAAGCTTCCAACTAACCATAATCCGAGGTTAGAATCTTATGAACAAATTTAGTCTTTCATTTATAAATTTTCTTTTATACTAAAGGATTATTCAAATTTGCGTTCTTAAACCTAAGTATATGTTTGTTGCTATTTTGGAGCATATGTATGAAGTCTAAGTGTATATGCCCTAGACAGAAAATTTATATTGTTAAACTTTGTAATACCTCTATGGGCAGTGGTTATTTCTTGAAATTCTAAGATTAAATTAAAATAAATTTTATGAATGTAGTTGTATGTTGTGCTTTAGTTTTAATTGTCCTTATGCACGCCTTAGGATCAAGGGAGTATGGAGCTAACGTTAATTGATTCCAGGATTAAGAGACTGTTGATAAGCTTAAAAGGTAGGGATTCTATTACTCATCTTTTGTGAGGTTTTTATAGAATTAAAATTGATTGTTTTGCCGCAATATATATATATCTATGTTGAACTGATATTATATGTGCATCACATATGAAACTATGACATGGACTCGTCTTGTATTGTACGGCGAGGAACATAATGAATTGACACATGTTATAAATTGAGAAGCATGGTTAGGAAAATTAACTCTATTAATAATGATTTAATATAGAGAAATTGTGAGACATGAAAAGGGCGACGGTTACGTCCTTGGGCATGAACACCCTAAAAGGTAAAATAGGGGGAAGGTGATGACGCTTCCTTGGGTTGAAAGTCCCAGAACACACTGTACAGGAATTGATTTGGTGAGGACTCGGGGCTTGATGTCCCCTCACCGGAACACCCTTGGAATGTTTATAGGGTGATCAAGTGCGCCCATTTGAGTTTCGATGAGTTGAGTGATACTCAATTTAACATGGATACCTAGGAACAATGATGATTGGTAATATTTGTATAAATGTGTAATTATGACACTTGGTAATGATTAACTACGGTATCCATAAGATGTGATCATAATAAACCTCATAATCTGGAATATGATGTGACTTACTAACCATGCAGGTTTTAATGTGGTAATGATAAAAACCTAAAGGTGAGTAATGGCTTTCTCTACTGAGCATAGTGTTGCTCATACCCTTATATTTTTATCTTTTCAGGACTCACTAAGTGTGAGGTGGCTACGAGAAATATAGTTGAGGAAGTGATGTAGCTATATTACATTGGGACTGCTTCAATTGTTGAGAATGTTCTTCATGATAATGTAAGCATCAATTGTTACTTTCTGTGACTGTATTACAATGTGTTGAGGGTTAAAATGATGATGACAACAGTTTATATTATTAAATTTAAGGTGCTACATTAAAACTGTGGTTTATTTGTCGTTTATATTTTTATTTTTGAGTTGAGAGTTTTCATTTAAGTCCCGGGCAAATTTTAATCTTTAAGGTTTTACTTTTATTATTTATTTTTATTTTATCTCATTAAAAACTGTTAACCCCCACATAGGGGCGTTACAGAATTTTTGGTATCAGAGCCTAGGTTCGGTTAACCTAGGGAGTGTAGCACCACTTTAAAAAATATATTTTTGAGATGGTTTTGAAGCTGAATTTTCATTGTCATCATCAAAATGAACCTTCACATTGATTTATACAGTCTAGAAGGATGTAACATGGAAAGGCCATAGAATGAAAATACTTATGGTTATATGAGTACAATAATTATATAGAAGGAAAGTATTAATAGTTATGAGGGAATGATAATTATATGGAATGAGTTTATAAGTAGAATGCTTATGAGAGATTCGTATAATATTAGGATCTATAAGCATATCTAATTCGTATAAACGATGAGAAATTCGTGTAGATACGAGGATTTAAGAGCCTTTTGTCTCGTGAAAAACAATAAGAAATATGAGGCTTGATTTATTGATTTTAAAGTTTGACATAGATATGCCAAATTTTTCGTAATCTATTCAAACCTAAGTAATGATTATGTGTGGATTCGATGGAGCACATAAGTGTCAATATCTTTTCTTAAAAGTTCTATATATTTGAGGAATATGATATAAGTTGGGAATCATGGTATTGAATCATGAGAGAGATAAATGTTAGACTTTTGGTCTGTTGAGACTGTGTAAAGTCTAGAATGCATGAATCTCAAAATTGGAATATTTTGTTACGTACATTGTATTTAAGTGTATCAGTGAATCTTTTGGTTACCTAAGGTTTTGTTATATGAGGAAATTATATATTGTATGAGTAGAATTGTGGGGATTGTAGATGTTCTTAAGTAGTAACATCTAGTGTCTTTGTTCATTGATATGGTCTACGTTGGAAGACGTAAATCGTATTGATTTCAAGGTTAGTCGCATTCTAAACCCTTGGTAGTAATGATGATGAATCCATTGATAGACGTTGAGTATTATCAATAACATATGGGTGTATGCATTGTTCAATAAGGTTTTGATTAAAACAAAATTATTTGAGTTGCTGGAAGATTATGTTGTTATGAAATGATTTTAAATATCATTCAGGAAGATCCTTGTTGTCGTTAAATTAGATTTGTTGTTTATAGTTAACTTTATCTATAGTGGGCTTTGAATTGGGTTTAAGATTCATACGAATTGGTTTTCAATTTTATGTTTGTTATTTAACTCGTTCTAAATGTGTTAAGGCCCGAAACAACCTGACCATTTTCAACTAAGAACATTTGGGCCTAGTTTAAATCCTAAATCAGTTTGATTCACACTGTCTCTCTCACGTGATCTCTATACGTGTCATATACAGTGGTTTAATCATTGTTTACATATACGTTTACTGTGCATAGGAGCTTATTTCTCCGAGTTCACTTTTTCTCTCTTAATTTGTTATTTTCTCTCTAAATCGCAAATCCTCTTCTTTTTCATTAGAAATTCTTCTTTTCCTCTAAAAGAAGAAGGAATTCTAGGATTCTGCAATTTACTATCTTAATTTTTCCTTTCTATTTACTCTTCTTTCATCTCATCATGGACCCAAAGTACCAACACCTGAGAAAGTATTTCCCATCACTCTCCCAAAAGATTCTTAGAAAGAAATACAAGGCTAGAATTACTCGGTTGTGGATTCTTATGCGTTTTGGCATCCCTTGTGATGTGAGAATGTTAATAGAGGGGAAAATCCGTCCGAGTGACTTTAGTCAAGATGTCGGTTTACCAGGAACAGGTACCAGTCGTAGTGCAATGAAAAGAAGAGCTCGTGCCATCGTGGTCACTTGTAACAAATGTGGAAGACAAAATTGTAACGGTAAATGTACTTCACCTGGTTATATGTCTACGAATAGAGAGGATAAAATAAGGTTTTGTAGGAATGGACTTTCAAAGGAGAACTTGGATAGCATCCATCCTCCTCTCCACGGTCACCCTAGTGGATATGTTCAAGGAGCTATTTTTAAACTCTGGCCTAAATTTTATACAGAAAGACAACGCCTCAAGAATATGGTATTTTTAGATCCTGTTTGCCAAGCCATAAGAAAACTGGATGGGGAATAAGTCATCGCTCTATAAAGGTTATTTAGTCTTTGCTTGTTTGAAGCAGTTTTAGCTGATGTTCAACAGTTTGTGTTTTTCTTTTACTCAGAATATTTGCTTTTGTGTTTGAAATAATTGTGATTATTAGATTGATACAGTAAGTGTTAATATCTTATTTAATTTATGATTTTCTTAAATATATATATATAATAAAATATATTATCTTATCAGACACGTCACATACGGTACAGTAATATGTTTGAATTTTGAAAAGCTTATCCAGATATTTCAAGATTGTGTCTCAAATTTCAAAAGTTCTACAGTATTTGTCGTTTATATTAAATTTCTAGACTTTGTGTATATTTGTCAAAAAGTCTACAGTTGTGTCAAGAGGGTCTTCTGTCAAATTGTTCTCAATTGTCAAAAGTTATACAATTAGAGTCTAATCTTTTTCAAAAAGTGAATCAGATTTTCTGTAAACTATCAATCACCTTATCTTACTTTCTTATCCGCACAAGATTTTGTTTAAATCTTTGGATTACCTTTTCATTACCTACTCGTCTATCTCTTTAGCCCTTTTTGTATATTTCTCATCTTTAAAAACTCATGTAGAACCCGAAGTCTAAGTGGAGCAGACATTAAGCAACCACTTCTATAAACCAAATATGTCTACCTCCCAGTCCACGAAGAAAATAAAGAATGTCTGTGTCTTTTGTGGTTCCAGCCTTGGAAAAGATAAAGCTTATTTAGAAGCTGCAAATCACTTAGGGCAAGTCCTAGCACGCAAGAAGATTAACATAATCTATGGGGGTGGTAGTATAAAAATGATGGTAAATATGGCACTAGCAGCTAGGTCTAGCGACGTTACTGATGTAAAAATTTGGCCTCATATTCCAGTTGAAGGAAACCTTTGTAAGGAAGCCATAGGTAAGGGAGAAGGAGTCAGGAGTATCCCTAAAAATTTTAAAGACATAATCTATAATTCTGATGCTTTTATAGCATTACCTGGTGGTCTAGGTACTCTTGAGGAAATATTTATAGTTGCTTGTGGGCAATTGTTGGGCTTTTATTCCAAACCTTTGGGTCTGCTGAACGTAAAGGGTTTTTATGACGGTCTTTTGAAATTTCTAGATTACGCTGTGGAAGAAAACATCACTACAGAATCGGAGAGACAAATCTTTGTTACTGCTTCAACAGCTGAGGAATTGATAGATAAAATGCAAATCATACATCCAGAATCCGACACTGCAACATCCAAGCTTGAATGGGAAAGGGAAAGCCGGGAGCGGCCAATTGATTTGAATCTCCATCTGTAATCTTTTTGTTTTATCTTTGGCATGTAGGCATGTGTGTCCGTATTTTGTGTGTTACGAATAACCGTTTGCCTTGTATTCTGTGTTTCTTGTGGTACGTCGTTGTTAAATCTTTTAGATTCATTGAGCCTAATGCCGGGATGGCTGGATACGGAGTACTTGATGCTCTCGAAACGCATTCTTCTTAAGGTCCGATCTTTTGTTTATCGATGTTTTTGTATCCTCTAAGCATGCATGATATGGATAGCTGGTATACGGAGTGCCTTGTACTCTCGAAACGTATCCGTATTATGTTTGTAATGTGTAATATTCTGATAATATTATGTGGAAGTACCAGAGTCAGTTATGGGGATATTCCATATGAAATATGAGTATATTATTTGGGTTGAATGTTTGTTTCATGAGGATAGCTGTTTAATGAAAAATATGTCGGGTATGTTTGCAACTCTGAGATTCCGTTTAATATCTCTATGAGTAAGTTTAATGTATAGTTTTGAATAAAAGTGTTTGTGATATATGTTTTATGATTATGTTTTAGTTTATTAGTTGAGGTATGAAATCAAATATATTTGACTTTTCCTTACTCAAAAAGGAAAAGGAACCTAAAGATGAAGTATATAAAATTTCTCTGGCAATCTCCTTAAATGTGATTGTAAATCACAGTCCATGGACAATGAAGGACTGGAATCATGATATGGTCAATATGTATGCCTGATCAGATTCTTAGACTATTATACGGTGTTATAAGTTGAAACTTGTCAGAAATACTCTTATTGAGGGATTTAGGAGTAAGATTTATTATGCAAGTAAATAAGTGGAAATATGATAACTTAAATTTGGAGGACAAACAACATTAACGGTTTAGACTCGGAATTGGAATCATAATGGAATTAAAATTTTTACTAGTATTACTAGAATTGAAATTTCGAGGACGAAATTTCTTTAAGGGGGGTAGAGCTGTGACACCCGTTATTCTCCTAACGGGTATTGAGGTAATTAAATTAATTTTTAGTGTATAAAAAAATTGCTTCATTTAAATTTATTTTATAATATTTATTTTTATCTATTTTTAAATTTTCTAAAATTCTCCTATATTTATTTAGTATGATTACTAAAAAGCCTTAGAACTTCTAATAAATCTCAAAAATGTCATATTGGCATTATGTGTGTTAAAGTCTTTAGATGAGACATAAGGATATCTTTTCCAACTACTCTTGACCCTCATTTTCTTTATTTCCTCCGTGACATGCTTCAACATGTCTCCTCTATAATTGTTTCTATCACTTCTCTTCAAAGACTTCATCTTTTCTTCCTTTCTCTTCCACGGTTCCCACACTCTTCTTCTCATTTCTTTGCTGAAGCAAAATACTTAGAGAACTTCTTCAAGGCAGCCATAAAAATCAGCCACGATCACCTCCATTTGAGCAAGAATTTCAGTCATACCGAAGTAAAGGAACCTGTTTTGAAGCCATTTCAAGCTTCCAACTAACCATAATCCGAGGTTAGAATCTTATGAACAAATTTAGTCTTTCATTTATAAATTTTCTTTTATACTAAAGGATTATTCAAATTTGCGTTCTTAAACCTAAGTATATGTTTGTTGCTATTTTGGAGCATATGTATGAAGTCTAAGTGTATATGCCCTAGACAGAAAATTTATATTGTTAAACTTTGTAATACCTCTATGGGCAGTGGTTATTTCTTGAAATTCTAAGATTAAATTAAAATAAATTTTATGAATGTAGTTGTATGTTGTGCTTTAGTTTTAATTGTCCTTATGCACGCCTTAGGATCAAGGGAGTATGGAGCTAACGTTAATTGATTCCAGGATTAAGAGACTGTTGATAAGCTTAAAAGGTAGGGATTCTATTACTCATCTTTTGTGAGGTTTTTATAGAATTAAAATTGATTGTTTTGCCGCAATATATATATCTATGTTGAACTGATATTATATGTGCATCACATATGAAACTATGACATGGACTCGTCTTGTATTGTACGGCGAGGAACATAATGAATTGACACATGTTATAAATTGAGAAGCATGGTTAGGAAAATTAACTCTATTAATAATGATTTAATATAGAGAAATTGTGAGACATGAAAAGGGCGACGGTTACGTCCTTGGGCATGAACACCCTAAAAGGTAAAATAGGGGGAAGGTGATGACGCTTCCTTGGGTTGAAAGTCCCAGAACACACTGTACAGGAATTGATTTGGTGAGAACTCGGGGCTTGATGTCCCCTCACCGGAACACCCTTGGAATGTTTATAGGGTGATCAAGTGCGCCCATTTGAGTTTCGATGAGTTGAGTGATACTCAATTTAACATGGATACCTAGGAACAATGATGATTGGTAATATTTGTATAAATGTGTAATTATGACACTTGGTAATGATTAACTACGGTATCCATAAGATGTGATCATAATAAACCTCATAATCTGGAATATGATGTGACTTACTAACCATGCAGGTTTTAATGTGGTAATGATAAAAACCTAAAGGTGAGTAATGGCTTTCTCTACTGAGCATAGTGTTGCTCATACCCTTATATTTTTATCTTTTCAGGACTCACTAAGTGTGAGGTGGCTACGAGAAATATAGTTGAGGAAGTGATGTAGCTATATTACATTGGGACTGCTTCAATTGTTGAGAATGTTCTTCATGATAATGTAAGCATCAATTGTTACTTTCTGTGACTGTATTACAATGTGTTGAGGGTTAAAATGATGATGACAACAGTTTATATTATTAAATTTAAGGTGCTACATTAAAACTGTGGTTTATTTGTCGTTTATATTTTTATTTTTGAGTTGAGAGTTTTCATTTAAGTCCCGGGCAAATTTTAATCTTTAAGGTTTTACTTTTATTATTTATTTTTATTTTATCTCATTAAAAACTGTTAACCCCCACATAGGGGCGTTACAGAACGCAAGAAAGGGCTCACAAAATTCATGAATATGATTTGATTGATTAAAAATTCAAAAATAACAAAGTGTTTTCAATTATATGGGAACGATTTTCAGCCCAAAGAATCCCTAAGTGAAGGTTGACTTTGAAATCCCTTAATTGGCGCTTTCACATATGAAATTAAGCCCTAAAATAACACAAAAGGAAAGTTGTTAATCTTATCCCTTAAAATGCGCCTAACCTAATCTAGAAAAAAGGAAAATATCCAGGTTTGTTTTTATGCCTAAGAAAACTGAAATTGACAACTAAGAGAATACGAAAATTACACCAGGAAAATAAATTGATGACGAGGCTTAAACTTGATGACATGGCACCCACGTGTCGATCCAAAATAGGAAGGTTTTTTGAAATTACAAATCTGCCCCACAATTTACTAGAATCGTGCACATCATTAATGTGAATCTTCTAGAACCTTAATCATTGTGACTAGGCTCTCTTGAGATTGACTTGGGCCTATGCTGGGGCTCCAATTATATGGCTCATCGTAAACTTGTTGAATGAGCCCGTTCAATGTCTCCTTGAATCGCTTGACCTTAGACCTCATGATTGGACCACTTGAACGACTTAAGGGATCACGAACATGGCTCCTAACTTGTGCAGCTCCATTGCTTGCATCATTTTAAAAATCAATTAATAGCGATAATAAAGAAAGCTATAATGCAGTAAAGATTTTCCTAAAAAAATAACAAAATAATCATCTCTCACTAATGATTTAGTGCACTAACTATGAAAATAATAACCGTTGTCACTACTGTTAGACATGTATGCCCTACTAAACCTTTAGAATCAGGCATATGATAAACAGATTATGCGAAAGATATGATTCTAAAGGTAACGGTCTAAATCATAAGATCCGCAATCGAGGGAATAAAATTAGACACTTTATTCATGCTAAGATTGTTATATTGTCTATATTCCTAATAGGATATGGTTTGTCTTGGCCATCAGAGTTGGACTCCGCAAATAAAAACATTGATATATTATTATAGGTGATGATGTATTAGATCGGGACATAAAGTGGAATTAATTTGGATTAATAATTATGTCTAAGCAAATCAACTCACTTTATGATTATATGTGTTATATCTTAATCTTGAAATGACTAACGGGACAGTCGTTTTGACTTATGTCTTTTGACATACCAAAGGGTGACATCTTGATGTTATGATGGTACGTATACCGGTATATTAGAGACACGACTCTTGATAATATAGACTTGTTATTCATAGATACGGCATCCATAGCTCCATTGGTGGAGTCAGTGATATCCTCTTATATGTGTTATCTTATAATTGGAAGATTGAAGTGCTCAACCTTTCGGATGCATAGGTGTGATCTAATGGTATATTGTCTTTGGATCGTAAGTTTTCCAATAGTGAGAAAATGGAATGTAAAATAAAAATAATTGGGAAGGTAATACAAAACTTATTCTTAAGTCAATTACAGATATCCTATAGGGATACGAAACATCATGATATGTCATAGACACTTAGCTAATTTAGACTTCGTAATTTTATGTAGTTCAAGAGTGCAATTCTAAGTTTTTAGTGGAGTAGCATTAGAGTTAATAATTATAAAATATGTATATGGAATATTATATTTTATAATTATCGGAGCTTGAACTATATAGATTCATCAGGTCTTCTTTACTAGCTCATAAAAAATCCTGTAACGATACGGCGTGCTTTTTCAATAAATTGGTGACTTATGTTAACTTATTAGATTTGCTAAAATTTGATAGAATCAAATAATTCATGTTTGTTTATTAGTTGAATTAATTTTGTAAATTAATTTAAAATAAACTTGTTAAATTATCAGGAATATTTATTTTCCTTGAGATTGTCTAGATATTACTGTTTTAATCAGATAATTTCTTTAATGGGTTATTTGAATTATCACCTTTTTTATGTGATTTTATCAGAGGTTGATCTAGATTTGAATTTTTGAGGCCTTGTTTGATAATGATCAATCTTGAGACGACCTCTGCAAATATGAGTGAGTTTTCTGAGTTATTTAGATTAGTTGAGAAGTTAAGAGAGAGTACTATTGTGTTAAATACTCTGAGACTCCCTAAGAGCTTTTATTCATAATCATAAACCTTAACTCTAGGTCTTCTCAATTGGTTGGAAGGAGAGTCACTAGTGGAAGAGCTGTATGAGGTGTACCCACACACATTCCGATCGTGGATAGAGAATAACAAAGAAAATAAGTTGGTTGAGGCTCTTCTAGAGCGTTATTCTCTTCATAGATTGCAAGAGCTCTTCGGCATTCAAAGTTTAGTAAGATCCGATTAATTTATGTATATAGCATGTCAAACTTGTGTATTGAAAAGTACTCTAATTTAAATTTTTTTTTAAAATTCTACTGCATGCTTGTTTTTTCAACAATTGGTATCAGAGACATGATTTTTATATAAATTTATGAGTTTGTAATCATACTATATATATAAAATTATGTGATCTTGATCTCTCCTATGTTGGAAAAATAGTACGCAGCGAAATTTTAAAATTTTTTATATTAGAGTATTTTTCAAAACACAAGTTTGACAGACTATGTGTATAAATTAACCAGATTTTACTAACCTTATAAATACCGAAGCGCTTCCTCAATCAGTGTAGAGAAGTAATGTTTTAGAAGGACCTCAACCAACTAGCTTTCTTTGCTATTCTCTATCCACGATCAGAGTGAATATGGGCTCACACGTACAGCTCTTCCACTAAGTAACTCTCCTTCCAACCAATTGAGAGAACCCAAAGCTAGTGTTCGTGATTTGTGAACAAGAGCTCTTAGAGAGTTTCACTCTTAATCTCTCAATTGATCTAAATAATAATAAGAAGCACTCCTTTTTTATAAAGGTTGGGTCCAGGAGTCAGTCTTTATCAGATAATGCCTCAAAATTCGAATCAGAATCAAATTTAGATCAATATCTGATGAGATCCGCGTAAAAACACGTGATCTTTTTAACACGCGATTAGCATGCCGATTTGTCTGACCGGCAGGCCGAACTTGCTCTATCGGCATACCGAACTATCGATAAAAAATCTCACTGAATCTTTTATTTTCTACCTGAGATTCTTTAAGATAAAGTCATTTTAATTCAAATAACCCAATAGAGAAGTTATCTAATTAAAACAACTTTATCTATATAATCTCTGGGAAAATAAATGAATTCCTAATAATTCAACAAGTTTATCTTGAATTAATTTAAAATTAATCCAACCAATAAACAGACATGAATTATCTGATCTTGATAATTCAACAAGTTTATCTTGAATCAATTTTGTCACAAAATTAATTCAACCGATAAACAGATATGAATTATTTGATTCTTTCAAATTTTAGTCAATCTGATAAATTTGACATAAGTCACCAATTATTGAAAAAGCACGTCGTATCGTTATAGGATTTTGTGAGCTAGCAAAAGGGGACTAAATGGACCTATATAGTTCAAGCTTTCGATAATTATGAAACCCAATATCCCAGATATACATTTCATAATTATTAACTCCAACACTACTCCACTAAAAACTTAAAGCTGCACTCTCGAACTATATAGAATTACGAAGCCCGTATAGCTAAGTCTCTATGACAGATCATAGTGTATCGTATCCCAATAAGATTATCCATAACCGGCCTAAGGACAAGTTCTGTCTTACCTTCCCAATTATTTTTATCTTACGTTCCATTATCTCACCATCGAAAAACTTACCATCCAAATACGGTATACCATTCGATTACACCTATGTATCTAAATGGTTAAGCACTCTAGTTTTTCAATTACAGGATAACGCATATAAGAGGATATCACTACTCCTAAAGAGGAGCTATGGATTCCATATCTATGAATAACAAGTCTACGCTATCAAGAGTCATGCCTCCAACGTACCAGCATGCATACCCCTATTAAAATGTGGGTGTCACCCTTTGGTACATCAAAAGACACAAGTCATGACAACGGGCCCACTATTCATTTTAGGATTAAGATACAATACGAATGATTATCTAAAGTGAATCCATTTGCCGAGACAGAATTATTAATCCAAATCAATTCACTTTATGTCCCAATTTAACACATCGTCACTTATGACAATGTGCCAATGTTTCTATTCACGAAGTCTACCTTTGACGACTAAGATAAACCATCTCCCAATAGGGATATAGACAATATAATAATCTTCACATGAATAAAGCGCCCAACTTTATTCCTTCGATTGCAGATCTTATGATTTAGACCGTCACCTTAAGAATCATGTCTTGCACATAATTTGTCCATCATATGCCAAATTCTTAAAAGTTTAGACCTACAGTCTTAGACTATTGTTTGCTTAATATATATTCAACAAATATGAACGAAAAGAGGACAAGATTTGGTATATAAATAATGAATAAATTCTTTATTGATAAAAATATCTCCAAAAACATATTACATTTTTACTCCTTAGGGCATACATGTCTAATATCCCATGCTTGAATTTAATTTTTTAGGAGATGGCACTCTAAGGTTTCTATATATTTATATGTTGTCATGAGATTTATGATGAATGTTTATTAATTAATTATGGTTGATTAAATTATTATTTAATTAATTATTAATTAATTAATTTATGATGGGTCTATCATCACCGTCTAAGAATTATTATTTAATTTTAAATTTATAAGAAATTTGTAATTAAATAATCATTCGGAGTGAAGACAAATCTAAAAGATGGATGATAACAATTCCAAAGGAATTTCTTGAGTCTCTAAATTTTAACGTTTTTAAATTGTTGAAAATAAGATCAGAAAACTGCATTAAAACTATTTTCTAGAAAAATGTAAGTTCTGCTCGGTTAGCAAGCTGATGGTTGCAGACCGGTAGCCCGAACCTCTAAATCGACAGGCCATTCGTAGGGGAGGTTTCAACCAGCTCTGACGGCAGGCCAAACAGCCAAGTTCAGTAGGCCGATGGGTAATGACCGATAGGCCGATCACATAGATCGGCAAGCTAGTAGAGAGCTATGGGATTTCAAGAAATGTGTGTTTTTGGATGTAGTTTTGATTTTTTTTTTTTTTGAGACAATTCTAAAAAACATGAAATGTGGTGATGACTGAAAAAGTGAAGTATTTGATCTATACAGGATTGAAGACTTAAAGATATATACCACATGAAAACGGATATAAATTGAAGATTCAAAGATGAAGAACCGATAATATGTTTCGATTGATATCTTGTAATCTTTATTTTCTTTTCTCTAAGATGGAACCATAATATTACGATTATTTATTATTATTTTGCTTGTGGCTTTGTATGATTGCTTTGCTTGTTTGCATTATAATATGATTTGTCATGTATGTTGATAACATGTCAGATAGAATAGGGAGTGCTCTCGTTAAAAATTGTTCATGCATGTTTTTTTAAAAATAAAACATTGGTTTCAAAAGATTGAGTGGGAGAAGGCTTTCGAAGAGAGGATCTACAGCCTCCATCGTTGGTTCATAGGTAGCACATTTTGGTTTCGACCCCTAGGAAGGGACTTCATCATGTACTAAGTTAGATCTCCAAAATAATAAGATATTTTAGTATGACTTATCGTTGCACACCCCTAGGTGTGTAACGACCGAAAAAAATTCAAAAATTAATAAATGTAATTAATTAAGGATTTTTTTTCAGAATTACTCAGTTAAGTACTTGAAAATGTTATGATAGTATTATTTTAATGTTCTAAACTAAAAGTTTATGATTCACTAATTTCACGTATGCACCAAAGAAGTAGCATTTATAAGAGTCTCAATTAGAATATCTGAATTGAGATTATCTGACAAAAGTGAAATTTCCCAACTTACTTTGATTAAGTGGAAATTCTATTATGACATTAGTTCAATAAAAAATTAAAGTTTATGAATTATTTTTAACAAAGTAAGAATTTTATAGTTTTAAAGAGTACAGTTATGTGTATAAGAGTTTCAAGTTTACGGATCAAGATTTGATTAATCCAACGCGGCATAGAATTAGATTGTGTAGACCACAAGATTGTTTATAAAAGTGTAGCAAAAATGAAGAAAAATCTTAAAAAATCATAATTCTCTCTCTACACTCTTTCTCTCTCTACTTTCTCACTCTACTTTCTCACTCTACATTTTCTCTCTCCATTGACTCCGGTTAAGATTCCGACGTTTGTTTTCGACACCTCCCGCACCAACAGAAAGCTCTTGATGAGCTGAGTCCAACAAGATGTCGTGCCGCCCACAACACCACCGGAGGAAGTCACACGCGTCGACCAAAGTGGCGGTGAAACCCAAAACGTTTCGACGAGATATCTTTGGCGTCCGATGTCTGATTGACGTGATTCTTGCTCCTACGCGACCACCACAACGAGAGGAAAAAAATCCACCCATGGTTGCACCTCGACAGTCGCCGAATTGCTCTACCCATCTACCCCCACCGCTGCCACCACGTGAACGTCGATCGTGGCAATTCTGGCCATGTTGCCTCAAATTGATCGAGGCAAAATGATCAGAGGAGAATGAGGAAGCTATCCCTATCCTCAATTGCATGCCACAACTGTCGTTAGTGGGAGGTCGACGCGCCACCGTGGAGTCATTGTACAGCTCGTCTACTTTGTAATTTCGGCCACCATTGAGGTCAATTGACCTTACCGCTATGTTCAGAGGATCAAGGGGAGTAAATCCCCTCGATCAATTTCACCGGAGGAGGCCGCCTCATCGGAGTTCCATGAACGCCACCGGCCACCGCTGCAGATGGTTACGTTTTCTTCAAATTCAATGGCTTCAACTCAAATTAATGGGGGGGGGGGGGGGGGGGGGGGGGGGGAATGCTCAGAAATGAGTGGGTAGCAAAAGCCCTCGACCAATTTTGGTCCACCACCTCCAGAGAATCAAGATTGGAGCTCATCCATTTGTATCGACCTTGTACTTCATGATCTGCTATGTTGGAGGCAGAAATTGGTGAAATTGACACCGCCATTGGACTCAAAAAAGGTCAATTTAGTGGGGTTAGGCCCGAGCCTAGTCGCCAATGGAGCCCAATCGATGCCGGTCAATGCTGGTCAATCGTCTGTCAATGGCTACTACAGGTAGGGCTAGCAAAGTCACGTACCTGAAATATAAACAAGAACACGATACGCCTATAATATACGTAACACTGCCTGACACGATTAACACGATTATTAAACATGCCGTGACGAGTTGACATGATTAACATGATTGTGGCACGTTCATCATCCAAAAAATTTAAAAAAAGAGAGAGAGAGAAAAATATTAACAACATGCTTAGTTCCAAAACATAACAAAACACTCTAAGTAATTTTCAAATATAACAAACATTTCCAATTTGAAATTTAAAACATAACCAACATCAAAATGTTTCTATTCAAATGTCTAACAATAAACAATATAAGTGCATAAAACCTTAGTCTTCTTGAGCTTGAAATGAGGTCTCTTAATCTAAGCTCCAAGTACTCTCCCAAAAGCCTTCAACTATTTCACCCTATTTAAGATTTCAAAGAATAACAAAATTAAACAAAGCAACAAATTAAACAAATCAACAAAATTAACAATGTAAGCATTATAAAAAGCATATTACCTTCCATTGAAGTTGAAGTGTTGAGGTTATGAGAGCCTTGAGTAGATCCGACAGTAGGCTCATTAATATCTAAACTAAAAACATCTTCAACGATGTCATCCATAGCCATATGAATTGATTTTTTATTTTCTACACATAAACTTAAATGATTAAAATAACACAAGACATGACCAACAATAAACAAAAATACATAAAAATAAATAAATATAGCTTTATCTCGAAATAGCCAATCTCTAGTAGAAACTAATGCCTCAACTATGTTAGGTTTGAGGGAACTCCTATATTGATCCAACATTCGTCCTCTAACACTAAAGGCAGATTCAGATGCAACAGTAGATATTGGAATGCTTAATATATCACGAGCCATACAAGAGAACTTCGAATAGCGAAATTGGTTTCCTTTCCAAGCATCATATGCAATCAATGTTTGCCAGCCATATTGACCACTAAAATAATTGAGATAACATGACATTTGAAAGAAATGAGAAAGAGTATTTGAGTCATTTCTGAAACTCCAAGCCATTACTTGGCCACATAAGAGATATCTAAGAAAAAAAATTTCCTATGATAGTTTTAAGAAAACTAATTTGAGAGGGGGGGGGGTTTGGTTGGTGGAGGAAATCATCCAAGGAGAGTTTTTTTTTGGGTTAAAAAAGTATGTCTTTTGGTGGGCAAGTAAGCTATAAGTTTTGTAGGTAAACTATGAAAACCAACGAGCAGAGAAACTAGCAGCAAACTGAAATTACATTGATGTTGAACAGAATTTGGACATCTAGATCACACCTGGCTTTGATTGGTTCGCCTACAAATGTGGTATCTGCATCTCTCTTTCTCCAGTTACAGTTTTATTTACTCTACGGAGAATACAGTCTCAAAACAAAGTTTAGAAATTAGTAGCAAAGAACAAGTAAAAAAAAAGTAAACTTGAAAAAGCAAAGGCATGAAATAGTTCAAATGGTCACACTAGAAAAAGACCAACAAATCCATTCCCAAAAAAGAAAAAACTCAATTTAGAATGCTAAACAAAATAAGTGTGAAAATCTAAACATAGTAAGTATGTCTTCTTTTATTTTGCCAGGTGGAGCAATAGGATGTAAATCCTAAAGCATGATGGAATTCAATTTGTAACCATAACACTAGAATGGAGGAACTACTCGCTTTTGAGCTTTAAAATCCAAATCTTTACCCAAAAGTCCCTAAGTTTCTGAACCTTATGAAGTCCTTAACATTGTCAATCAACTAGAATAAAAAAATCCTCTTTGATTTTTCCATCACAACCTCATAAAATTGACCAACAAGCTTGGAACTTTACAAATTATCCCAAAAAAAAAAAAGAAAGGTTGATTTTGAAATCCAAATTTTTGGCCAAAACCTAAATAATTCTGTAAGTTTTAAGCTCTGAATATCTTTACCATATACAGAATGTGAAAACACTTTTTCAATTTCTCATGCTTATATCTATACAAAATAGTTCAACCATTATCAAAACTCAAATTACCTAAAATATGCAAAACAGTGGAAAAATCATTCTTTTGTTCTCAAAGTCAAACTTTGAACCCAACCTTCAAAAATTTACAACAATCATCAAGTCCCAAAAGCTTTTCTAACAAGCATTTTCAGATAGATAAACCTAATTGTAACTTAGCATGCTAAATACTTTAAATTTATCCAAACTATCAAGATATGTGCTGTGATAAGGAAGCATCAAACCCACCAAAGAAAACAAACATTACCTGAGGCGAATGCAAAGGGGGACGCGAAGCAACACACGTTAGAGTTTGGATATCTGAGGCATTCTACAATGAGCGCCGGCGAGCAAAGAAGAAAGACAACGAAAATTTTAAAGGAAAAGGAGTGGGAAACAATTAGAGCTGCAAACCACGATTTTTTGGAATTGTTTTTTCAAGGTCTTTTTTTTAAGGGCAAGCTTTTATTTATTTAAATAAGTTGCTGATTCTTCAAAAAAAAAAAAAAAGTGGTTGAGAGCAGAGCAGAGAGAGGCGTTGAGGAGAGAAAAGGGATGAAAGGAGAGAAAATGGCAGAGAGTAGAGCAGAGGCGATGAGGAGAGACAAAGAAGGAAACGAGATAGGAGGCGGCGAAAAAGGATAAGGTATAAAGAAAAGAGAGAAGGGAAGATTACGGCTACGGAAGAGAGAGTGAAATGTTCCAAAAATGGATTTGATTTTTGAAATTTTGTTTGTTTTCAATTTTGTACAAGGGATAAATTAAATATATCAATTGATAAAAAAATAAAAAAAATAAAAAAAATAAGTATTGAAAACTGATAAAGAGAATAACATTTTTAATAAGATGTGCTCGCAAAGAATATTTTGTGGAGTTTCTCTTAATATTATTTTATTATGTTAGATTAATAAGGGAAATTATACAAATAAAATATCTTCTAAAATAGCTTTAAGTAAATGACATTATACTTTCAAAAACAGCAAAATAATTTCTACATGAGCATTTGACAAAAGTAGTCTAAACCACTTTCTCAGTTATAAATGACATTACTAAACAGGACGTGACAGGTTGACACAATAATGACATGCATATGGCACGTTTATGACCCAATTAACTAAAAAATAAAAATTTTTAAAAAAGCCAATAAAGAAAATTAATAAAAACACAATATCTAATTAATACTAACCTACTACAAATATTTTAAATATTTTATTTTTAAGTTTAAATGTGCTATAAACATGTAGATAATGTCGTACCGTGTCGACACATTACGGCCCGTTTAATTAAACGTGTTAAGGCGTGTTAGACGTGTTAGCACGAATCCAGCCCGTTTATTTTCATGTTATTCATGCCAACCCATTTATGGCCCAATTAATAAATGAGCAGTCCAAACCCGTTTATCTCGTGTCATCGTGGTGTATCTAAAATTGCCAGTCCTAACTACAGGTTTTGGTGATTCGAACCTCCAATCGACTATCTGAGACCGCCTCCTGACTCGTTTCGATGCTTTAAACGCGATGGTGCCCTCTATTCGAGCTAATTCCACTCCAATGAAAATTATCTAATACTATTTGCACGTAGATTGAGGTGACTCAAATGGCAGTAACAGAGTCTAGAATAACGTTTTCAACAATGTATGATCTCCAAGAAGCATTCCTAGCCATTCGTGGTTGCTCAAGGAGCACTACAGAGGATGCTTTATAGACTGTAGATACAATAAGATACAAGTGGATCCGTTTAGCTCGGAGTCTAAGTAAGTAGGAATTTCGCCTACAGTATGAACAATTTTAAATAAATCATTTTATACGTTTTTTGTAAAAATTAAGAAATGCATGAATAATGATATGTTATGCCATAATATGTGATGTTATGTACTGTTATTAACGATGTGTGATGAGATGTATTAACATGCCATGTTTACAATTTATTACGAACAAGATATGCCATGTCATGTACTAGTATGATTATGATAAGTGATGAATGTGGGATTGATTTATAATCCTTACTTACCTTTAAGTTATGCATGTTAACGATGTATGGAGTATGATATATGTAATGTGATGTTATGTAGTCATAAGTCATACTGCATACACACAATAAGACAAGTGAAAGTGATAAAAAGTGTCGTACCGGCCTCCTTATCATGAGGTACTCAAAGTAAAGTAAAAGGTATGATCTCGATGTTCGATGGTCTCAAGTCTTCCGCAAGGGAAGCATCATGTTTATGATCTCTTGATTAATGATGTTGGTACGAACACTACAGTTTATAAGGAAAGGAAAGTTAAGTAACAAGACAAGCTATAGTCTAAATAGTTAAGCATAAAACAAGTTGGCAAGCTAGTATAAAATGTTCATGCATATTTTTATTTAAAATGATTTTTAATTATGTTTTGCAAGAGTGATTTCCTACTTACTATGCAAAAGTTCATTTAAGTATGTTCATACTATAGGTAAGAACACCTATCAGCGACATTTGATGGGCAGTGGTAAGTGGCAAATGATTGGTGGAGATGAGTATGGATACCACTATGGTATGTTTCCGTTGCCGAAAGAAAATGTTATTTTTCTATTATTTGATATAGTGCTTTCAAAGTTCAAGAAAGTCAAAGTTTTAAGAAATGTTTTCAAAGTTTAAGATATATTTACAAAATGTTCTATATAATTATAAAGTTAAATTTAAAGCTAGGATTCAGTTAAATATTTCTTATTTAAGTTTTAAGAAATAATTTGAAAGGATTTTAAAGTTAAGTATCGAGCAATGTCTCAACTAAAATTGCAACAGAAGTTGCAATAACTTTTAAGTATGTTTAAAGGAATGTTAAAGGACAAAAAAAGAGATCTGTATTATTTCTATGGTACTAGTTTACGAATTTATGCATGTTTTTGTTTTACAAAAACTGAAATTATGGTTACGCAACCTTGGTCTAGAGAATTTTTAAGTTTTAAAATGTTGCAATAGATAATATTACAAATACATTCAATTTTCAAGTAAGTGAATTATATGAGTTTTACGTTAAGTTGAAAAATGAATTTTACGAATATGTTTTGTGAATTTATTATCATGAAAGTTTAGATGATTATATTTTAAGAAATATTGTAAAAGTAATAGTTTTTAAATGATTATCCTTATGTTTAAAGGAAAATTTTCAAGAAAATTGTTATGGATATGTTTAGATAGATTAATGTTATTATGTTAGTTTTATGAAATTAAGTTTTAAGAAATAATTAATATTTCTTTCAAGGTTATATGTAACGAATTCTTTATCATCAAGAATTTATTTGATTTGGAAAAAAATTTTATTCCATAATTTGCAGTACTTTATATTAAAGTTTGTTAATATTACGATTATGTTCAAGTTAAGTAACGACCACATAGGCGGGTCATTACAAGATGGTGATTATAAATCATGGATAAAATAATTAAAACTATGGTTGTACACTCAAGTTAATTTTATTATTAACCTCCCCTAAAAGCTCTATAAACAAAATTAATGGCCAAAGAAAACGATTATTAATATATGCTGATCAGACGGTTCCTAGATGGCATATATTAATCAGGATAGGATCCATGCTCCTAATTGAATTTGGCAAGTCTCTCCTAGGCGACTTGTTGAATTCTAAGTTAGGAATTATCGTTGTAAGATTGTGATATTTTCAAGGTTTTGACACATAAGCACAATTGTTTGTTTACTTGATTGTGTTATCTTACTAAATTGTTATGGTATGTTTGCTTATGTTTGGTATATGATTCTTATTATAGATTAAAATGTCTAAAAAAGCTTTATTTTTGACACTTGATAAAAAATAATTAACCGACGAGAATTACCATGATTGAAAGAGGAACCTAAATATTGTCTTAGCTTTTGAGAAACTAAAATTTGTGCTAATGACACCTTGTCCTTCTGAACCTATCGGAGAATCCACTAATGAGCAAATCCAAGCGTATGATCGCTGGAAAGATGTTAATGATTAGGCCTGGTGTTATATTATGGCTAGTATGAATAACATTCTGCAAGCTCAATATAAAGATTATGAGACTACGAAGCAGATCTTGAATAATCTTGAAGACATGTTTGGAGGCCAAGCCATAAGAAAATAGCAAGCGGTGCTTTAGAAAATTTTAAACTGCAAACAATGATCAAGGACGTCTATGAAGGAGCATACGATGTTGGTCATAGGTTACCTTGTTGTGGCTCAAGCCCATGGAGCTAATATCGATGCCAAGTCACAAATGACTATGGTTTTTTAGACCCTGTCAAAGGAATTCATCTCGTTTAAAGCTTTATATAATTTTAACAATAGATAGGATGTGACCTTAACGGAGCATACGAAGTAGTTACAAGAGTTCAAAAATCTAATCAGGGAAACTCCTACTGATGGCGAGGCCAACTTGGTGGCTGCATGTTCCAAGCCTAACCTTGAGAATAGAAGGAAGCAGAAAGCTAAGAATGGGAAATCTTCCATTCCTACAAATGGCAAGATCAAGAAGAAGAAAAAGAAGAACCCAAAGAAGCTTAAATGCTTTTACTGTGAGAAGGTTGGGCACATCAAGAAGAATTGAAATGACTTCATTTTCCAAGGAGGTAGGTGTGATCTTCTGGTTATTGAAACTTGCTTAGTTGAGGAATCAAGTGACACTTGGGTCATATATTCTGGAGCAACTAATCATATTTGTATTTCTTTGTAGGTCAAAGAAACGAGAAGTCTATTGCATAAAGACTTCACACTTCAATTGAGCGATAGATCCATGGTGTTAGCTAAAACAGTAGGAGACGTCCTTCTCTATTTTGATAATTATAGGATCTTAGTTTTGCGAAATTGTTTTTATGTTCCTAGCCTTATAAGGAATTTAATTTCTGTAGCTTGTTTATTTAAAGACTCTTATTTAGTTTCTTTTAATAATAAAGTGGTGATTCGTAAAAACAAATATTTTATCTATGATGGATAGATGCAAAACAATCTATATTTTATCAAACCTAAGATGGACTTACTGCTTAACATTGAGGTTAATGATAATAACTCTAAAAGACTTAAAACTTATCACTCTAATAAGACCTATCTTTGGCATTTGCGACTAGGTCATATTAATCTAAATAAGATTCAAAGGTTAGTAAGGGATGGACCTTTAAGTCACTTAAAGGTGGAATCTATACCACAATGTGAATCTTGTTTGAAGGGTAAAATGACCAAAAGATCATTTGGGTCTAAGGGCAATGGGGTCAAAGGGGTTCTAGAACTTGTGCATAGCAACGTTTGTAGTCCTATGAACATCCGGCACAAGGAGGGTATGAGTATTTAGTCACTTTTATTGATGATTGCTCAAAGGAATGGGTATGTCTACCTAATGCATCACAAAAGTGAAACTTATGACAAGTTTAGGGAGTTTCAGGCTAAAGTGGAAAAGCAATTAGGTAAACCTATTAAGGCACTTTGATCCGATTGAGGTGGTGAATACCTCTTCGATGGGTTCTTGGAACACTTATTAAAGAATAGGATTATATCTTATTTGACTGCACCGGGTATTCCACAGCAGAATAGCATAGCTGAGAGAAAGAATAGGACTTTGTTGGGTAAAGTCAGGTAAATAATGAGTTATTCATCATTGCCTTTATCCTTTTGGAGACATGCACTACAAACCGCATGTTATCTTTTGAACAATGTGCCTTCAAAATAAGTTCCTAAAACTCCTCATGAGTTGTGGACGAGGAAGAACACATCCTTAAACCATATTCGCATATAGGGATGTCCCGCTCTTGTCCTGTATAAAGAAGTGTGAATAAGTTAAAAGCACGTTGGGAAGTTTGTGTATGTGTAGGATATCCAAAAGGGACTAAAAAGGGTTGTTTTTATAACCCAAAGGGAAAGAAAGTCGTGGTTTTAACGAATGTAACTTTCCTTAAAGAAAGTTACATGAACGACTTTAAGCCTCGAAGTAAGATGGTACTTGAGGAGTTGGCAAGTGATTCGATTACTCCAGGGGTCTGGAAGAAACCAATCCAATCAATGTAGAAAAACCAACCGAACAACAACCTAAGGGGCTTTGGCGTAATGAGAGGATCGGGCATCAACATGAGAGGTATATGTTCAGTGGTGAGATCTTTTTAGCTAAACCAGATGAACATGACAAGGATATTTACATTTACGAAGAGGCTATGGAGGAGTTGATTCAAAACTCTAGACAGAAACTATGAACACTAAGATAACATATATGGAGACTAATCAGGTTTAGGAACTTGTAGATCTCCCCAAAGGGGTAAAACCTATAGGGTGTAAGTGGTCTATAAGAGAAAGAAAGGAGCATATAGAAAATTCGAAACCTATAAGGCTAGACTGCTAGCTAAGGGATACACGCAAAAGGAATGAATCGATTATGAGAAAACCTTTTCACCTGTAGCCATGCTTAAGTCCATTCGCATTCTCTTATCCATAGCTGCTACTCTCGACTACGATATTTAGTAGATAGATGTCAAGACAGCCTTTCTAAATGGCTATCTTGATGAGTCTATATATATGGTACAACCAGACGGGTTTAAGGCTAAGGGTCAAGAGGGTAAGGTTTGCAAGTTGCGAAAGTTAATCTATGGACTTAAGCAGGCTTCCCGTTCTTAGAACATAAGATTTAATCAGGGGATCAAGAACAAAACGTGGATGAACCATGTGTTTACAAACACATTAAGGATGAGAAGGTAGTTTTTCTACTGCTTTATGTAAATGACATTCTACTAATTGGCAATGATGTTGGGGCGTTGTCATCGGTCAAATTATGGTTGACCAAGTAGTTTGACACGAAAGACTTAGGTGAAGCTAATTATGTTCTCGGTATCCAAATTTTTTGCAATAAGAAGAACAGAATGATAGCTTTGTCCCAAGCTAGCTACGTAAATAAAATTCTCAAAAGGTTTGCAATGTAGAATTCTAAGAAAGGTGGGCAACCATTTAGGTTTGGAATTACTCTTTCTAAGAAAGACTCGCCAAAGTCCGATGAGGAAAGAGAATACATGAAGAAGCCTTATGCTTCGGCAGTGGGTAGTCTCCTTTATGCCATGCTTTGCACATGACCGGTTTGCAATTTTCCACTTGCACAAAGTGAGTAAATATGACATATCTCGCATCCCTATAGCTTCTACATGCCTCTCGAAAATCCTTATAGTTAGTGTCTTCATAAATGGATCAGTTAAATTGTCCTCAGATGCCATTTTCCATATAGTAACATGCCTGCGCTCAACGAAGTACTTTATCACATGATACTTCCAATTAATATGTTTACTTTTCTTGTGAAATCTTGGTTCTTTAGCATTAGCTATCACTACAGTGTTATCATAATACAACGATATCGCCTTATCCACGTTAGGAACTATCTCAAGATCCCCAAGAAACTTGCATAGCTACACTGCTTCTTTCGAAGCATCACTAGCTGCCACATACTCAGCTTCCATTGTTGAGTCTAAAACGCAATCTTGCTTGACACTTCTCTAAACAATGGCACCACCGCCTAGAGTAAACACAAAACCAGAAGTTGATTCCTTGAATCCAAACAAGATTGAAAATTCGAATTAGTATATCCTAAAGGTGTTAAATCTTCACTCGAATAACTAATCTTGAAATGACTAATGGGCCCGTTGTTTTGACTTATGTCTTTTGATGTACTAAAGGGTTACGTCTTGATTTTATGATGGTACGCATACCGATACATTTAATGTAGACTTGTTATTCATATATCAGAATCCATGGCTCTATTGGTAGATTCAATGATATCCTCTTATATATGTTATCTTGTAATTGAAAGACTTGAGCGTTCAACCATTTGGGTGCATAAGTGTGACCTAATGGTATACTATCTTTAGATAGTAAGTCTTCTTTGCTATAAATAGGAGTGAGTTTTCTGAGTTATTTAGATCAGTTGAGAAGTTAAGAGTGAGTACTATTGTATAGATACTCTGAGAGTCCCTAAGAGCTTTTATTCACAATCACGAATCTTAGCTCTTATTCTTTTCAATTGGTTGGAAGGAGAGTCATCGACGGTAGAGATGTACGAGGTGTGCCCACACATATTTCGATCGTGGATTGAGAATAGCAAAGAAGACTAGTTGGTTGAGGCTCTTCTAGAACGTTCTTATCTTCACATATTACAGGAGCTCTTCGGCAATCAAAAGTTAGTAAGATTTTGTTAATTTATGTATATAGCATGTCAAACTTATGTTTTAGAAAATCCTCTAATTTAAAATTTTTTTAAAATTTCGCTGCGTACTCATTTTTCAACAACTACAACTATAATTAACATAATTTTGAGATAGAAAAGAAAATAACGAATCGTAATTAGTATATTTTAATGGAATACATTATTACATTAATTTCGATAGAACCTCGGCTTATTAAACGGTTTAAGAATATACTATGCTATTCTCTATCGACAATAAATTAAACATTACTAAGCATTTACTGTTCCAATTCACATCTATAATGCAGCAAAAACTCAACTTAATAAACAGGCACATTTTCAGTTTTATTAATATTAATTATGCAACACATTTAAATTGCATAAAAAAAGCATGACTGAATTTATGCAAGAATTGGATAACATAATATCATTAACAATAATGATTAAAACATAAAAAATATAATTTATTCCAACAAAATATAAACATTACAAAGTAGACGTGGAGTTAAAAACTATATCAGAGTACTATACACACAAGATAATCTCCCTGCCTCACTAAACTCTTTATACTAATTTAGGCATTATTTTAATAATTTTAGTGGGGTCAGGGGAGCACCCTAACAGTATCTCCTCCCAAAAAAGGTACTGCTGTTGGAAACAAAGTGCGCAGCGGAATTTTAAAAAAATTTTCATCAGAGTATTTTCCAAAACACAAGTTTGACATGTTATATGTATAAATTAAACAGATCTTACTAACCTCAGTGTGCCGAAGAACCTCCGCGACCTGTGTAGAGAAGTAACGTTCCAGAAGAGCCTCAACCAACTGGTCTTCTTTGCTATTCTCTATCCACAACCGGAGTGAGTGTGGGCTCACACGTACAGCTCTTCCACCGGTGACTCTCCTTCCAACCAATAGAGAGAACCCAAAGCTAGTGTTCGTGATTTGTGAACAAAAGCTCTCAGGGAGTTTTCAGATGCTCACTAGAAGAGTATCACTCTTAATCTCTCAAATTGATCTGAGTAAATCATTAGACTCACTCCCTTTTTATACCTATTGGTCCTTGGGGTCAGTCCATATCAGATTAGGTCTCAAAAATCGAAACAGAATCAAGTTCGGATCAATATCTGATAAGATACGCGTGAAAAACGCGTAATCTTAACTGTCGCGGTCGGCATGCCGAACTGTGTGATAGGCAGGCCGAACTTTCTGATAGGCAGGCCGAACTGCCGAGAAAAAATCTCCGCGAATCTTTTATTTTCCACCCGAGATTCTAAAGGATAAAGTCTCAGTTTTAATTCAAATAGCCCAATAGAAAAGATATCTGATCAAAACAAACTTTATCAAGATAATCTCTAAGAAAATAAATCAATTCACAATAATTCTACAAGTTTATCTTGTTCTAATTTGTCCAAAATTAAAACAACCGATAAACAGACAAGAATTATCCGAACGCCATAATTCAACAAGTTCATCTTGAACTAATTTCTTACATAATTAATTCAACCGATAAACAGACATGAATTATTTGATTCTTATAAATTTTAAACCAATCTGATAAATCCGACATAAGTCACCAATTATTGGAAAAGCACGCCGTGTCGTTACAGGATTTTGTGAGCTAGCAAAGGGGACCAAAATGGACCTATAAAGTTCAAGCTCATGATAATTATGAAACCCAATATCCCAGATATACATTTCACAATTATCAACTCCAATGCTACTCCACTAAAAGCTTGGAGCTGCACTCTCGAACTTTATAGAATTACGAAGCTCGTGTAGCTAAGTCTCCATGACATATCATAGTGTATCGCATCCCCATATGATCATCCATAATCGGCTTAAGGACAAGTTCTGTCTTACCTTCCCGATTATTTTTATCTTACGTTCCATTGTCTCACCATTAGAAAACTTACCATCCAAAGATAGTATACCATTCGGTTACACCTATGTATCCAAATGGTTGAGCGCTCCAGTTTTCCAATTACAGGACAACGCATATAAGAGGATATCATTACTCCTAAAGAGGAGCTATGGATTCCATATCTATGAATAACAAGTCTACGCTATCAAGAGTCATGCCTCCAACGTACCGGCATGCATGCCACTATAGAGATGTGTGAGTCACCCATTGGTACATCAAAAGACATAAGTCGAGACAACGGGTCCATTATTCATCTCAGGATTAAGATACAATACAAATGATTGTCTAAAGTGAATCGATTTGCCAAGACAGAATTATTAATCCAAATCAATTCATTTTATGTCCCGATCCAACACATCGTCACCTATGACAACGCGCCAATGTTTCTATTCACGGAGTCCAACTCCGATGGCCAAGACAAACCATCTCCCAAAAGGGATATAGACAACATAACAATCTTTACATGAATAAAGCGCCCAACTTTATTCCCTCGATTGCGGATCATATATTTTAGACCATCACCTTAAGAGTCGTGTCTACCGCATAATCATCCCATCATATGCCCAACTCTTAAGGTTTAGACTGACAGTCTCAGACTACTGTTTGCTTATCATACATTCAACAAATATGAACGTAAAGAGGACAATATTTGGTATATATAAATGAATAAATTCTTTATTGATAAAAATGTTTCCAAAAACGTATTACATTTTTACTCCTTAGAGCATACATGTCTAACAACTGCTAAACTAGAAAGCTCAACAGTTGAAGGAAGAACTAAAGAGGGGGGAAGGAAGAAAGAAAAGCCAAAAGTCCTTAGGGAGTGCCGAATAAAAGGGGAGGCATTGTAGTGAATAAAATTCACTATTCATATATATTTTTTAATATATATTCTTTTTTATCAATCTTTCATTTTTCATTTTTTTTTTGCCCTTTGGTTGCATCCTATATGGATTCAATTGAAAGAATAATTTTTTTTCCTTTCTCCACGTGATATGAATTTTTCGCTGTGCGAGTTTTTGTAGGTAATTCGGTGCGGTGCAATGACGGGTGATACGAAGAATGGTGTGATCTAAGGTGTCTATTTCGCAGTCCAACAGCTATAAGACGAGCAAGAAAAAGGGCCCAAGTTGGCCAGCTGGGAATTGGGACCATAAACATTGACCGTTAGATTGGTCTTAGTAAACAAATCTAATGGCCGAGAAGGCAATTGCTCGTGGAGCTGCCACACACAATCGAACATAGTAAGATTCCTCCTGACAGTGTCTAGTAGCTAATAAACCTGTTGTCTGCGTGTATGATGCACACACCAATCACATGTTGACACGTGGACTCCACTAGCACATTTCGAATCTTCTTTGTCTTTTTAATGCATTTGCTTTCCAGTTTTGCATGTTTTGGTGACGTTTTGCTTTGGTTTTCTGCCAGATTTCAAATCTAGAGATAGAAAATGAAAATAAAATTAATTATTTTATAGACATATTATTTACAATAATATTAAAAATAATTATTTTATATTAAAATACACAAATATTTACAAACTTCTAAAATTTTAACCTTTTTCGGTTTGATACAGATATGATTTCAAGACTTAGGAATATTCATAGAAATTATAAAAATATTATAGAACATATAGGACTCAAAATAAAATAACCACTGTTTATTTTTATAGTCATAATTAATTTCAAACTAAACTAATATTTTACATATGAAATTGATTCTAAAAATAACCAAAAATATTAGTAAACATAAAAACACATTAAAAATATATTATTAGACACATTCATGTTAAGACACAAAAATACTTATTAACACGAAAATGCTATTAAATTAGAGGATTTAATGAAAAATATTAATGCAAAATAATGATATTGAACTTTAAGAAATATGTATTTTTGTAGTCTCATCACTAAGATCATAAATGTTTTACCATAAGAAGTTGATTAATTAATAAGATTTTCTTACAGTATCTTTTGCTAAACAATTCTTTTTTCGTGATTTATCTTATAGTTTGTTTCACGTGCTTAAGTTATATAAAAACATTTATGTTAAAACAAAAGTCGTTGCTATTACCTTGATTAGCTAATCAAAGTCAAAGCAGACAACTTCTTTTGAATGGGTCACCACTAGAACCGTCAAGAGCTGAGGTGAGGTATTCTCCTCCTTCCTCACCTTTAGCCCTTTAAACACCTGACACTCTCCATTACATAAAGCATTCTTGATATCCATCGACAACTATCTCCTACAGTTGGGAGAGGACTTGGTTGTAAGTTAGTACCCTCTTGGTTTTGAGGTGGACCATTTTACGGCCAATCCATGGAAAGAACCTGGAGATAGACCACATGGTCTATGAGTATGCAAGATGAGAAAAGTCTTTTCTTAGTATGAAACGCATTCTACAGCAAAATCACATGTAGTACTTTCTTACTAGGAGGACTGCAAGTCCTTTCAACACCACAACCATAACAAGTCCACACACTCCGTTAGAGTTTTCTTTCAATCTTATCTAACTATCGATAAGATCTAAACTATACAATTCTTGCGCGAGCTGGAAAAGCTTCTATGTGTAAAGCACCATGTCCATATGCATAATTGCATGCCACCCATACTCTGCCATCCATTCTAGGTTTAGGAACCTAGGTAATAGTATCCGAATGAAATAGCTAACGAAGGAGATGAATGAAACAGGGAGTAAAGTGGGTGGGGCTCAACTACCGAAGACTCTTAGAACAACTAAAGTAAGAGGTTTCTAAGTAAGCAAATTATGGGGAAAACGTCAAGCACATATGGAAAAGATAAAAGGGGATCTTGTTCTTGCATAGCTTATTATCAAAGGACCCATTTGCTTTGGTTTTTTACTTTGAAAACCCATTGACATTTTTTTTTTGCTCCCCTTTAGGAGGAGGAATGAAGGGACTTACCCTATGGAATGAATAAGTAGAGGAAGCAATAATTATGGTTGTCTATAGGAAGTAATGTGTCAGCTAGCACTTTAGGAGTCCCAACTTGAGATGCTCCAAGACTCAGAGTTTTTATAGCCAAATCTATTAAAACTTCTCCCTCTCATGAATCATTACTTTTTGCACCATGACTTTCCCCAAAATAAAGAAAACAATCTCTCATACTAGTTGATCAAGCTGAAGCCACCCAATGCCAAGGCCCTCTTCTTTCTTGTTTTTGACATATCAATATAAGAGGTGTGTGTAGATTTATTGTTAAATTAAGCACACAACCAAATAGATTTTGTTATTTTTAAAATAAAAAGATTAGCACTATGTGTGGTATATTTTTTTTATTATTATTTTTACATTGCAGTAAACAAAACTACTAAATATTGTTGTGTGTAAAATAAAATTTGAAAAACTTCAACAGATATGTTATTTTTAATTTAATATATTTGAAAGTGAGAAAACAACTAGTAACATCCAAACTACCTCATTTGTTTGGACAACAAAAAAGTCCACCTTTTGTTCTCTTTGTATTATTATTTTCAGTTAATTTTACTAATAACCTCTGAAGCTTTATTCTTAATCTCATTATCTCTAACTTTTAAATGTCTCAAAATTAGCCTCGAACTATCAATTTGTTTTAGTTTTAGCTCTTCTATTATTTGAACTTGAAAAAGAAGATGAAATAATATAGATAATGTTGCATTAATGGTAGAGTGTTTTTTTCTCTCAAGATCATGTGTATATTATTGTCACCTAATAAGAAGGGAAAAAGCTCAAACAAACTAAAAGAGTGTAATTGGAAACAAAGTTGGAATTTGAAGCTAAAACTTAAGCACTATAGCATGTGTGAGATTTATAATGTAGCACACTTTTACTTTACATCGATCAATAAAGAGCTTTATACTATAGCAGTTAGAACTTTGATGTTAAAACTTAGTTTTGAGCACTCTCTAAAAGGTTCGGGTTAAGTTTGAAGCATTTTAAAAATCAAAGATCAAAGAGAGATCAAGAGTAAAGTTTGGAGACCATTTATAAAATTAACTCAATTATTTTTCTATCAAATGCATAAATAAGGTAAAGAAAAAAGAAAGAGCAAATTAGGGTATTTTTTAGTTGAGTTATAAAGGGTCTGTTTAGTAAATGGATTTGAATTGTGTTGATTTGGATTAGTTTGATTTGAGTTGTGTAATTTGAATTACTTTCTGAATTGATATTTGGATGTGCATTTAAAGTGTTAATCTGAATAGAAAATAAAATTAGAATTTGTGTTTAAATAGTTTGTAGAAAAAGTTTTTGATTTATTAACAAATCTAACAAAATCTTAATGTTCATGATCCTAAAAAAGATGCAACATGGATCTTAATTTATTCTTTTTTTCATTAGGAAAGCAATAAAAGAAGAATCGTCTCAATCGATATCAAATAAAGAAGTTATAATTTTTTCCCTCAAATATAGAAGAGAGAATTTTAGCTTTTACTGTAGCAAATATATTCAAGTCCAAAGAGTTTAAGGAGTAAAACTCTAAAAACTTAGATTTAAATGATTCATTTGATTTAAATTTTGAGAAAAACAAACATGTATCTAAAAGATTATAAAAGTTTGAATATAAATTGTTGGTCAAATATGCAAAACAAACTATCAAATAGTGCTTGAACCTAATGGACTGTTTGGTAATTAAACATGAAGAGTAATGGCTACCCAGTGTCCATACGCATTGTTGGCTTTCAGCCATCACCATGTTCATTTTCCTTTTATAGGGTTTTTGTCTCTTGAAAAAGACCATAAAGAAGATCAACAAACCAAAAATATTTATACAAATAAAATTAAGAGAATGCCATGGTAACACCCTCTAAATTTTGACCATAAGATTTTCATCGAACGGTTAAAATTATACAAGTTCATCAATAGTAAAATGAACACAAATGCATCAGATTATCAAAAAAACTAAAAAATTAAAAAATCAAAAACAAATCTCAGGAAAAAAAAACCAAAAAGAAAAGTTTGGGTTCGAGTACCATCGCAAGAAGCATCTTGTCGACGGATGAGGTTGGGTCTCGCTGGCAGAGGGCACGGGTCATTGTTGCGATATAGTGTAGACCCCCCTCTAGCGGTTGTGAGCCCACTTCCAGCGAGGATCGAACGACACTTCCCGTAAGTCGAAAAGAGACTCACCCACCCACGACCCCTTCCGCCTCCTATCGGTGACCGATCTCACCTCCAAGTCCCCATCGACACCACGCCTTCACCTCGGTCATCAACGTCGCTGCTTCTGCCTTCCTTCATGGGTTGCCTAGGTTGATGCCCCCGTCGATCAAGAAGCTCATCCGTGGGTCGTGAGAAGAATCCCTATTGATTAGGCACCGGTGGTTGTGGGTCGTGATTCTCGTGTCACCAGGTCTGTCCAAGGAATAAAGATGCCTCTACGTCACCGCCAACGAGGGGTCCGTCGCTCTATCTTTTGGGTCGCCAAGGTCCATCGACGGAGCTGTTTTTGTCCTCCGTGGGTTTTTTCCTTTTTTTTATGTTTTATTTTGTTAATTCATTAAGGTTTTGTTTTTTGTTTTGTTAATTCTGCCTCAGATTTTGATGTTCATCCTCAGCCTCCAAGCTCATTTTGCTGCCAAACTCTTTCGCTACTGGATGAATTTGCGAGTTGTTCTCTAGATCTAGAAGAAAATTACGAGAGTTCGAGAGCCAAGTTCACAGTATGCAGCCAATCATCGCTGATGGGTCGCAACTCCCTTCGCGCATGATCTACAAAATCTAAGGTCAAACCTAAGGCTTTCCCGACCCACTCGCCAGTAACTATCTCATCATCGCAGAAGAAGGGCAGATTTGCCATTTGCGTTTTTTTGTTTAAGAATTGTTTTTTCTTTTGTTTTTGTTTTAATTATATGTTTTTTAATTAAAATTTTATTTATTTTTGATTATGTATGGGAGAGTGTATGATTATTCGATGGAGCTAAGTCTAAAAAATGGGTTTCATCTATATGACCTTTTTAATGGGCTTTACTATAGTATTCCTCAAAGTAAACAATGATGTATAGAAAATCCTAATGTGGACATCAAATATTTGTGCAGCTTACACGTACAAACTGTTCCATTTTTGTTAGTATACAATTAAACTTAGATTAACAAAGGGTTTTAACTCCTTAAAAAAAAAAAACAAAGGGTTTTAACTTTTTATCTATAATTAATAAATAAGAAAGCTCGCATGTACTCATAAAAGTCCTAAACATCATTTATATTAATTTTTATTTTTATTTTTATTTTTTAATAAACTTAAAGGCCCAATTTCTAAATCTGCAAAATCCAATCCACTAAATTTGATGTTTTGAATTAGATTAGATTAGATTAAGAGGTCTCACGGATTTTTTCAAATTAGGATATTTTTCAATCCAATATGTAAAGATCGGATTATAAATTGACCTTTAATCCCTATAATTCAACCTATAAACATCTCTAATAAAAAAAAAAGCATAGATATATAACAAAAAAGGAAATCATATTTAAGTATCATATCGAAAAATTTTCTCATCATGGTAGAGTTTTTTATTTTTTATTTATCTCACTTATCCTTCATAATATTCTAACGTAACCATGACTGTAGAACCACATTGGCTTCGTTTGAAAAGTACGTTAGAAAAATAAAGTTCAGTTTACTACAGTGTAAAGTTCCTACATGCTACAATGTAAAGTAATTTTTATAGTATAAAACTCTCATATATTATAATTTTTAAGTTCCAACTAATGCACACTCATTGATCTCAACTGAGGTTCATACCTCACTATTATTTTGAAAATTTTTTTTATACATAATTTTTTTTAGCAAATTTAAATTATAAAATTAAAATTGTACTTCCATTTCGTGCCCCTATTATTTTTATGCACACACTCAATAATTATGAATTCTAAATATGTTTTTACGTTTTTTTCCTGTGTTTTACATTTTCTTTCCCTAATTATAGAATATATTCTTTCGTTTTTTTATTAAACGAATCATATTTTTTGTCTATACGCACATATGCCCTGCAGCATCCCATCAAATACGTTGTTGGGGTCATATGCCCCTCTTTTTTCTTCTCAATGGAATATTCTTTTCCTTTCAAGAAAATATTTCCGGCAGATATTTTTTGTGCTGGAATAAGTAATTATAAGATGATTCATTTCCCCTTAAATAGTTCATTTTCTAATCGCTTAAAAAATAAGACAACTCATTTCTTTAAAAAAAAAAAAAAACATTAGTTCATACAGAGCGTGAAATCGACTGCCTTTGCCCCTTTTTTTCTTTCCTTCTTCATTTTTCTTTTTTTGAGGGGCCACACTGCTTCCGTTATTTAGTATAAAAGTCAAACCACTAATCTCAACACTAAAATTCGAATTATATAGTCCTGAAAAATTGTTTTTAAAGTGTTTGAGAAGATAGTTAATATAATTGTAATTTAAAACTATATAAATATCATAATATGTGAGAGCTTTAAATGTAATATTTTTTTATTTTATATTGTAGCATATAAGAGCTTTACACAGTTCACAGTTAGAATTATAACTTCTAACTAGGTTAATAAACATCCCCTTTGAATTAATATTCCCTTAAGAGTTGATGTTTCCATATGTTTAAGATTACATCAAAATGAAATAAAAAGTAAAATTAATAGAAACTAATACAGATTAAAGGTTTGAAAGAAACTACTGCCGAAATTATTTTTTCATGCCTTTCCGTAAAACTCTTATGAACTTAATTGCAAAAAATAAAGAAATAAATAAGAGTTGATGTTTCCGTACGTTTAAAATTATATCGAAATGAAAAAAAGTAAAATTAATAGAAACTAACACAGACAAGTGTTTGAAAGAAAAACCTACTTATAAAGTTATTTTTTCATACACATAAACTTAATTGCAAAAAAAAAAAAAAAAAACATAAACAATATTAATTTGGATTATCTTGTTTGAACTATATATGTTAGTTTTGAAACACGCAAATATCGTTAAGCATGGTGCAAATTTGAATTGAAGAAGTCTTCCAAAAGAAAAAATAAAATAAAATAACTGCATGGAAGAAAGAGTCTGGATTGATAAGAAGAATTTTTCTTGTTGTCAAGAGAACTAGTGGAATTTTGTCCAACTTTCAGCAAGCCAATTTGGACTCTCTGGATTTCTATTCGTTGGCTAAATTTGATTGCATTGAAGAAAAAGAAAAAGCAAAAAAAAAAAAAAAAATCTAAGTTTGCATTAATAAATTGGATTAGAATTTGGATTTGTAGAGTGTTTGGAAATTTCCCTATGAAAATTAGAAAACTTCATTTGTAATCTTTCTGGTACTTAAGAAAAGGAAAGCTGTCATTTTCAGCATTTGGATTCAAGCTTAACTTTTTTTGGTGTCGTCAGAAATGGCATCTAAAAAGTTGTTGGTACTTTCTGGTGGCTGCTCTTAGAAATAATCTAGTAAAACTAATTTTATTACTTTTATTATCACGGAGTCTTAATTGGTAAGCTATAGGACAAATAGAATTTTGTTAAGCTATAGCAAAATAGAATTTTGTTAACAAAATTCTATTAACCGAATATATATATATATACATATACATATACATATATACATAAATACTAAAAGGTAAAACAAACTTAATCTCACATCTTTTAAATGCAATAATAAATACTAAATTATAAGGAGATTGGTCATCTCATTTAATAAGGTGACTTTTAAAAATAGAAGTCTAAATACTTAAAAGTCCAAGTGATACTATGAAAAATATATATTTTTTAAATAAAATTCTATTAAGTATTTATGTTTTTTTATTTTGAGATTATCAAGTGAATTGGAAGAATACATCTTTAAAAAGTCGGTAATAACATAGATATGTCATTTATGTGAAAGATTTGAGCTTAATTTACATATAAAATTGATACACTGAATTAACTGGAGGTGAGAATAATAGAGAGGATAAAATATGTTGGATATTTATAAAGCTTATAAGAGTAATCTTAATCTAATTCAAATATTGAAAAAGAGTAATCTTAATCTAATTTAAACATTGAAAAATAGAAAACTAGATGATGGTAACTAACTAAATAGCAATAAGGAAATAGAATCTTTATTCTTACTATTGGCAAAATTTAAATTATTTAATATTATTTGATTAATATATTTTCATTATGCCCCCTGCAAGATGGAGCTTCAAGAGAAGAATCCAATCTTGTCCTTAGTTGTAGATTGAGTGATGAGAGGGGGATAAGAGAGGGAGAGCGAAGCTAGGATGGTGGCAAGAGGAGGAAGATGAGACCACATCAATGAATTTTTGAGGTGTCCGACGACGGTAAGGCATGGTGGCGGACCTGGAAGAGGAGGTGACGGGTGGCTGTAGAGCGGCGGCGACAGTGGAGCGGCTGTGTTGGTTGGTAGTTGAGGGATTTTAGAGAGGAGAAAGAGAAAGGGAGACAGTCCTTGGAGGGTACTGCTCTAAATATGAAGAATAAGATAGAAAAGAGATAGAGTCCTAAGAGGATATTGCTCTGAATATAGAGAATAATAGAGAAGAAAGTGAGAGGGAGACATTCGTTGCTTTGAGACAGTCGTAAGAAGGTACTGCTCTAATAAAACATAGATAGATATTAATAGAGAGGAGAAAGTATGGCATAACTTTTCCATTGAATGAATTTGGCATTTATAGAGTTTATAAGAATAATCATAATCTAACTCAAATATCAAAAAAGAGTAATTCTAATAAAATTTAAATATTGAAAAATAAGAAAATAATAAGGAAATAGAATCTAAATCCCTAAAATTTATAAAATATAAATTATTGTTTAATATTATTTGATTAATATTTTTCATTAATAAGTGATATGAGGCGCATTTACACGATATTATATGTCACTTGGCATTCATAAAATGCGTAGCACGCATTTATGGATCTCTACCTTATTAAACTTATGTTGATCACCTCTTTTTGCTCATATATTAAATATCACTATAAATAATAAGCTAGCTAGGCCCTTATTAATTGTTGCAAATGAAGGTATACCATGGTCATTTAGATATTTCTTTTACTTTACAATCTAAATTGTCAATCTTAAATCAAGGCTCCAAATACTAGGTTAAGATGAGGTTATCAATTACAAAGGGCTAACAAGCTTATCATATTTTGCAGAAAGAAACTAACGGCTTTTTCCATATAAGTTCATCTTCCATGTGTAAAAGATGGTGGTAACAACAACCCCTTCAAATTGTAATATTATAGAGCGTTTTAAGGGCTTAGTTGAAACCAAGAATTTAAACTAAAATTATTTTGAAATTCAAATTAACATCGCAACAAAGTTGGTTTGAACCATAATTTTTTGACTAAACTTGGTTCCTAAAACTTTGGATCTTAGTCCAATGTGATTGAGTGCTCACAGAAAGCTTGACCCTTTAGCTTTATTTGTTTAATTGGAATATATGTCTTAGTGGGTAATATGATATTATCCAATATTCTAATTGAAAATACAGAAAAACGTATTCTCTCTAATAGTTAACCCTGGTATGTATTATTTCCCTATCTCCTTCTCTCTCTTTACTTTACACATGTTCTAAGAGGGTGAAAGTTTGTAGTTGTTTGAGTAACACCGGCACACCATAAAAATAAAAAACGTGATTATAATCATAAAGTATCATTAACCTATCCTAACACACTTGCATAGATCATTTGTTCTCCAGTAAAGTAAAACGACCATCCAACCAAATACTAAAAGAGTGTTTGGATAGTGTGGTTAAAACCGAAACTTTTAAATAGAAAACTATAGCATGTGAGAGCTTTATACTGTAATTTACTTTTTTGATCACTATAACATATAAGAGTTAATAACCAAAAGTATCGCTTAGAGTTAATTTTGCTAAATGCCGTATAAATGGTATATGGGCATCCGAATGTGAATAAGGCAAATCTTTAGAATAAGCGAATGAAATGGAGTTTGAAAGGCTCGTATGTTAAAACAGTCACTATGTTCAAAGTCCACTAATCTAGGGGCACTTAATTTATGCTTTGTTTGAAAAAGTAGTTTCAATCACATAGTTTAAACCACAACAGTATAAAACTTTCACATGTTAAAGTATAAAGTCAAAGTTTGCTACAATATAAAGCTCTCATATATTACAATGTATAGTTTCGACTACTCTCCTAAACACCTTATTAGTTTTCAGTTTTTTTCCCTCAGCAAAGAACTCCTTTTACCTACCTGTCCTTCCAAACATAAAAGCCCAATCGAACATAATTAGACCTGGGTCAAAATAGTTAAAATGAGCAGCACAGGTAAGAGGTGGGAGATTACTCAACTGCTAATTTTAAGCCTAAAACTGTCACATTAAATGGAGCTGTAGAGATCTAGCTATAGATCAATCTAGAAGGGCACTTAGCATTGTCATATATATATATATATATAATGAATACATGTATTTATACATATAGGTTTTGTCGACGGTATTGTTCCTAGAACTGTATTAGCATGTATAACATACAAAAGGGTCTAAGGGAGAAATGTCATATAATTTGAACGTAAGAAAAGCGTAAACACATGTCTCAATAGCACCACACATGAAATAAGAGCTATATTATATGTGTGTGTACATATAAATATAGGGATCGGTTCTTACCTCCGGATAGTTCAAGCAACGTAACATTTTTTGATAGGATAATAATAATGTGTTATATTAAACATAACGTCAAGTTTTGATCATCTAACATTGTCGTACATTTTTTTTTTCTAAAAGAGAATATAACATATCTTTAATGTATTGATACCAAATTAAAAAAAAAATGTAGAAGATTTGAATTAGCTATGCTTTTTTAGAAACGTTGTGACTTTGTTTGGAACCATAGTTTGAACCTAAAACTTCAGTCTAAACACAAACTAGTGTTTGACAACGTGAAAAGAAAAAAATCAGGCCGATCAATTAGTCTAAATTGAATTTCTTAATTCAAACTCATTAGTTACAATAAAAACCATTTACTTTTTTTTTTCACTTTTCTTTTTTACTCTTCCAACTCAAATGAATGGTTTTAAAGTGTGGACCTAAAAAAAAGCATAGTTATTTTAAATCTTTCACTTTTTTTTTTTAATTTGATGTCTCTATATAAAGGATGTGGTATATCCTTTTTTATAACAAAATATACGACAGTATTAAATGATCAAAGTTTGATGTTACATTTAGTATAATAAATGTTATTATCCTATCAAAAAATATTATGTCGTTTGGACGGTTCGAAGGTAAGGACCGTAGCAATTGCCTATAAATATATTTTGACTTATATAATTATATGTTATATGGTATGATCTTACAGTTAGACTTAGTGTTTTAAGAACTAGACAATGTTATTGTTTTTGAAACATTTGATCAATAAAGAATTTTTATTTATTTATGCTATATATCAATTTTGTCCTCTTTATATTTATTTGTTATGAATGTATGATAAACAAACTAAAATCAAAGACTATCATTGTAAACCTTTAAGATCATACATATGATGTACTGATTATGCAGAATATATAAATTTTAAGGTGATAGTCTAAATATAAAATGTCTACAATCGAGAGAATAAAGTTGGGCACTTTATTCATGATAAGATTGTTACGTTGTCTACATGCTGACAGGAAATGACTTGTCTTGGTCATCAAAGTTGGAACTCCATGAGTAGAGACATTGGTATATTATCATTGGTGATAATACATTAGATCAAGACTAAATATGAATTTATTTAATCAATAATTCTGTTTAAATAAATCAATTTAATTTGGACAGTTAAGTGTATTACATTTTAATCCTGAAATGGATTAATAGGTCTATATTCTTGGCTTGGATCTTATGATGTATTAAAAAGTGACATCCTGAATTGAATGAAGGTATGCATACCTGTATGTTGGAGACATTACTCTTGAATGAGTAGACATGCTATTTATAAATATGGAATTGATAGCACTTTTGTAGAGTAAATGACATCCTCTTATAGGCATTATCTTGGAATTAGAAAACTGGAGTATTCAACCATTTGGTTATATATATATGACTAAATGATTTACTATTTGTACTAGTTATAAATGGTAAGTATTTCATTGGTGAGATAATAGAACATAAGATAAATTTGATCGGAAAGGTAAAATAAGATTTGTCCTTAAGCCGATTATACATATCCTATGGAGATGTTACACATCATGATATATTATAGATGAAAAACTTATTCGAGTATTGTAATCTTGTATGTAATTAAGAGTGCAACTCTAAGCTTTTAGTAGAATAACTTTAAAGTTAATAATTGTAAAATGAGCGTGTTAGGGACATGTCATTTTGTAATTATGGGAGTTTGATCTATATGTGGCCATCGGCTCTCATTTGCTAGCTCATATATTTACCGTAACGATATAACATGTTTTTCAAATCCACTTTTGGCCATCAAAGTTGAGCTTCAGAGCTTTATTATCTCCATTCTTGATGATCCCAATGTGAGTAGGGTTATGAGAGAGTCTGGCTTCTTTAGCACTTGTGTCAAAAACAACCTTGAACAACAACATCATAATACATCTTCTTCTTCTTTATCTCTTCTTAATTTCCACTATAATCCTTGTGGTGGGATTTTCTCTTCTTCTTCCTCTCTTGATCATCATCATCATCATCTCCCCAGTAGTACTTTATGGCATCACAATAATAACATTGATATCAATTATTTATTGCCTTTAGAAGTTCAATTTCACCAAAACTAGTACCCACCATTTCTGTTAAATTCCCCTCCAAAGAATACTGCTACTAATTTTGTCAAGGAAGAGGATGTAAAGTAGGTTCTTGAGGTGCTTTTGAGGAACAACATCGATGGTGATGATGATGATGATAATAATAATAATAATAATTGTACGAAGAAGAGAACATCAAACACTGCCGTAGTTAGTGATTCGGTGGGTTTAACAGAAGGCCTTGTTATGGAAGTCATGAGGAGGTTTGAGAAAGGACAAGTTCCTTATCACGAGCTCAAGTGCACCCAATTCTTGAAGCTGTTTGAGTTTTTTTCTCCGATTTCTTCGAGGCTGATGAGCAAACAAGATGTCGACAAGGGCTTGTTGGATCTCAAGAAAAAGCTACATCTTCATGATCATTAGGAATCAGTTGTGGTTCAAATTTCATGAGAAAAATCTAATATTAGTAAAATTGATTTGAACTATAATTTTTGTGGTTGGAGCAACATTTCCTAATGCACTTACTTATTGGCATGACGCTATTTACTCATGACAAAAGAACAAATGTGTATTGTTTTCCTTTCAGGACAATTTGGATTTAAAACGTGGAACAAAATTAAATGCTTATTGTCAAACTACGTGTGTAGTCAACTTCTTGAATTTTTTTTTTATATTTTAGAAGATCACAAAAAAAAAAAAAAACTTAAGTAAGGTCGCTTTTGACAAAAAATATTTTAACAAATACCTCATATTTGAGGAAAAAAAAGACCTTAACAAAAAAAGCATATAAAAAAATTAGTAAGAGGTATACATGTGAAAAATAAGGATTGAAAGAGCCAGTTAAAAAGAAATTAGTTAGATACAACAAATTTTAAAAAAATGCTTTGACACTGACAAAAATCGAGAAATGGTATTCATTTAAAATAATATATATTTAAAAGAGTTGAGTAAAATAACATTTAAATAAGGACTTATTTGTCAAAATTTATTTTAATGGAGTAATTAATTAATGAATTTATAAAGACCATTATTAATATATTTAGAGACAGAGAAAAAATTAGTGTTTTTAGTATATTTATTTCTAAACTTAAGGCTCTTTTGCAATATGGTTTAAACTTTTTTTGTAATAATTGAGTTCTTAAACTTAGTTAAGTGTGACAATTAAGTTCCTAGTCACAAACTTTTATCAAAATTAAATTAAAAAATGATCACATGAGACATACATGACCTATTTAGAAGGAAAATGACGGAATGTTGAGCACTATAATGATTAAAATATACGTATATCTCAACAAAATTGTTAAAAAAATTAACAATGATATAATTTCTTTTGTTTTTCTTTTTTTAGGCATAAAATTGAATAATTTGACTTTTATTTTAAGCAAATAAGGCTTATAGGTGTTCTAAATAGGTCATGTATATCTTATATATATATATATATATTTTTCTTCCTAATTTTGAAGGAAGTTTATGATTAAGACTAAATTGCTACATTTTGTTACGTTTTAGGACTCAATTGTACATAAAAAAGTTTAAGGGTTACATTATAAAAATACAAAAAGTTTAAGAGAAAATGTTCCAAAAACCTAAAAATGTAAATAGAAATGCATTTGAAAAAAATAATTAATGAGGACAATTGAGAAATAAATTTATTTAAAAATACAATAAGATTCCTAAAAAAAAAGATTTAAAAGGAAAAAAAGAAAAGATATAGCACCCGTCATCCATCACCTATCACATCGTATAAAGCTTATCACCATGCCTCCAAAATTGCGTAGCAGTGAAAAGAAAGGGGAAAAAAAGTAGAAAAGGACTCTCAACTAAAACGGCCATGTTTCATTGAAAGTGGAGAGCCAGGTTTTCCTTTCAACTCGTCTTGTAAAAAGCAACTCTTGCATTTGTACAAAAAACAACTTATTTTCATTATTTTTAGATGATTCTTAATGATATAACAAAGAAGATTCCGTAAAAAAGCAATCAATGATGATGCTTTTTCCCATTGAAGGAGAAAGTGTAGGATGTCTTCGCTTACACTACACATTTGCCTTAATTTTTTTACACGTCAATATTTACTTGTCACGATTTTGTTAAGAGTATGTTTGAAAAACAAATTAGAACTTATTAGTTTCAATTGTCTACAGTATGAAGTTTTTATATGCTATAAGATAAGGTAAAAATATTTTATATTACAAAGCTGTCATATAATACAGTGTTTGAGTTCTGATTTGCTTCTTAAACATTCTTAGATCTAGCTTGAAGAAGCTCAACCTAACCAACAATGTATGGACAAATCTGGGTAGTTGGCCAAGCAAGTTGCTCCCTCCTCCTTCTTCTTCTTCTTCTTCTTCTTCTTTTTTAAATTTGAATAAAAATGTTAGATTCATGGTTCAAGTTATGAGTGTGTATTTTGTATATTGGTCGGTTACCATTTTGTGTATTAGGATACTACCAAGGACCCCTAGTTTTGCAATGTTAGTAGCTTGACAGGCTACCTTAGGTAACTTGGCAGTCTACTCCTTATGTGATCGTGAGAGTGGCTAGACTAAGTAGAATTGGTAACTCGTAGGAATCCTAGCATCGGCCATGCTTCAAGTTATGAGCGTGTGTTTCTTAAAAAGTATATGGGTAGGTTACCATTTTGTGTATTGGTATACTACTAAGGACCCCAGTATTGTTATGCGAGTAGCTTGACAAGTTGCCTTAAGTAACTTGGCGGTATATTCGTTATGTGATCGTGAGAGTAGCTAGACAAAGTAGCATTGGTAAGTTGCAGGAATCTTAGCATCAACACTGGTTTCTAGTTAGAATTAGAGCCCAACCAGTTACCAACAGTAACTAGACAACCAACTATTGATGTCAGTTCACTGGCCACTAAAGTAGTTTAAAGGGTTGACACCGGTAAGCTAAAAGACTACGACCACCAATTGCTGATATATATATATTTATGTTTTGGGTTGGGAAGTGACTTAGGCTATATTTGGCAGGCTATATTATATTGTATAAGGTATATTAGATTGTGTTATATTAATATAATATAATACGGCGTTTGGTGCATGGTATATTGTGTAAAAGGTTAAAATCTAATTTTTTAAAATTTAAAAAGGGCAAAATGTAATTTTTAAAATTTTAGCGGCTCAAACTAAATTTTATCAAAATTAAAGGGTCAAAATAAAATTTTTGTAAACTATGAGGTCAAAATGTTAATTTTTCAAAAATATAGGTCACAATATAACTTTTCAAAAGTTAAGGGGGTCAAAATGTAATTTTAGAAAATATAAATTTGCCTTCCATTTTTAGAAATTTTTTTATTCCGACCCAATTTCGTGTCGGCTAACCTTGACCCTCTTTTTTACTAGACTCCAACAAGAACCTTGGATTTGGTAGAAAATAATACAATACATTATAATGATTTTGCCAAATATTATATTAGTGTATTATTATATAATACAGTGCTTTAATACGGTGTACCAAATATAGTCTCAATGTTTTTGTTTTGTTAATAACAAGAATCAATATTTTTGCAAACACAATTTTCTACTAAAGTATTGATTGGAAATAAAAGTTGGGTGCAAATACATAAAATAAAAGTCTACCTTTGACTGAAGCCAGGAGAAAGAGGCAAATAGCAGTTGTTTTTGAAGGATTTTTTTTTCAAGTAAAATGCCTGGTTGGTAGTGTTTTTATTTTAGTTTTTGTTTTTAGAAAAATCTGAAAATAAAAATGTTCTAAAAAATGTGCTAAGATTGTTTTTTAAATTGTGTTTCATTGTATATATTTGTATGTTTTTAAATACAAATATTGTATATAGTTGTATGTTTTTAAACATAGATATTTTTTTTACAAAAAAAATCATTAATGTGAAAAGAACCCAAATTTAATTTTTAAAAATTAATTATTGATATATTAAATATTTTTTAATTATTATCAACCAAAAGACGAGCTAAGGCTCTTCCTCTTCCTCTGCTATAGTAAGAATAGATGCTCGTGATGGCCTTTTCGCACCAACTGTAATGACAACAACGATGACCCTCTGGCATAGATCGGCGACCCATGCGGCACGGAGATCGACGGCCCTCTTGCGAGACGACTTGCTGGGCTGGTCTTCGACGGCATAGGCGCTCGAAGGTGTGGGCTTCAACGACGTGAGTGGGCTTCGACGGTGTGGACGTTTGATGGCTAGAGTGGGGTTCAATGGCGTGGGCGCTCGACGAGGATTACCGTAGACATATGGGAGGGCGAGATTGATCGGTCATTGGGCCGTGGGTTGCAACTGTTGGGTTGGGTGGTGCTGATACTTGTTGGTGGGAGGAGGGTGGCCACCAGTGTTTGTGCTACCTACTGGGTTCGCTGGGTGCTAGGATAGCGGTGGGTTCATTGGTGATGGCTAGTCATAGGTTGTAGAGAAATATCAAGGGAGGGAGCGAGAGAGGGCGATGAGAAAAAAACCAAAAACAACTTTTCATTATTTTCATTTTTCACTAGTAGAAATTGTAGATTACACGACGGTTTAAAACTGTTTGATATATTTTCATGACGATTTAAAAACCATCGTGTAATCGTCCGTCGTAGTACTAACGAGACTTTTTATGATGATTTTTTACCATCGTGGATTCCTTATTTTGGTGGGGTTATGAGATTTTAGGATAAGGCTACTACAACGATTTTTACTAAAAACCGTCGTGAAACGCTAAGCTTACACTGACGGTTTTTAGAAAAACTATCGTATAAGCTATGCCTTATATGACGGTTTTTATGAAAACTGTCGTGTAAGGCTCTTGTTTCATGACCGTTTTTACTAAAAACCGTCGTGAAAAATTGGTCTGAAGCTAAAAAAAATAACTAGAATTTCTGGTTTTCCACTAGATGAATGGTGCTGTGTTTTCACCATTAATACAATGACATAATTTCATAATTACATAATTATATTGAACTATAAAATTTTTACAAAATCATATATATATTTACAATGTAAAGTCATATACTCTTTTCATACTTGCATAACAGTTGATGGATTTTTGGTGTCTAAGTCCATGCATGCTATCATGTGTGAGGTAAAGAAAGAAAAACAAAAATAAATATAATTAACAAAAATAATGAAAATAAATTAAATTAACTAAAACAAAAATACAAATACAAACAGATAGTTATAGAAGCTTTTCATCAAACATGTGGTGGGCATCACAATAATACTTAGGCATCACAAACATATAAAAAGTAACATATTCTCACACCAAAATGCTAAATGTTGTTCAAAGTTCTTTCAAACACCAAATACAAGTAACACATACTAAATGGCAAATAACAAATTAATATAACTAATATTAAAACTAAAACTAAAGCTAAATAACACTAAAATAACCAAATAATACTAAGTTTAGAACAAACAATAACTCTAAAACTAAAAGTAATAATTTAAAATTTACCATCGGCGGTAGAGTAGGTGGAACGACAAAGGACGAGTCGACAATGGTGGAGTTGGTAGAATGTCAAGGGATGAGTATGAATGGTGGTGAATGGCATCGGGTTTGTTAGATGGGTCATGGAGACAGTGACAGAGGAATGTTAAAGTCGGTGGAATGCCGTAGGGGTTGGGTTCGTCGGTGGCTAGGTTGTGGGGGGAGGAGTTAGAGAGAGAAAGGGGTTTGAGAGTTAGTGGGTTTGAGTTAGAGAAATTTTGAATAAATAGAGAAGGCCATGTCGTTGGCGCGGGATTAAATTTTGACGGGATACTAAAAATTTTGAACATGCGGAATATTTTACAACGGTTTTTACTAAAAACGGTCGTGAAAGGTCTATTTCCTTCCATGAAGATTTTTGTAAAAACTGTCATGAAATTGCTTTCACGACGGTTTTTACAAAAACCAACGTGAAAGGCCCCGAGGCTTCCACGATGGTTTTTGTAAAAACCGTCGTGGAAGTCCTTTCACGACGGTTTTTGTAAAAACTACAAAAACCGTCG